>JAJJWW010004816.1:0-200787 GCA_023531295.1 Papaver armeniacum
GGCGCCTAGGCGTGCCTAAGGCGCCCAGAAAGTATTATCTCCCATTTTGGCGCCTAGCTCGCCTTTCACAACATAGCATGCTAGGATTTACTTTTGAGAGTGAAATTTTGTTTGGTTGTCGAAAAGAGAGGGGGTGTTATTGTTTGCTTACCACCATTCTAGGCATGTATCTACCAAGGCAACTAACACCTCGTCGTCTTCTGACTCTAAGTTTCCTCTCAAGCTTTGGATCAAAACCATCATACAATCCCCATTGTTCTTCAATCTCTTGTCTAGTACTCGTAACCACTATTTCAGCAGCATCCAGCCCCATTTCCTCGCCTTCAATCCTTCGCATAATCTTGTATGTCGAATTTATATCTTCCCTACTTAATCTCCCTTGTTTCAGCAATTGCTCGAATTTGTTCCTACCCAATGAATGTCCGGTAAGCACCATCGGAACATTTAAGGCACCTGACAGTTGCGCAGCCACCGCTCCTGCATCTGCATAATGTCCGTGTATGACATACGGCCATACCGGTTTTCCTCCTTCCATTTCATCTCCTATTGCCCTTGCCATGTTCACTACGTGTGACAGTGCACAATCTACAAACTCGGGTATGTGTGGCCACTGTAGGTGTAAATAATCCACAGGGACAGGTGGAACCATCCTGGACGAGGGCGTACCAAGAGAAACAAGCACTAGAAGCATTGAATCGTCTCACCAGATCTGGGCGCGAGAAAAGAGGAATGGAGGCGGCCGTGAGGTCGACATAAAGGAAGAGAAAAGTTCGATGTGATGCTCATCGGGTTCGAGGATAATCAATGCACTGACAGAGTTGGTAAAGAGATAAGAAAAGCTCGGTCAAAATGAGACTCGGACAGGGACCTAAAGGGCGACGTCGGTCAGTTCCACCAAACAAACGACATCGGACGAGGACACCACTTGGCTCGGCTAGATATCTCGACTTGAGCAAAAGAGAAGATCGGCTGAAGCATCAGCTGGATGCCCGAGAAGAACATCTAGAAAGCTTTGGATCAAAACCATCATACAATCCCCATTGTTCTTCAATCTCTTGTCTAGTACTCGTAACCACTATTTCAAGAAACATCGGCCCCCATTTCCTCGCCTTCAATCCTTCGCATAATCTTGTATGTCGAATTTATATCTTCCCTACTTAATCTCCCTTGTTTCAAACAATTGCTCGAATTTGTTCCTACCCAATGAATGTCCGGTAAGCACCATCGGAACATTTAAGGCACTGTGATTCTTGCCCAGCCCACCGCTCTCGCATCGCATAATGTCCGTGTATGACATACGGCCATACCGGTTTTCCTCCTTCCATTTCATCTCCTATTGCCCTTGCCATGTTCACTACGTGTGACAAGTGCACAATCTACAAACTCGGGTATGTGTGGCCACCGTAGGTGTAAATAATCCATGCTGGGATTAGGTGGAACCATCCTGGACGAGGGCGTACCAAGAGAAACAAGCACTAGAAGCATTGAATCGTCTCACCGGATCTGGGCGCGAGAAAAGAGGAATGGAGGCAGCCCGTGAGGTCGACATAAAGGAAGAGAAAAGTTCGATGTGATGCTCATCGGGTTCCGAGGATAATCAATGCACCGACGAGTTGGTAAAGAGATAAGAAAAGCTCGGTCAAAATGAGACTCGGACGCGGGGACCTAAAGGGCTTACGTCGGTCGGTTCCACCAAACAAACGACATCGGACGAGGACACCACTTGGCTCGGCTAGATATCTCGACTTGAGCAAAAGAGAAGATCGGGTCAAGCATCACCGGATGCCCGAGAAGAACATCTAGAAAGCTGCACCGGGCCCAACATCGTAGTATTGATGTATCATCATTTGTAACTATAAATAGAGACCATGTAGAGAGGTAAAGGCCAAGTGAAAAAGAGAGAGAAAAGGGAGCACACCTAGAGTATTGAGAGAAGCATCCAACTTGTAATCGTGAACCAAGTAATAAGATCATCCTTTTACCCCGTGGACGTATGTAATCATACCGAACCACGTACATCTTGTGTTCTTCTATTTCTCTTGCTTATTTACTTCTTTGTGTACGTTTGAAATCCTTTGGATGTAGTAGTAGGATTTTCACATCTACATTCAGCGCCGACTAAGGGGACCGTGTAACATCTTCGGATACCTTGAAACCGGTTACCAAAAGAGAAATCCAAGCTCCTAAGCCACCTTGCGTGTTAGTGGAAGCTAAGGGAGAAACTCTTTTGGTTAAGTGTGTTGATAGACAAAGCTTGTGAGATGTTCTTGTTTTTGTTTTCTTAGTAAAACCTTGTTAAGTTTTGGTGTATGACTGTTTTTATTAGCATTAATTGCTTTTACTTTCGGTTAAGTAGAGTTGTCAAGATTAAATCATCAAACTAGGCTGTTTGCTTAAGTTGTTTAAGCGAGTTATTAGAAGATCAGTAAGCTCCCGAAATAACATCTTTTGATGTTGGTAGAAGCTAGAATGAAATTCCACCTCGCTGACCACTTTTTCATCTCAAAACTCTAATGGTTGAAATACATGGGTTGTTAGATTTATCGTTTCAAGTTCACCTTTGTGGTTAAAAGCTCGATTTTGTTACATTTGCTTTCACTTACTTAATCCCTGAAAAGCTCACGGAATTTTTGTTTAAAAGGAAAATCTTGTTTAGTTATTTTCACCGTCTTAATCTCTTACCTTATGAGTGAGGGATTCCGGTCGGGAAAGTTTGATTAATCTCCCTACGTTGAGTTAAGTGTTCTCTGTTGAGTTAAGCTTCTTGGTTAAAGATCGCCTCGTCTCCGATCTAAGTTAACCGAAATGACACCTCAAAGCTTCCGAATGGATCATCTTTGATGATCGGTAGAAGCTAAGTTGAAACGTTATTTCTCCGTTTGGACCTTCTTAGTGAGTTAAACAAAGCACAACAGTGGTGGAGGCAAGGCTAACTCGCAGTCATCGAGTTCAGTTTTCCGGAAATGACGGCTGGAAGGAGTATAGTGAGCGCTTCGTTAATAAGTCTCATCTTGATCCTACACTAAAAGCCTCACAACATCAGTAGAAAACCAAGGAATCCTAGGACACAACTGTCTTCAGGGATTTCCGGCAATCCGTATAGATAGACAGTCGGCACATCAGCTGATGAAGGTTGTCGTTATCAGAAAGAAATCTTCTGATCTAATGTACGGATGATTAATGACTTCTGGCACTAGGAATGTTAGGACAAGTAATGATTAATGCATAAAGAAAGTACCGAAAGCGATGTGTCGAGACAGCTTTTCAAAGATTGTCCTTTACGGTCAAAACCACTTGATTGCTGAGATCAACACGCTAGCAAAAAGGGAATTGTACTACGAACACTTTCTCCACCTTACATGCTGGAATCTGGCATTTCATCCTTAACCTTTTTCGAAACGATTCGGAATTAAGTGTTGTGTACTTTGCTGACGTAGGTAGGGACGGACGGGCGAGCCGAGGCACAAGAGCAACACTAAAGGTGATGGAGAGTACCTCAAGGACGAGTAGGATTCTCAGGAACCGGGCCACGGCGGGATATAGTGTACAAGAAGGACTGACGGATTCCCGACACGAAGACCATCGGCAAAATCACCAAGGCGAGACTCGAGGCACCGTGAAAAGGCATGGCTGCGGTTGACGAGGAAGTCGATCTAGGCCGAGACGACGATCTCCCACCCGGATTAATCGAGGATCAACCCGAGCCGGATGATGCGGGGGGACATGGTGGACGGAAGAACTCACGTCGGATGCGAGGAAGAGGAGGAAGTGCAAATGGTGCAGGAGGAACGGAGGCAAGAAAGACAACCGACAGAGTACCAGCGTGAACTAGAACAAGAAGGGGAAAGGCTTAGACGAGTGCGCTTAGGAATGGGCGACCTCGACCGAGACATCCCACCAGCGACAGCTGATCCTCCCGTAGCTCCAACCGTTCCCCCCGTTATCCCCTCGGCAAGACCTCCAACTGCACCCCCCAATGTAGCAGGAAACCAAGTGAACGGCAACTCTAGCCATGAGAGCACCGACCCAATGTTACTTGCTATCTTGGCAAGTCAAAGAAGGCAAGAAGACCTTATGAAAGAGCTGCAAAGAAGGAACCTAGACTTGGAACATGAAAACTACCAACTCCGCAACAGGAGAGCGGGGTCAAGAGGGTCGTCGAGTCGAGGCGCTTCTAGCAATCACACCCAGCCGATAAATACTCCAACCCCATCCCCGAGCCGAGAACGCATGCCCGACCCTAATCGATCAAGGGGAGGGTATGGTCCACCCGAGGATTCTTCGACCGAGGAAGAGGCGACCAATGAGGGTACGGATGCGATAACCAAGCAAAAGATCGAGCAACTTGAGCAGATGGTCAAGAAACTGACAGGAAACGGCGAGGACGATAAGTTGGCAGAAGTAATTAGCGAAGCACAGAAGACACCATTTACTAAGGAATTGGATCGGACTCCTTTCCCGCCAAAGTGTACGTTGCCGACCTTCCCATCTAGGTTTGACGGCACAGGCGACGCTGGAGAACATATCAAAATGTACAGCATGTCCTTGTGACAATGGAAGAATTACGATGTGGTCATGTGAAAATTCTTCCCAGCAAGTCTGGAAGGTGAGGCAAAGAACTGGTTTTACACCCTGCCCGATGAATCCGTTGGCAATTATGCAGTCTTGGTGGAAACCTTCCTTGAAACTTACATGCATAACGGTATAGCTCGGCCCGAGTTAATAAGCTCTATACGCTTGCACGAAGATTCGAGGGGAACATTGCATGTCTCTACAGTACGAGATGGAGGAAGTTGTGTACTTGACATCATGAAGGTACCATCGATCAACGGATCTTCGGGTTCGAAAATTCATTGGGAAGTCGAGATCCTATTTGGATAGCAATGTACACCGAGAAACCTAAAACGTTAAGGAAATCGGGGAAGATGCAAGAACACTACATCGCCCTAGAAGAAATACGGGGAAGGAGCACGGGATGAGGAATACAAGAAGCAAGCACTATAGTAGAGGCAACCCCACGAGAAGCTCCAAAGCGACCGGAGAAAAGGCCGAGCACACAACATCACGGGAGAACAAGAAAATTTGGGTCGAGAAAGGAAAGAAGCCTCGCCACGAACCCGAGATCTTACACTCCACTAAATGCACCATTGGAAGAAATATTCAAGGAAGTAGAAAAGAGGAACGATATCCGATACCCGAAAACTAGGGGGAATTCGGTTGTGAAACAAGGAATCATCCCGAGTTTTTCTATTACCACCAGTTTCGTGGCCACTCGACCAATGATTGTCGGGAGGTAAAAGATATCGTCAAGCATCTGATCCAAGATGGATACTTGCGACATTTCGTCAAGACATCGCCGACACCAGCTCAGCACGACGCACCAGTGCATCAGATAAGAATCAATCGTGGTACCCAGTTCGCTTGTAACACCATCTCGCACTCGGCAACTCAAGGGTTTGACTTGGGAACCGGTATCACTTCAAGGATTCACAAAAGAGATCGAGTGGGAAAGGAAATATTTAGTGTGGCCAAAACTTTGCCCATGGAACCTTGGATGATGCAGCCGATCACTTTCTCAGCAAAAGACGTCCCGTCAAATGGTCAAGCACATGGGGATCCCCTAGTGATAACCACCTTATTGAAGAATGGGGTGTCCGAAGGATACCGATGGACACCGATTCGATCGAGGTCCTATTCTACGACACCTTCAAAAGAATGGAGTTATCGATGACATCTTAATCCCGTCGACCTATCGAATCTGGCTTCAACCCGTGACAATGACAAGTACTAAAAGGAGAAGTCACCCTTAGAGTCTCGGACGGGGAAGGGTTCCTAGACACACTCACCACCTTCTGTGTGGTCGACGTTGTGTCACCTTATGAAGCAATCCTTGGTAGACCCTGGCTCGCAGGAATCAAAGGAGTCGCCTCGGCATACCACCAAAGATTGCAGTTTACATCCTATCGAGGGTAGTGGAGGTGTTGGGCGATCCCAAAAGGCGGCGCGACAATGCGTATGATAGATATCCAGAATGAAGAAAGGCGATCGAGAAACGCCAAGAAAAGAACAAAGCTAAGGAAATAAGGGCGGGAGAAGAGTTAGAAAAGGTGATATCACAAGCCATCACCACCTATGAAGCTGGCGAGAAGGAGATCTTATAGCAATCAAAGGAGCCGACAATAGTCGATGAACCAAAGCCCAATTTCTCGGCCTTAGAATCTACTCGACAAGTTAATTTAGGTAACCGAGGAAAGAGCCTAAAATGGTGAGAATAGGGACACTATTGACGGATGAACAAACACAGCAAGTGATAACTCTTTTGAAAGAACACCTGGACGTGTTCACCTGGCAAATGCACGATATGGAAGGAATTGACCCAGAAGTCTGCTCACACCACTTGAGAATATATCCCAAGTTCAAGCCAATCCAGATAAAAGATGAGGAGAATTGCACCCGAGCTACAAGCAGCGGTGGAGGGCGAACTAAAGAAATTGCAAGTAGCGGGAATCATTCGAAAAGCTCAATACCCACAATGGATATCTAACATGGTGATAGTCCCTAAAAGGAATGGAGGTGTTCGAGTCTGCATCGACTTTAGCGACTTGAATAAAGCGTGCCCGAAAGATAGCTTCCCCCTTCTCAGCATCGATCATCTAGTAGAATCCATAGTTGGATACAAGGCAATAACACTCATGGACGGGTACTCGGGGTACAAACAGATTCCCCTGGCCCCTGAGGACCAAGAACACATATCTTTCTTCGCACCCAGAGGGTTATATTGTTACACCAAAATGCCATTTGGGCTGAGAAACGCAGGCGCCACCTACCAAAGATTAGTAGAAGACATGTTCGAAGATAAGATACACAACACCATTGAGGTATATGTGGACGACATGTTGGTCAAGATCAAGGTTTCCACCAACCACATCAACGACCTCCGAGACATATTTCAAACCATGAGAAGATACATGATGAGGGTGAATCCTGCCAAGTGCACTTTCTGGGTTACCTCGAGCAAGTTTCTAGGGTACATAATTACCGACAAGGTATCGGCTGCACTTATAAGATCGAGCAATCGTAGAATGCCATCACCGTGACGATTAAAGACGCATAACGGTTAAACGGGAACTTGGCAGCATTGGGGCGATTCATCTCTCGATCGTCTGACAAGTGCAAGGACTTCTTAGGGATATTAAGGAAAGGAGAAAAGTTCAAATGGACCGAGGAAAGCGAAGAAGCATTTTATAAAATTAAGCAGCATCTCGCGAGCCTGTCGGTATTACAAAGGCCCGAGCTGATGAGGTACTAACCCTATATCTTGGGGCGACCCGGTTATGCCATTAGTGCCGTATTAGTCAAGAACGTAGGAGGGGAAGAGAAGCGGTGTATTTCATAAGTAAAACCATGAACCCAGCGGAGAAGAAGTACACCGAGAATCGAGCAAAGCGATATTAGCATTGGTGTTTGCAACTCAAAAACGGACGTATTTCCAAACTCACAAAATTCGGGTGCTCACAAAATCCTCCATAGAATCAGTACTCAACAATGCAGGCAGAGTCGGGGCGGATCTCAAGTGGAGCGCACAGATCCAAAGTTCGATATTTTCTTGAGATGAGAACATAAGTAAAAGCACGAGCGATGGCGAAGCTTTCGGCGAACTTCCCCCGAGCGACGAAGATGAAGTAGAAGACATCCCGAGGAATGGAGGAAGACCAAGAGGACCCGTCCAACCTACTCGAGACCCTTAACCCGACACGATGGGAATTTTTGTGGATGGATCATCCAATAAAGACGGGTGGAGCCTTGGATTGCTCTTTACGGCGCCAAAGGGAAAAAAGATGGTCCACTCGTTTAGACTCGAATTTAAGGCGACCAATAACGTCACGAAATACGGTTGTGATACATGCTCATACTGATAGTGGAGATGGGAATTCAAGACGTAAGATTAACAAGTGACTCTCAGCTAGTCATCCGACAAATCAGCGGGCAGTACGTTATACATGACCCCTTGTTACAGAAATATTGGGAACTCGCCCAATTCTACATCGGCCGGATACCAAACATCAAGTTTCGGCATATACGTAGGAAAGATAACCGCCACTCGGACGCCCTAGCATACATCGCTTCCATGCTACCGAGATGCAAGTGTGGAGGGGGTAATTATGAGAATCTTAATGCCATCGTTGCACGAGACGGTAGACATCGGCGCACACGTAACAACCACTATGATTAGTATAAGGCCGATGATTGGCGAAAACCAATCCACGAATATCTCGAGACAGGAAAACTGCCCAAGGGGCGACCCGAGATCAACAAAATCAAAAGCAAAGCAGATGCATACGAGCTCCGAGACGGCACTCTATACAAAAAATCATACCTAGGACCACTATTAAGGTGCCTGAGTAAAGAATAGGGGCACACAATCCTGAACGAATTGCATTATGGGGCCGCGGGAAACCACTGCTCGGGCCGTAGCCTAGCAGCGCGAGCCAAGACTATGGGATATTTCTGGCCTTACATGAATGAGGATGCAAAGCATATGGCCCTCATCTGTAATGAATGCCAGAAATTTGGAAAGAAGATACATGCACCAGCAGTGACGTTAAACTCGGTAATCAGCCCATGGCATTTCGCCAAATGGGGGATCGACATAGTGGGACCACTGCATGTCGGATCGGGGTAGAAAATACTTAATCGTGTCCACCGACTACTTCACTAAATGGGTAGAGGCCGCTCCATTAAAGTATATTCGGGATAGAGATATTTTTCGATTCATTTGGGAGCACATCATCTGCCGCTTTGGAGTACCAGCGGCAATCGTCTCGGACAATGGAAAATGATTCATGAGGGCAAGAACATCGACTTGCTATTCAATACCTACAACATCCGAAAGAGCAAGTCTACACCCCTTTACCCCCAGAGTAAAGGACAAGCTGAGATAACGAACAAAACCATCGCCGACAACCTGAAGAAGAAGCTTGATGGAGAATACGGAGAATGGTGCGAAGAGCTTTATAACGTTTTGTGGGCATATAGGACAACTCGCAGAGAGGCAACTAGATTATCACCTTTCATGTTAACATATGGGACCGAAGCCATCCTTCCAACAGAGGCAATGATACCTACAACAAGGAACGAGGCGTGGAGGCGAAACATCTCGGCAGATCTTATCTTGGCCAAGCTCGACGACCTAGAAGAAACGAGAGAGATGGATCTACAAAAGATGGAAAATTACCAACGAAGAATACAACGAGAGTATAACAAGCGGGTCCGACCAAGAGAATTCCAGCCAGGACTGTTGGTGCTAAAGGACCTACCCAGTTATGAACGTGATAAATAGGGCGGAAAACTAGCAGCACGATGGGGAGGACCCTATACCATTGTCGAAAAGGTCGGTGAAGGAGCTTACATGATACTAAAACCGGACGGAACACCCGAGCCACGACCATGGAATGCTTAGCGGTTAAAGATATATCACCCATGAGAGCAGTATGATATATTGTCATCTGTTTCCTTAAAAGGCCACGTGGGGTTGGAATGTGACAATTGCGTCTAAATGGCCGTTTCGAACCCGAGGCGATGGCATTGTGCAAGTGTCGGGGCGGCTTACACTCGAATGGTCGTTTGAACCCAGGGCAATGGCATTGTGCAAGTGTCGGGGCGACTTACATTATGACGGGCTATTAGAACTCGGGGCGACGGCAGTGTGCAAGTGCCGAAGTAGCCTAGGGCCCCGGTGGTTGGAAACCAGTGGCCGATTGTCGAGGCATGAGTACTCGACAGTCGAGCAGGCAACATTCCTCCCCTCGCAAGTGGCCGAAATCACTTGCCTAAGAAAGTTAATTGATAACTTCTTGGGATATCGATCCCATAGAAATTAGGGAGGACCAACTACCCTACCACTAGATCTTGAAAGACGGTGATGAGATACCTCAATCGGGACATGGCATTGGGCCCGATGACCCTCCCTGTTGAGTGTGTTCGACAGAAACGACATTTACGCTAACTGATATACTCATTTTTATGCAGGAATACACAAATTAGTCATAAAAATAAACCACATATCATCGACACAACACAATTATGAACGTTAACGTAAACAACGATGTCAGAAAGCAAGAAAAACAACCAAATTGGCGACGCAGCACCCCATTAACAGAAAATGTATGAGAAAATAAAGGTGTTCGAACGGATTACAACCCAATGCAAAGGGCGAAATAGCGACGCATCGCTACAATAGATGAGCCTACTCTTTGGGAGGAGCTGGCACCGGAACCGCCCTCTTGGCAGTAGCATCGGCTCGCTTCTTATCAAGTACCTCCTTTACACTGGCTTTGACCTTCGCGACGATCTCATCATTAAACTTTTCCTTTTCAGCAGCAAGGTCGTGTGTCAGCTGCATCGACGCCGCCTCAGCAGTGGCCACCTGCCCGAGTAATTGAGCTTCCCTTGCCAGCAGCTGCACCTCATTTCCCTTCAATCAGGCATTCTCCTCTTCTAGCGATGCCACCTTCCTTTGATTGGCTGCCAAGACACGGGAGAAGTCAGTAACATAACAACAACATTAGGACAACAACAAGGAAAACACAATACAAGGCAAACCACCTTCAAGTAAAGGGGTGACTACTCTAACGGTCTCTTCGGACTCAGACAAGCTACACTCAAGGGAAGATATCTTAGAGGAAAGTTCTAGATAGCGTTGCTTTCGTTAAACTCATTGACGGCGTATTTCTTATGATCACTCCATTCGGCTCTCTGCCGAGAGTGTGCTATCTGCAAACTTGATAATTGAGCTCGAACCCACTCCAACTCCTCAGAGACTTTCTTAGACTCTCTAAGCTTCTCAAGAGACTCTTGGATACACTTTTCGGCAGCACTCTTCTCCCCCAAAATCCGAAGGCGATCTGCGTGTAAATCTCGGACTTGAAGCCTTAACCGTCCACACTGACTTTCTAAGTTATCAACCAACATCGTCTTGTCGGCGGCGATACCCTGGAACCGAGACAAGCTCGCCCTAAGATTATCGATCTCCTCGGGGACATACTCAAAAAGTCACATAACGATGCGGGTAGGGTTTGCGGACCTTCGATCTCAGTTTCCAAACTATCAATCTTGTCGTCCTTATTGACAATCCTCTGTTGTAAATTCGAAACATGATCCCGTTCTATGTCAATTTCCCTCTTCAACAAGCGATTCCTCGTGGCAGCATCGGCCTCCACACTAGAAGTTTCGGCTAGGAAGGTAGTACTAAACTCAGGATATTGGCACTACAGAATTAATCATAAACACTTGAAAGCTAAGTAAGTACCTTGGGTCTCGGCTAGTTGCTTCTCCAGCCCCTCGATGTTATTTGTAAAGTGGTAAGAAAGATGTCGTTCCTCTCAGACTTGTGAAGGATTTTTTTAGATTCAAATAAAACTAGAAAACTCAAAGAAGGTTGTTATCAAGATTATAAAAAGCACCGAGACTCAGGATTCCACCATTGACCAATTAAGCGATTCAATCTAATCAATATTCATGCAATTCTTTGCGTTTGAAGTGATTCTAATTTATTGCCTCTAGTAGATTTTCGAGGTAACAATTGTATACATCAAGCATGAAACATCAAAAGTCTTAAACTAAGCATGCTCCATCAAAACGAATCACAATCATTCAATAAAAATCGATTTTCCAATATTAGATCCATGCAAATAATCATAAAAGAAATTGCAAATAAATAATTAAAATAGAAATATACCACTTTTCATGGAACAATGGCTTCCTCCGTCGCCTCGGCTAAGGGGTTTAGCTCCTCATATTAATCACTTGCTCAAAATACATGTTTATAGCCCAAAAGTTGATTAAAAGGATGAAAAATAATAACACAGACTGTTTGCAACGGTGTATCGGCGTTACAAAGCAGTTGTTACAATGGAACTATTACAGAGACTGTTGTAAACACTGTTGCTTTGTCGCTTATTTTAAGACCCCTAAAACGACTGTCCTCGATGGCCCTTTGTTCTTCGTGTTCTTCAGCTACACCAGCGGCAACAATTTCTGCCAACTCCTCCTATTGATCTCTCGTGGTGTTCTAAACTTCCCTAACTTCTTAAACTTCAATACCCTTCTCGGGACTCGAGCACACCTTTTATACACCTCCAAACCCTCCAAAACCCGATTAAATTTCTTCTTTTCTTTCCGTGGAAGTCACGGCAATAATCTTTCCAAAACTCTTCTCTACGCGTTTCTGAGCCGTACAGGTCACTCTAATCCCTTTATTGGATTGATATGAATCTCAGGAAGGATTATCTTGCCTCAAATCTCCCGTAATTGCCAAATATAACCAAAAATCCCGTGAAACTTCACCTCCCTGTTTTGCCTCAACCCGAGCTTATCCGGCCCAAGTTGATCGATCCAAACACCCATACGAACCATGTTTTGCTCTAACAGGCCTAGCCCATGAAAATCAGCGATTGAATCTCGCTAAAACTGGTCCAAATCATCAACCCTAATTCTGCCATTAAAACACCATTTTTTTCCCGCCAAAACTTATTTTTTGAATTGTTGAAGATGACCTCCCCCTATCCAGAGTGGGGGTGCGAATAGCAGCTGCCTTGGTGTCCTGAGGGTGCCCCTTAGTAATTTGGGTACCCCTTATCCATAGTGAGAGTCCGAATAGTAGGTGTCCTCCGGGTGCAACTTTTCGAGCCGATTTTTCCAAAAGTGTTTATTGGCCAAAAATACCTACACACACATAAAACACCATAATAAGTACAAAAATGAGCACTATCAATATAAAGAATCGAGACAAATTAGACACAAAATGTGTCTATCAAATACCCCAAACTTATTATTTGCTAGTCCTCGAGCAAAAATAAAATAAAATCCTAACTCATTTGTCATGAGGCATCGTCGATTGCATTTAGCGTATGCAATAAGCCTTTAAACCCTAGGTGGCTCTAGTGGCCGAGTTATAGTCTCGGGAGGGTTTACCGAGAGGTGTACCTACAAAACCTTAAACTCCAGGACCCTAACTATCTACGCAGAACCTTGGAAGGCACTAAAGAATCTCCTTGGTTGGCATACTTATTGACTACGGGAGGAAGTGCACGATGCGAAATTCCAATTCTTTGTACACGAGTTTGCACTCAAGCATACTAAAAATTCATATATAATTCACAAAGCTCTACTCAGATAGTTTCTGGACATCATAACCGGAGTCAACCAATCACATGGATAGATTAAGAGATGGATATAGAAAAACGTAGATGGTTTTGATGTTGACTAAAGTGAACAATGTTTCTCATATCTGTCTGAAGGCCACTGCCAAAACGAACCTATCCTAATGGACTGAGATACTAGTCGACTAATATCAACACACCGGCATATACAAGGGAACCGGTGGTCGATAATCTAACTCTAAGTCAACACAACTGGCATATACAAGGGTTCCAGTGGTCGACTTTATTGAATTTATTCCGGTTGGTCTGATGGTCTGGTCTCATTTTTTTTTTCTTTTTTTTTTTAACTTTTTTTTTTCAACATTTTTTTTTTCGGTATCTCAATCACTCTATTTCACCCTAGCAGTGGTAACAACTTGAATCGTGAGCCCCACCTAATCACTTAGACAAACATATTTTAAAGAAAACAAAATAAAAATAGAAGTGAAAAGGATTCAACGAGATATGGCGAAACTACCATGTTTTTTCTTTAATTCTAACACCTGAGCTCTGTGCTTTTATGAATAGACTCTTTAGATGTTGCCATCTAATCAGACTGGTTCCTCAACTCCTACAACCAAAATTCTTCCATCCACTGAGATTGGTTAGTGCCATACTTAATAAGCATATATTTCTAGGCTCTGGAGTTTAATAATGCAACTAAAAGTTTCTCTCATACACCCAAACTTAAATCTAACATTGTCCTCAATGTTCTAAAGATAAAATTAAAAGCATGAACAAGGAGAAACTGTTACCATTTGAAGTAAAAGAGTTAAGGAAAGATATTACCGTGTCGCATGAATATTGGGTTACCTCCCAAGAAGTGCTAAGTTTAAAGTCTTGACTAGGACATTACGTACCCATAAAATGGCTAATTACCCTTTCAGATCGTATATCAATAGTCGAAACAATTGGGGATCATCAAAATCAATTAAAGCGCCACAATTATGAGACAACTGCACCAAATCGAGAAAAATGAACAGACAGAGCACATCCTCATCCAAAGTTTCTGCAAGACAACTGGGTTTTTCCGTGGTGCCCACTTGGGCTTCATATGAGTGTCTTGATAAACGGATTTACCCAAATAACGAGTCTCAAATAGCTGGATTTCCCCTGGATAGTATCGGGAGGATCGGGTTGTGGAGTCGAAGAGACTCGGGTAATACCTCGGACACACTAGGCTCGAGTCCCAAGTTAGGGACTTCAAATAGGGATACTTGACGATTACTACCCCCAAACTTAGAATTTTCGGTGTCTCTAGATAGACTAGTCACAATATTCCTAATTTCTAGACCATTAGGTTCTGAAAAAGGTCAATTTCTTTCTCTAATTTATAATCGGGTGGTTCATCCTCTAAATGCATACGAGGCACACAACCGTATAACTTATATGTTTCATATCCTCTATGGGCAACCCTAAAGTTTCCTTATTGTCTTGAAGTACGGTCACTGGCCTACTCTCATGATCACTATCCAAATCGGAAGCTATAGGCAAAATCTCAGATGGGCCTAAAAATTCATAATTAGGGTCCAACTTAGGAGGATCTCTAGGCTCTTGAAACAAGGGCTTAAGGTAGATTCGGTAGCTAGTAATGGTTCGAACCTAGCTTTCCATTTATCGGTATCTAACATAGGAATAGAGTCCAACAGAGCATTTACTTGTTCAATGTTGCTATCATCGTCAAAATCCATGCTAAAATGGGCTAGACAACTCTCTAATGGATCTTCCAATATGATGTTTGGTAATGACTCTGAACTAAGGTTCCTATCATGTTCACCTCTTCAATGCACGTGTCATCTAGCTCAGAATGTATCTTATTGACATTAAAAATATTCAACTCAATAGTCATATTACCAAAAGATAGATTCATAATACCATTTCGACAGTTTATGATCGCATTAGACGTAGCTAAAAATGGGCGACCTAAAATCACAGTATCTGGTTCTCGGGTCGGGGACGGGTTGGGTATCTAAGACCACGAAATCCACGGGATAAATAAACTTGTCGACCTCAATAAGAACATCCTCTATCACACCACGAGGAATTTTAATGGACCTATCAGCTAACTGCGGTGTTATCTTGGTAGGTTTCAATTCACCAAGTCCTAGTTGTAAGTACACATGGTACGACGGTAAGTTCACACTAGCTCTAAGTCAAGTGAAGCTTTATCTACCCGATGTTTTCCTATTGTGCAAGCAATGGTAGGGGCACCTGGTCTTTATATTTAGGAGTTGTGTTGTTGAATGATCGAACTTACATGACTAGCTAAAAGGCTTTTTTAGGGACACTAAGCTTGCGCTTTCGCGTACACATATCCTTAAGGAATTTGGCATAAGCCGGAAGTTGCCTAATTGCTTCTAGTAACGGAAGGTTTATGGTAACTTTCTTAAAAACCTCCATTATGTCATTAAAGTTGGATTCATTGTTTGTGGGTACCAATAGCTGTGGAAATGGGGCTCTAGGCATAAAATAGGGCCTCTCGAGAACCGAATTGGCATCATCGAGAGATTTTATCGGTCCCTTGACTATGGATGGTCACGAGGGTTGAACTACAAATATGCTCACTATCGGGCATGGTTACCTGATTGTCTACTACTCTACCACTCCTAAGGGTTCTAATTGAATTCAACATGATGTGATGGTTTTCACCTACTTCATGAACTCCTCTAGGGTTGGGATTAGTTTGACTAGGAACCTAAAGTTATCTCTTTCACTTAAAGTCTTAGCTATTTGACCTATTTGAAGTTCTAACTTAGCAAGAGTCGAGCATTAGTTTGAAAGTTCTGCTTGGTTTCTGTTAAAACTAACTTGGCTTTTATTAACATTTCTGGCTCTGTGCTAACACATCACAGCTCTTTCTTAATATACTAAGAGATTCCTCTAGGCTAGTCATTTTATTTCTGAAGGGTTCCGAAGCTGAGCTTGACCTGAAGAGTTCTTATTATAACCAAAACACGGGGGAACATTGAATTACTAAGGTGACCTTGACTCGGCCCTTAGACCACGAAAGGTTCGGATGGTTTTTCCAACCGGGATTATAGGTTTTACGAATATGGGTCAAATTTCGACGGTTGTCGAATCTAGTGTTATTATATACGAGCATTGGCTTGCTCTTCATTATTGGCCTTCCCAAAAAGGCTCCAATCTACCACTAGTGTGACCCACTTCTAAAGCTTCTAACCTTTTCGCTATTGCGATAATTTTGGCATCGATTCAAAGCCTCCTTCTAGCCTATTAACGTTTCCTCTTCCTAGAAGAATTGTTTTCTTGGGTTCCCTATTATTTTCCCATTGTTGGGTCTTTTCGGCGATTTCATGCAAATATGTCATCGCCTCATCAACTGTTTAATTTTCAAACCCTTTTTGTACACATAGATTCTCTTGTGGTTGTAGTGGAATAATCTAAACCCTCATAAAGGATCCGAACTAACCTAACTTTTTCGAGACCATGATGAGGACATTGGGCTAATAAATCATTGAACCTTTCCAAATACCTATACAAAGATTCTCCCTCTGTTGAGAAAACGTGCGGTTGCGTCCTAATAGACGATGTTTTGTGCCTAGGGAAAAACTTGTTCAAAAAGGAAGATGTAAGTTGTTCATATGTTTCAATTGAACCGAAGCCAAACTATATAGCCACGATTTGGCTTTATCCTTCAAGGAAAAAGGGAATAACACGAGTTTCAAAGCATCATCATCAAGGTTTCTAATCTTTAGGGTACTACAAATTTCCTCAAAGTCCCTAACATGGAAATAGGGGTTTTCATTTTCTTTCCCTAAGAAGATTGGGAGCAGTTTGTAAAGTCAGGGTTTAAGTTCATAATTTGCTTACATTTATTCTAACCCGATACCACGAGGGACGAGTAGTCTAGTCGGGTTTAACAAAGCTTTCAAAGTTGCCATTTACGGCACTATCGGAATATTAGGGATTATCTCCCCAAACGGACGTTCAAAAACGGACTCTTCAAAAATCGGACTTTCTAAATTGAGGTAATCGAGATGCTTAGAACTACTAGGTTTCTCTTTAACAAATCTACCTAGGGCGTTTCTTTTACGTTCAGGCATACAAAAGAATTAGGAAGGGGATTCTATGCAATCACAAATCAAGGCTGACTCAACCAAATCAAACCTATTGATTTCTAGCAAACAAAAAGCATGATGGCTCCACTTAGATTGTTTCTAGACCAGCTTCTAATCCTTCGAAAGGGAATTCGTTAGAATTTAAGCACACCCCTCTGGAATCAATCCAAGTCAAAGTAAGTTGAATAGAGGCGAGGAAGCTCGGTGGAGCTTTGATACCCAAGGCCTCACTAGGAATTTACAAGGCGGCGCAGATCACGCATTCAACTTACGAAACCTTCATGAACTTTGAAGTGTGCTTAAAAGAGTAACCAATATTTTCGAATGACTTTCCTATTAAGCTCGTTACCCTATCGGTCTTGTTCTAATCAAAATTTTAAGGCTTAGGTTCGCGTAGGTTACGTGTTCCTAAGGCGGGCAAGAAGATAACGGTGATGAAATCCGAACCCTTATCTTGTATGGCCAGGCCTTGCCCTTTACTAGAAAATTAAAGAAGCCGTATTCAAGTCCTCGGCATATATGCAAATGAAGGAGTCCGGTAACTGTTTGCAGGGGGATTCGCGAGTGTTCGAGAATCTTACCTCCGTTCCGGATGGGGGATGAATCGGTTGTAGTCGACTCGGGCCCTTGACTCATATGTCGGTGTACGAACCCAAGGTGCGAGATACAATATCGTAATTGTCCTCCTTCTCTGCAAACAGTTTATATTTAAAGGTACCCTTCCGTAGGGTAAAAATAAAAATAATGTCCAGAATGTCCAAATGTCCAAAAAGAAAATAAAAAATTACAAAAATAATAAACCCTAATACAAATTTTTTTTATTTTTTTTTTCTAAAAATAAACAAACCCTAAAAACAAAACAACTAAAATAAAATCGTCTTCTTTCCCGTTCTTTTTGCTTTAATCTTTCGCTCCAAGTCTTTATGAAATCACCAAACTCCTTGGCTCAATTTTCTTTATGATCAAAGAACATAGACAAAAGATAAATACCCAAAACGTAAAAAAGAACAAAAAGAATAAAAAACTAAAAAATAAAAAGAAAAACAAATCTAAAATCCTAAAAACAAGTCCGCGTCGGCGGCGCCAAAAATTGATGTTGTTTTGAAGTTGTTTGTAAAGTGGTAAGAAAGATGTCGTTCCTCTCAGACTTGTGAAGAATTTTTTAGATTCAAATAAAACTAGAAAACTCAAAAAGTTTGTTATCAAGATTATAAAAAGCAGAGACTCGGGATTCCACCATTGACCAATTAAGTGATTCAATCTAATCAATATTCATGCAATTCTTTGCGTTTGAAGTGATTCTAATTTATTGCCTCTAGTAGATTTTCGAAGTAACAATTGTATACATCAAGCATGAAACATCAAAAGTCTTAAACTAAGCATGCTCCATCAAAACGAATCACAATCATTCAATAAAAATCGATTTTCCAATATTATATCCATGCAAATAATCATAAAAGAAATTGCAAATAAATAATTAAAATAGAAATATACCACTTTTCATGGAACAATGGCTTCCTCAGTCGCCTCGGCTAAGGGTTTAGCTCCTCATATTAATCACTTGCTCAAAATACATGTTTATAGCCCAAAAGTTGATTAAAAGGATGAAAAATAATAACAGAACTGTTTGCAACGGTGTATCGGCGTTACAAAGCGGCTATTTACAATGGAACTATTCGAGACTGTTGTAAACACTTGTTGCTTTGTCGCTTATTTTAAGACCCCTAAACATTGTCCTCGATGGCCCTTTGTTCTTCGTGTTCTTGACTACACCAGCCCAACAACAATTTCCTGCAACTCCTCCTATTGATCTCTGTGGTGTTCTAAACTTCCCTAACTTCTTCTAAACTTCAATACCCTTCTACGGGACTCGAGCATACATTTTATACACCTCAAACCCTCAAAACCCGATTAAATTTCTTCTTTTCTTTCCGTGGAAGTCACGGCAATAATCTTTCCAAAACTCTTCTCTGGCGTTTACGACCGTACGAGTCACTCTAATCCCTTTATTGGATTGATATGAATCTCGGGAAGGATTATCTTGCCTCAAATCTCCGTAATTGCCAAATATAACCAAAAATCCCGTGAAACTTCACCTCCTGTTTTGCCTCAACCCGAGCTTATCCGGCCCAAGTTGATCGATCCAAACACCCATAAGAACCATGTTTTGCTCTAACGAGGCCTAGCCCATGAAAATCGCGATTGAATCTCGCTAAAAGCTGGTCAAAATCATCAACCCTAATTACTGCCATTAAAACACCATTTTTTCAGCCAAAACTCGTTTTTGAATTGTTGAAGATGACCTCCCCCTATCCAGTGGGGGTGCGAATAGCAGACTGCCTTGGGGTGTCTGAGGGTGCCCCTTAGTAATTTGGGTACCCCTTATCCATAGTGAGTCAGAATAGTAGGTGTCCTCCGGGTGTAACTTTTCGAGCCGATTTTTCCAAAAATGTTTATTGGCCAAAAATACCTACACACACATAAAACACCATAACAAGTACAAAAATGAGCACTATCAATATAAAGAATCGAGACAAATTAGACACAAAAATGTGTCTATCACCCTCGGGATCGCTCGCGCTCTTGCTGTAATAAGAGACGAAGACCCTCTCTCTCGGTGACCTCCTTGCGCTGAATGGCAGCATTTAACAACGAGCGATTGATATCCTAAAAACACCAACAACATTAGCACTTACCCCATGGCATGAATGCATGCTGATCAACACAACTCACTTTGCGGTCGAAAGTGCTCTTTAGACCGAGAATCATACAACGAGACGGCCTTGATCTTATCTTCATCCGAAACAGAGGCAAATTCAGGAGAAATAAGAGCTCCAAGGGAGTTGCACATAGGGCCCGATACAGTAAAAGAGGTAGTACTGCTTGAGTTAGGAACCACAGGAGAAAGAGGCTCCAGCAACTCGCTCCCAGGAGTGATGTTCTCTTCATCACGAGTAACCACATCATTTCCACCACCACCAGACTTCTCAGTTCGCTTCGGCTCCTCTTCACCACCATCGACCTCATCCTCTCCATCAAAAAGATTATCATCATCATCACCATCAGACTCAAGATACACAACACCGTCAGCAAGAACAATCCCTCTACCGGCTGTCTGCTGGGGCACAGTTTTTTTCGGGGCAGATAAGTCGCCCTTGGTCTCCTTGCCCTTCCCACTGGGCTTCTCACCTACAAGGGTAGACGAAACATCAGAAGTTTTCTGAGGCGACTTCCTCATGAAATGCGATAGAGGCAGCCGATCCTCACCATCCCTCGCCGAAGCACCTCCAGCTTTATCGACCCTCAGCTTCTGGGCATGAGCCGATGTCAGAACCATTCAAGGCAACAAATAGGGGCAAGTACATGTATTGCAAAAAGGGAGCAGTATATTTGTTACCTTCCCTGTCTCCTCCCCGGCTCATGCGCTAGAACCCTATCCCTCTTAGAAGAACGAGAGACTCGGAAGGAGGCAGCTCGGGACTTAGGTTTGTAAAACACAAAAATTAAAACATCACCCTACCGATCGCCCGAGCCGATCGGCTAAATCAAAAGCGGAAACACACTTACTCGATCAACATTGACCACCCGAGAAGGGATAAGACTCGTAGGAGAGAAGGAAACTTGCCGCTCAGAAAGGGACTAGAAATAGCCAAAGAAACTCAGTCCCAAGCCGCGTCGCTAGTATGACGGGCATGCCTGTTGGAACCCTTCCCCTCGGGATCTTCGTCCAATAAAAGCTTCTTAATACCTTCAGGAAGAGTCTTATGGCGATGAGGGCTAGCGACAAAAGCGGCGAGATCACCATTGGTAGCGATCCGCTTCGATAATTATCAGCAAAACTGGCAGGAGTATAGTCGTCCGCATGTGAAGGATCGTAAGTAGACCAAGTAGTAGGAGAACATTCGCCTCGACTGCGTCTCTCCCACTCAGACAAGATACGAAAGGTGTTTCCATTCCACTGAGCCAAGGCACGGGACGAGCGAATCTTAGAAAGAGCCTCATACCAAAATGAACGGCTAGGATCGTACAAAGAAAAACGCAACCCGAGCTCTAACTGACCCCTGGTGACAATGGTCGCCTCGGCCGAGTGCGGAAGCTTTAGAACATCATCCTTCTTCAAAACGCTTCTTTGGCCCGACAAGAGCCTGACGTCATAGCCATGGAGGTCGAACTCATCTTTCAACTGTTGGATGGCGCTCATCCGACAAGTCTTTAGTGATTCTCTTGTCATCCTCGCATGAAAACGAAGAAGGATTATCAGAAAAGATGGAATCCAAAGCACGATAATCATGCTTAGAAGGGATCTCAACAACAAACAGGGAATCAAGCGGTACACCGTCTTCGTCAGAGAAGACATAGCTCACGCACCTCTTTTCCGTCATGGAAGGAGTTGAAGACGCCATGAAAGTTAGTGGAGGAAACGGCAGGAGAAGTAAAGATACGACCGGAATCGGAAGTTACAGCGGCAACGGAAACGAAGAAAACTCGAGATAGTGAAGAAAGAAGGAAGGAAACCTGTGGAAGAATAACCAATGACGATGAAGAAGAAGCGGAGGAAAACATAGAAGGAGAGAAGAAAAACTGCTAAGGAAAGAATAAAAGAAAAGCCAAGGTTTAAGGGTCGGACTTATAAACCTCATCTGTGGTAACCGGCGAGGAAGGTAAACCGGTTGCAATAACTGAAAAAAGTGGGGAACAACATGGCGTGAAACCCCGCATGACCGAGGACGTGGGAAGACGAGGCGGTTTCTTCCCCTCGTGACGATCACATGAGCGGAAGAAGGGGCATAAATGTAGGTGTAAATAATCTACATGGACAGGTGGAACCATCCTGGACGAGGGCGTACCAAGAGAAACAGGCACTATAAGCATTGAATCGTCTCACCAGATCTGGGCGCGAGAAAAGAGGAATGGAGGCAGCCCGTGAGGTCGACATAAAGGAAGAGAAAAGTTCGATGTGATGCTCATCGGGTTCGAGGATAATCAATGCTTGTGAGTTGGTAAAGAGATAAGAAAAGCTCGGTCAAAATGAGACTCGGCCAGGGACCTAAAGGGCGACGTCGGTCAGTTCCACCAAACAAACGACATCGGATGAGGACACCACTTGTCTCGGCTAGATATCTCGACTTGAGCAAAAGAGAAGATCGGTGGAAGCATCAGCTGGACGCCCGAGAAGAACATCAAGAAAGATGCACCAGGCCCAACATCGTAGTATTGATGTATCATCATTTGTAACTATAAATAGAGACCATGTAGAGAGGTAAAGGCCAAGTGAAAAAGCGAGAAAAGGGAGCACACCTAGAGTATTGAGAGAATCATCCAACTTGTAATCGTGGACCAAGTATTAAGATCATCCTTTTACCCCGTGGACGTAGGTAATCATACCGAACCACGTACATCGTGTTCTTCTATTTCTCTTGCTTATTTACTTCTTTGTGTACGTTTGAAATCCTTTGGATGTAGTAGTAGGATTTTCTACATCTACCGCCACAATGACTCTTTCGGTATATATGTATTTCGAGGGCCGCAGGGGAGTCGGATTATGTAAGCTCCGCAACTATCACCTTCACTTTGGCCATCGGCATCATCAGGAGAAGTTAACATTTCAATGGGCTCAGCGTAACTTGAATCCACTTCAGATGATGCAATCTGGCGAGTCAACAAATCAACTCGGTAGACCCCTTTGGTATTGGCCAGAGCCTTTGCTAACTCTACAACATATTTCACTTGCCCGCCTGTGTCTGAATCTCTTCCCAACTCCATATTTTCCCCACGCACCAAACCATGCAAACTAACCAAAAAAAAATGAACAAAAAAAAAAAAAATCAAAAACAAAAATCTCATCGCTTAATATTATTTCTGGAGGGGAAATATTGGCAACTTTTTTTCTTCTTCTTTTTCGAGCGATATGGTCATATTTGCCTTGTTAAATTGGGCCTATGCCATTTAATTGGGGCCTATTGCTACATGACAAAATAGGGTCATTAAGAAATACTTTATAGAAAACCCTTATCCACTATTTATGTTAATACCTAATATACCCTTATTAAATTAGTGATAATTAATTAAGTTAGTATTAGTTAAATTAATTAGTATTTGAGTTTGATTATAGTGTTAGGATTAGAGTAGAAATTCATTTCCTCTTTTAAGGTTTGGAGGGAAAGAAGAAGTAGAGGGAAAAAAGAAAAAACTAGGGTTTGTGATTTTCTTAGCAAAAATGAAACTTTATAGTGATGATGAAGACTCTAGTAGTGATGAAGAAGTGGGTGCATCAGATTATCATGATTTCTATCCTACCGAATTGGATAATTTGTTGAATGAAGAAGAGAATGTCAACCAAAGAATGCTTGAGGATATTATTCAAGCACAAGAACAATATCGTCGGGAAGAAGAAGGTGATAATGCTTCTAATAAACAAGTATGAGTTGTAACGATCTACAAACATGTATTTGCACGTCTCGATCGCCAAAAAGGAAAAAAAATTCAAAATCTTTTTCCAGAATTGGTTTATTCGATATCACCACATAAACCGATTCTGGGTAAAATCCCCAAATTGGGTATCATAATCGTTGTTGTTCATCACCATATAATCCGATTGTAGTAAATTTTTGGCGCGATGGGTACGTGACCAAAATCGGTTTACGTTGGTGATGTGCATATGCCGATTCCTTCACTTGAATAATCACGTAGAATACCTGAAGTTGACAATCGGTTTATTTACGTGTATATGTAATCCGATTTTGGAGAAAAAAAGTTTGAACCGATTGTAAACTTTGAAATTTTTTCGTCAAGTCCTTAATCGGACTTTATAGTTGCACATATAAACCGATTATCGGTAATCGGTTGTCTCGACTGTAACATATAAACCGATTTTAAATCCTCAACTTGTTGATATTTGTTGTAGATTGTTGTGGCGTTCGACGAAGATCATCCCAAACCCGTATCTCTGTTGGGTGTTGATACCTCTGCCCATTATTTCACCGATTTGGAATGGAAAGAAAGAAAGGATGCAAAACAATGTTTTATAGACAAGGGAATAGAGATCAAATGTGTGTTAGTTTTAGGCCGTCATTCAAGTGAAGATCTTTTGGAACTTGTTTGTGAGAGAGGTGGAAAGCAAGAAAGTCACTGGGCAAAGGACAGAATGTACGTGAAGAAGACGACAAGGGATTACATTACTAAATCAAAGAAGTTTGGTTGCCCGTTTAAGATTATAGTTAATAGACCCGAGGGACCCAAGGGTAAGGTATACAAGCTCTCTAAAGTGATGAATGGTTGTCATAATCATGATGATCCGGAATCTCTTATTGGACACACGGCCGTTTGTGGGTTGAAACCACGTCAATTGGAAACAGTGAGGTCGATGAAAGCGTGTAAACCAAGTGACATCCTTAGGAAGATTAAGGAGGACGATAAGGATAACTTGTCCACTTTAAACAAATTTACACGGCAAGAGCAGCCTTTAGGAAAAGGGAATATGATGGTAGAGCGGTTATGGAACAATCTCAGTGGTTAGCCGATCAACACGGATACACAATGAGGAAGCAGGTATTGGAATGCAAAGTGACTCGTATTTTCTTGGCGCATCCAGAGATGATCAAGTTGGACCAATGCTTCTATCAAATTTTGTTAATAGATTGTACGTACAAGACCAACAAGTACAACATGCCGTTGTTAAACATTGCTTTCCATACTTCCGACAAGCAAACTTTCACGGTAGCATGGGGGTTTATGGATCGGGAGAATGATGTGAGTTTTACTTGGATGCTAGAGACCTTGAAAGAGATATACCGTGGCTATCAAACTCGGAGAATCATAGTAACGGATAAAGACCAAGCACTAATGAATGCATAAGAGTGGTTTTTCCGGATGCTAAGCATTTTCTTTGCACATGGCACATACAATGCAATATTAGAAGTAATTGTAGAGGTCATATCCAAAAGCCAAAGCCACAAAAAGGTACTGCTCGTGAAAAGGCCAAAGATGGGCGTCTTCAAAAACTAACTCCAGAACAACGAGAGGAGGAAAAGAACAAAAGGAAAGCGGAGTATGAAGCGAATGGGTTACTATGGAAGGCTTTTCAGTATCATTGGGATTTAATGGTACACTCAATGTCCGTGGCCAAGTTCGAGTCCTATTTGGTGAGTTTTATTGGGATATGGAAGAAGGATTATGAGAAATGTGTGGTTTATTGCTTGAAGGAATTGTTGGATCCGTATAAGGAAAAATTTGTGTATGCTTACACCTACCAACACATGCATTACAAGAATGAGGTGACAAGTATCGCAGAAGGATATCATGGACGTTTGAAAATCTTGCTCCGAGGAGTCAAAACACTGTGGTTGCGGTACAAGAAGCCATCCATGAATACACCAAGGCTGATATCATCAAGATAACCGCGCAAATGGAAGAGAGTAGGATGAAAATCATCACAATCTACAAGGATTACCATTGGTTGATTAGACATTTAAACTATAGGGTGTCTCATTGGGCAATCATTTCTATGATGAAGGATTACAAATATTATGTGGAAAAAGAGATGGGGAGAAGAAGAATTGTATGTTCATGTATGCCGATGACGGCCTTCGGATTTCCGTGTCGTCACATGATTGCGAGGTACCAACAAGGAATTCCTTTTGAAATCATTGATCCGTTTTGGAAGCAACTAACTTTCAAACCACCCCCGAGTGAAGAACCACTCGAATCCTTTGTGGAAACGGATATTGGAAGAGAACTCATCGAGAAATTCGCAAAAAGGATGGTTTGGGACGAAAAGTTTTGATGTACGACATAAAACTAGCCGCTAACCCCATATGGTACCGGTCGGAGAACCAACGGTGCTACCGCCGACGGGTAGACCACCTACCAACATGGATAGGAAGGAAGAAAGGAACGAGTTTAAGGTTGCAATGAGAACCGGAAAAAAACCGTTATTGAGTCATAAAAGAATCTTTTCTCAACATGAGCGTGAAGACGCTAAATATGAAGAGGAGAAGGTTCCAAAGAAAAGGGGAAAGCGGGACAAGTATCGCACAAGCCAAGACAAATGTTTCAAACGTTCATTCACAAATTGAGAATGAAGAGGCAGAAGCTAAGAGGAAAAGGGGCGGACCAAAGAAGGGAGAAAGTGGGACAAGTAGCGCACATATGGTCCTTTCAAATGACCCAATCGCTCCTTCGCAACATGAGGATACAATCGATCCTTCTCAATAAAGTCAAGCGCCAAACAATCTAATTGTTCCTTCCCAAGAGAGTCAAGCGAGTACAACACGAGTATCAAGGATACATGCATGGAAGGGACAAGCAAGACAAATGGGTTCTATGGTGACTATATGGGCCGCTCTTAGTGATGGAAACATGCCTAGGGATGAACGTGGTAGACCCCATCGAACTTTTTACACCATATTCGAGGAGTATTAATCGAAACTTCCTGAAATCGTTAAGCCCTATGTGTTATCTACCTACGACGTGGATGCGGATGGGAATTGTGGTTATCACGTTGCGTCGGAACAAATAGGCCATATAAGTTTGGCGGACGATGAGAACCTAACCCAATGTCAATACTTTAGAAAGATGATGTCCTTGCGCTTACAAGAAGACAAGGAATTTTACATATCGATGATGAAGGAAGGAAAAACAATACAAGACAAAGAAGTGATTTTTGAAAAAAAATGGTTTTAGAGTACAAGGGCCAAAGGGGAATGGACCAATTACCCGACATTATTGGATGCGTATGCCTCTATGTGGTCATATCTTGGCGGAAACGTGGAGCTGCGTTGTTCATCTATTTGGTAAGGGATCATGCTACACATACGCACCAAAATACACCATTTGGGATGAATCGCTTAAGGATCGGAGAATTGTTTTATTCAACAATAACAACATGCATTATATCGGTTTTAGAGTATGTGATGATTGTCCATTACCACCGGTAGATGGGTTTCATGAGGTCTCGGAGGTCACCAAGGAGTGGCTAAAAAAATACGATCCCAACATGAGGCAATTGGAGGAATTGATCGTGCCAGATCAATTCGATGGTCTACATTTATTGGAATGAGTATTTTCCTTATGTTAAAAACTTGATCTATCGGATGCTTATATTTTGTCACTTTCTTATATTGTATTTTGCAAACTTGAACCAAGCTTAATGAATGAAAGTGATTTGTCTTTTTTGGGTACGTTGGACTCATGAAACTTGTTACATAATCGGTCTTCTAATACGTTTTTAAAGTCCGATTCTGGAGTTAGTTTGATGCAGCTTTTCCAGAATCGGTTTATACTGCAACTGTTATAAACCGATTCTGACTTCAAAAAGGAATCGGTTTACTAAGGAACTATTATAAACCGATCCTGAACAAAACTTCTCTGGGATTATTTCGGAATCGGTCCTTATGTACGACAATATAATCCGATTTTTGGAATAAAAAGTTACAGAAGAACACCCAATTTTTAACTAAATAATCGGATTACATATGGTCCAACATGATCTGATTGTCTTTTATAATCGGTCTTTGTGAACTACAATGTAATCCAATTTTGGGAAGAAAAAGTTACAGAAAAACAGACAATTTTTAACTCAACAATCGGATTACTAATGGTCTAACATAATCCGATTGTGGACCATTTCCACTTTTCATTAACTCTTAACATTGAAACTAGCACGGTTCTATTTCTTAGTGTGAGCTTCAACTATCAATGCCACTTCGAAATGATAAAACCGCTCTCCTCTCCAAGATTTATATGAATCTTGTGCAGTGAACCTGTCCCCTCTGTACCTATCAATAAACTCATTGTACTTGATGCATAATTTCCTAACATGATTCGTCCTTGAACGAATGTGGGATGGTTCATAATTATAACATGGTTTCTTCCGATCTGTTTAACGAAAGGACCCCAACCAACTTCAATCCAAAATATAGTATGATCTTTAGGATCTTCGGGAAGATCCTTGAGAATGTAAAAGTTTCTAATCCATTCGGTCTCTTCATCAACATCCTTCATTCTTTCCCTTAGTTGGAATTGTGCTTGACCTCGTTTCTTTGCCTTGAGTTTCTCTTCATATTTTGTCGCAGTCGATGACGATGATATGGTTTCTTTTGTAGTTACTTGTTTGCTTAACACTTCATCCATTACATTAACATATTTGTTAGGTGATGAAGACAAAGTCGCGTTTGTAGTTGTTTTTTCGCTTCTTTTGCATATCTCTTCTTCCATTGCTGCAATTGATTTGGTTATTCGCTTGCATCTTCTAAGTATGTGTTCTATTGAATTGGTAGTTGATGATGATGGACTTGACATCTCCAAATGAAAAAAAAAATAACAACGGAGAAAGATTTCTTTGGATTAGGTAGTGTATGAAAGAGAATATGCTATCCTCTTTATATACACAAAGTACCAATGGCTATAATTTCAATTTCAAAAAATAGCCATTAACAGTCACAATCGGATTATACGTATGCAGTAATAATCCGATTCTTGATTTCTCTACAAATCCGAACTTGAAACAGGAATCGGTTTATGCGTGCATAAACTTAAACCGATTAATGTTGATGTTCACCCAGAATCGGGTTATGTAGGTACATAATAAAAACCGATTGCTACCACAATCGGACTAGTATAGTGCACACATAAACCGATTCTGGGTGGATTTTCAGAAAATTTGATTAGTGAATTTCAAAGATTTAGAGGTAAATAATTGTAGAGTACCTCTTAAAAGGAATGGATTAAAAAGGATTTAACTCAATCACTTGAATTGTTTGTTTTTGATTTTTTTTTTCAAAACCCAAAATGAAATTAGATTTCAATTGTTGTTTTGGATTGATTAGGATTTAGTTTTGATGGAAATTGAAAAAAAAAAATGAGTTTTGATTAATGATTTTTGTATTTGTTAATAAACTGATTATGATTTTGTATTTGAATTTGTGTTAGAATAATTAAATAAGGGTTAATTTAGTATTTTACCATCTTTTAGACACTCCATATCCTTCTCTTTAAGTTGGTTGAAGTAATTCATAGGCCCCAATTAAGTGGTATAAGCCCCAATTTAGCTAGGCTTATTTGATGTTACTAGTTCACAAAAATATTATCAGAGGTTGTCAAAATCTCATGAGATAATAATCCAATATTATTTTGTTTTATATGGATTGTGACCGATGATGTTACTATAATAAAAAGATTAATGTCACTTGGTAACATGTTCCAAACTCCCAGTACAAATTGCTTTACCAATTAAAATGAAAACGTTGCTGTGATATTTCATTTTAACTTACTTTTTAGTAATAAATTAGAAAATGAAAAATATAAAAATAAAAGTATCATTTTTGAAGTGATGACAGTAAAAAAAATTATTTAATGCTTAATAAAAATTAAAGAATAAAAAAGAGATTTATAAAAAAAAAATATTGGCATTGCATAAATATTTTTTTGAAGGGGGAAAGGGCTCAACAGAGCCCAATTTTATTAAACTACCCCAGTTAAATGAGGTTTGCAGAAATACAAGGGGGTGAGGAATTTTCATCCCACCAACTATTTACATTACATTGGAAACAGAATCTTCAGTCTATTTTGATTTCATAATAATATATGAATACTGCATAATCGGTCCTCTTTCCTCTCTTCTCTCTAATAACCGTATTTTCCCAAAAATTATCCAGGAACTTTCTTCTTCACCGTCTCCATCTTTCTAACCTAGATTTTCTCGGTTCAACCGGGTTGATCTAGGGAATCTTAGTAATATATATTTTATTTAATAGTATGTAATTACTATCAATAAAACCAAGGGATATTTTGACTTTGGGTCACAAAAAAGTGACCAGAGTTGCTTTTGGGTCACCACCAAATTTTAATTAGAGTTTGGGTCATAGGTAGTCATTGACCGTCTTGACCGTTACCAAAATAATTTTTTTTTTTTATTAATTTGTATTTAGCTAACACCGTTAGTGACCGTATGCATGCGACTGGCACATGTAACAAAATTCATTTCTTCCCCTTCTCAAATCTGTGAAGGTGAGTTTATCTCTTCTTTGTAGTGATTGATTTGATGGGCTTAGATCGGTGTAAGTTGAGCAAAGATGATGAATTAGTGACCAAGAAAGAAGGTGGTTACTTTGTTGAGATTATGAATTAAAGGGGTCGAATGCTAAGAAAACTCATTGGTTTTGAACAGGCAAGCAGATCAGATATTAATCCCGATGGTGATATATGATGAGCATCATAAACCCAGACTACATTTGATCACCTCACGTTCAACATTCGGATTTATCTTTTTGCTAAATTAAATTTTACTCTCTTGCCAATAACTCTCAGTGCGGCTATCTCGACACCCAGCCCCTTAAATGCTTCATCCAAGTTCATATATCTTCCAAAAAAATGTCCCCCAAATTTTGATCAACCCTAAAACAAAATTTAAAATTATGTTAGCCGAAGCTAAATTCCTATAACTAAACCTTTGAAATCTCAATTGCATGCTAATAAATTCACCACAAACCATCCAAAAGACTACATATTTTACTAATAACTACGGTAAAAACCCAAAAATAAAAGAACCCTAAAAACCAAATTTTACTAATAACTTCCAAATTCTATAAATCCTAAAATACATGTTGCAAACTAAGATAATATAAAGTGGGTTTCAAGTACTAACTGTTTTTGATGAACCATAGCTTCTCGATTTAATCCCCAGCTTCCGCTGTGATGGAGAAGAAAGTCATTGTTCGTGTAGTTGCTGCGATTTCTCTTCTTCTTCGACAATGACAAACCAAAACAACTTCAGTTGCGGATCATCTCTCTCACACCACTTCTCTCACGCGTCTGTAACTTTCAGTTTGGTTTTGTTGTTCTTTATCACAATTTTAATCAGATTAAAATGGTGATGACAAAACTAGAGCCGTACACTTCGTTAATAACAAACCTTTAAGAAAGCCCACCCATACGCGTGGTTAACAGAAAGCACGATGGCTTGGTTAGTAAATAATTTGAAGTCTAAAATAGTTTTAGTCATTTCCATATTTAACTAACTTTCATAACTGTCAAGGTCATCAATGACAGTCATGTGACCCAAAATCTAATTAAAATTTTGAGATGACCCAAACGCAACTCTGGTCACTTTTTTTGACCCAAAGTCAAAATATCCCTAAAACCAATCCCTGTTTAGGTGATTATTATGTTTCTTTTATATCTTATTTTAATTTTATATCTGATTGTCTGTTCTAGACAATTAGTATATATTTCAATTTCATGCAGCCTTCTAGGCGTTTCCAACGATTCTTATAATCGTTTCAAACACATATTTGAGAGCGATCTACATCCACTTGACGAAGATCTACATATGGATCATTGGCGACAAGATTTGATCGCGATTTCGATCAATTGTGCTGATTACTCCTCTTTAGGAGCATCTAGTCTTATTGAAGACAATAATTTATCAATTAAGAAGAATATTGAAGAAATTTTCAAATGGTGGATTATAAATTCTTTGACCATCTCTCAATCGAATTCCTCAGTGAAGTACATGAATATAATGCTTTTGTATTTTAGTAATTTTTCATGTATTTCAATTTTATGTTGTATCTCTTTGATGTAATCGAATGTATTCATGGCTTCCATTGGTCCATTGTAACCCTTCTAGCCTCAATTAAATGAGGTATTTGAAATAAAAGTTTGGGGCAATAGCCCCTGATTCCTTCAAAAAAAATAAAAGATCACAAACCTAAAACCACTGATTATTGCATCGAGGTCCTCCCCTTTTCGTGTAAATTACACCCAACTACTTTACAAGTACCCCAAGTCATCATGCTATTATCACCAAAACTAGACAAGAGAAGTAATGACTAACAAAAGTTCCCAGCTGAGCATCTTAAATTAATTCCCTTTCAAGCTTGTTAAACGGGTCCAGTGAGAAGAAATCAAGAATGTACAGTCGCTTGGATTTGCTATTGTCGTCGGTCCAAATTTGGAGATCAGAATTGATCCGCAAAAGCTTTTCGGGCTTAAATGATTCCAATCGGTTGTTACTTTCTCCTTTTTCTCTCTTTAGTCTCTCCCTCAGAAAGTTCTGACAAATCCTCAGATGCATCAATGCGAACTTGTTCGCGCTCAAGGCGACGAATCGCTAAACTTTGTGCTGCTTCCCATGCAATCTATTATTACGCCATAATGAAATGTTGGGAATATATGTTTAAAACATAAATTTATTTCCCAATAAATAAAAAGAAAGTTTTTAATATAATTTTGTTAACAATATAATTTTGATCGTTACATATTTATGGTTTTTAATGGGTTAACTCTACCATAATAACATTTTTAATAACATTTTAAATGTTTTGAAACTCTTGACTATAAATCAGAATTTTGGTTGGAAAAACTAAAATGAGAGATGAATGTTCTTTAATTTTTTTTTAGTTTTTTGATGAAAAGAATTGGGAGAGTTGTAGATGCCTTTTTATTATGTGAGAGTTTTCTATTATGTCTCTTGAGTTTATTAGAAAATGAATTTTTGTGAGAAAGAAAAACAAGTGTGTGATCATCCTTAGTTTTTCCAAAAGAGTTTCTGAGCAAGAATGAAGTGTAAAAGTTTCACATCCTCTCACAGTGCAAGAGTGATTTGTGTAGGAGATTGATCTCGACTGTTTTATCCTGGGGACGACGCGGCATAGACGAACTGCTTGCACAAACACAGGCGGAAAGTAGTGAAGCGTCTTAAAGCGACCTAGTAAACTCAGCGACTCGGCCATAACAATGTTTTGTTTGTTTTTTGTGTGATTATTTTGCGGGCATAATTCGACCCAATTGTTCTAACAATTTTAAGGCGTTTTATACGCCATGGATACCAAAAGAAAACTATTGCTCAAACGCGATAAGTATCATTGTTTTATTTTGTTTGATAGAATTATAACCGGTATATTTTTTTGTTTAACGATTGAACATGATGCTTGAGATTTTAGGTAACCTGATACTTAGAGTTAATTGTATGTCTAATATTGATGGACTAAGAATAACATGGTTAAATATTTTTCTTTGTGAACAGTTGACATAGAAAAATATTGTTGATGTTAAACGAACCTTTTTAACATGATGTAGAGTCTTATTTTTATCTCCTACACGAAATTGAATTGGGTATTGAAATTTTAACCGGGTGTATTAGACATCATGAGAATCATCCATGTCAAGTTTCAAAAATTTTTGGAGTTTAGAAAGTATTTTTAAAGTATTTTAGAAAACTACATAACGTATCTGAAAAATTCTGACGGGCAGAAAATTAGTCTTTATTAAATCCGCTTTTTCTAATCTTTGTGTAGAAAATTTGAATGCGTGTGTTACACGAAACTTGTAGATCAGGAACTTATCTTAAAAACCCATTTTAAAATTTCCTATTTGGATATTTAGTTTGAGAGATTTGGTAATTTCAGAATCGTTGTGTATGTTTGTCCAAAATAGTAGACGTGATACTTGAGATTAGAGATGTAAGAAACTATTTTAAAAATCATGTTTTGATTTTATACTTCATACTCTTGTTTTGTAATGAAAAGGAATATCATTGATAGCAATCAAACTAATGCACCCCATATGTTTGATAATATGCTTAATAGAAATTTATAAGTATATGTATGATGTTATAACTATATAACTTTGAATCTTTGTTTGAAAATTAAGAGAAACTTGGAGTACTATATTAGTTTATTTTCAAGTAATTATGTAAGTGCATACGTTACTTATTTTTTTGGTTTCAAATGCTCACATGTACATGATTGTGACAGGTGAAAATTCACTTACTTGAGCAAGTTTTATTTTCCAATGAAATAAAAATTGCGGAGATTGTCGATGTGAGGAACAATGGGGTTGCTGATTTCTTTGTTGGTGCACAAAGAATGGGCAATGGTTTATAACCAATTGAGCTTTAAAAGCAATTGAGGTATGTTTGATGAATTATTTGTAGTTATTGTGGTGATCAAATAATGACATTCTAAATTGAATAAATTGATTGTTCAATCTTAGAATAAATTTTAAGGAAACAAGATATTAACAATCATTGTGTATGACAATAAACATGTGACTCATATAAGTTTGGAACTTATGAGATGAAATTTTATCCGAACCCAAAACTGAAATAATTAGAAACGTAGTCAAAACTAATGTGAATATCATCTCTCACCAAGAAATGAACATGATATTGATTATGAATTTATTTGTTATTCTTGCACGGCATTGCAAGGATATCAAATGTTATTAACAACGCTTTTCAAGCTAAGTTAATGTGGATTGTGGATACGGTGAGAGGTTGGTATATATTGGTGTTTTACACCATGTTTGTTTTGATAGGTTATGGTTCAAAAGTTAAACCAAATCGTTTGAAAGAAAGTGGTATTGAGATATACTCACATCACTAGGATTTTCGGTATTCGTTCGATCTCAAAGTTTACTTTGGGTAGAACAATCTTGTTAAAGATGTTCATACTTCCGAAATGAGAAAGAATTCTAGTTTCCGCCTATCTTGTTATTAACAAGATTGAGATTAGATTTTTTTTTGAATTTGATCATTGCACTACTACAAATGATAGGTTATGGATAAAATGTTTGAATATAATATTATAAATTTATCATAACATGAATTGAATTTTGAATATTTGAAATATGAGTTTTTGTCATGCTTTTAAGAAATTAATGAGTTAGTGATGAATATGAGCATGTTATATTTTCTTATAAGCTTGGTGAATTTTTTGAGTAACATGTATGTAATCTGACCTAACTCACAAAAGCATGTACATTTTCAAATCTTACGCAATCTGCAATGATAATGGATGAATTAAAATATTTGAGAATTTTATAAAGATGCTTCGAGTAACTTGTCCCAATATCAAATATGATTTTTGAGTAGTGAATTGGGTAATGTTGCTTTCACGAAAAATGGTTTGAATTTTTATTCTCTATAATGTGCAAAACATTTTGGGTTGAGATCATTGGTTCATCTGTTTTTTACAATTTTTAGGATCTTTGGATATTGTTTTGAAATTCTTGTTTGAGTCAAAAAATAGTGGGGGTTCCATACCCTATGTTTTACCAACTTAGATTTAAATTAGAGGAACTAGAAAAATGAAGGTGACAAGTAAATCACTTAGAATAAACCTAGAAAAGCATATATAGTGAGACTAAATTTTAGTCATGAATATTTTGTTGCTGGAAAATAACTTCTTGTAAAGAGTAACTTTTTTCTTCAGACTATTAAATCTTTGGCAAAAAGTTTTTATGAGCCTATTGCTTTTAGACAAACAAACAAAAAATTGTTGACTCTTGCATTCATGTCACTAAATAAATTACATGCTTGTTTTGTTGATGTTGTTTCCACAATGTATGATTTGTTATAGTCATAAGTAGAAATATATACTTTGGTGTAACTTAAAGATGAGAATCTATGTAAACCAAGCATGGAAAACTGTGTAGTTTCTACAATAAAAAAAATCATATAAGTTAGATAAGTTATCATTTATATTCTGAAAAACAACTTTAAAACAATTTATAAAGTAAAATTGTTTACTTGATTCATTTTAATGATTTCAGAATTAATGAAAGTGAAATGCACAGTACTCTTTGTTTTGTATGCATAAGTGGTCTGCTGAATTTTTGTTCTAACTTATAGAATTATAGGATGAAAATGGCGAGAACATGCTTAGTTTGCTATTTGACATGAAAGACTTGAGTGAAGATGGTGTATATTTTTGAAATGAATTTTTTCTTTCTTTGGATCAATTTTCATTTCAATGAGAATGGAATTTTTTAAAAGAGACAGAAATATATATAGTCTGACTGTAAACAAGTTTTCACTCATTTGGTTTAGTGCTAATGCTTTTGAGATTGTATGTGATTGCACTAGACATGAGTATGGTAGCTCAGTATGCTTCTTTGCTACGTGATTGACTATATATATATATATATATATATATAAGTATTTTTTGTAGGGGGGTGTAATATATTGCTTCCATAGTGGGGGTTTTATATTCAGATTTACCAATCCTAGTATGGAAAATTGGTAAAATATTGAGAAGGTTATTAGGTGTTTCAAACACATCTTACGCTTAGAAATACACTATCTAAATGGTTACCAAAATCCTTTAAGGATATTGCGAAGATGATTGGACATTCTTTCAGTTGAATCCTTTAAGGGATGGAACGATTTGATCCTCTAATAGATAGAGGAACAGACATATTAATCCAATGTGATAATACTGCGGCTATTGCATGAATTGAGAACGTAACGATAACTATAAGAGTTGATTTTATGAGAATATGGATTATATAGTGTGCAAACGAGTTTCCGTTAGTCCTTTGACGAAAGGATTGATAAGAAGATGTGAATACATCTTAGGGATGAGGTTGATGCCCATTGAGATTGAGTCATCTGTGATGGATACCCAACCTAGAAATAAGTTCAAAGGGACTAGACGAAGTCATAAGTGATAGCATCATTGAGATTGAGTTATTTATGATGTTGTTTACCAACCTATAACTCAAGATCTCAAAAGTATGTTCAAAAGGGTAACCCTTACATATGGAGTATATCCCAAAATATAGGTTCAAATGGGACATCAAGTCATAAATAATATGGAGATGCGAGAATCATGCTTTTGAAGAATTCATCCCACGGCATGATATCTTGAAGCGAGCAAGGTTGCGTTTACTTTTTATTTTTTAATTAATAAACTCTTAATGATGTTTATATTTCTATTTAGAGTGGGGTACTTTAGGGAGTACTCTTGATAAACTTACCTATGTGAATGTGAAAGTATGGCCCAGCTTTCATGAGAATATGGGCGAGTTCTCTAGATCATTCATTGGCTGGGATACAAGCGCGGGCCGTAATGTGTTGGCTTTAGACTTTACCTTTGGTGTAGTCGTGTGTGTTAAGCAATCTTTTTACCTCATAGAGTTCAAGACTTATGTTCACTCTATGGTCAGATTTTAAGAGAGCATATTAACACTACGTAAGGGTTCAAGTCGCGAGACACCTTTGCTTATGCACAACTCTATACGTTCTTGCTCAATGTTTTAAAAATATAAGTGGGGGATTGTTGAGAATATATATTTAAAATATAAATTTATTTCCCAATAAATAAAAAGAAAGTTTTTAATAGCATTTAAGTTTCTTAAATGAAAAAATTAATTTTGTTAACAATATTAATTTTGTGATTACATATTTATGGTTTTTAATGGTGTTAACTCTACCATAATTACATTTTTAATAATATTTTAAATGTTCTGAAACTCTTGACTATATATCGAGAATTTTGGTTGGAAAAACTAAAATGAGAGATGAATGTTCTTTAATGTTTTTTTAGTTTTTTGATGAAAAGAATTTGGAGAGTTGTAGATGCCTTTTTCTTATGTGAGAGTTTTCTATTATGTTTCTTAAGTTTATTAGAAAATGAATTTTTGTGACAAAGAAAAACAAGTGTGTGATCATCCTTAGTTTTTCTAAAAGAGTTTCTGAGCAAGAATGAAGTGTAAAAGTTTCACATCCTCTCACAATGCAAGAGTGATTGTGTAGGAGATTGATCTCGGCTGTTTTATCCTGGGGACGACGCGACATCGACGAACTGCTTGCACAATCTTGGGCAGAGCCGAGAAACGTCTTAAAGAAAGCGACCTAGTCCGTAACTCAGCCATAACAATGTTTTGTTTGTGATTATTTTGCAGGCATAATTCGGCAATTGTTCTAACATGAAATGCGTAAAATGTATTGTATTTTCTTCTTCATTGTTACTCTGAGTATAATTATTAAATACATGTTGAATACCTGTTTTTTAATGCGAGCAAGATGCCATATATGCCAACACATATTCTCCAGTCTGTTATTACGTTCACGCGTATTCCTTGTTGCTATTACCTGTAGCAGGCATTACCACTTTTGAGAGTAACGCTTGTCTCTATGCATAAGCTAGCATCTCACGGGGTATCACATTCGTTTTTAACTTTACATGGGTTCAAGTAAAGTGAACTGCGTACACATGAATATTTTTGTAGTTGCGAAAAATCTCACAACTACACCCTTAGTAAAATCTATAGAACAATCTAAGAAATCATCATAAGAATCTCAAGAACTTTTATTAAAATCTTAGATCAAGTACAAAGATATGAGAAAACCCTAACTTGGGAAGTAAATAATCTTTCTCTCTCCTAAATTTCTTATCTAAGCTCTCTAAAAAGATCTCTCCCTTTTACAAAGACGCTCGGCTCCTTATATAGTGGAAGACTGACTAATAAAGCCCCTTATTTCGGATCGACGTGCATCAGCTGTCGCATAGGGATTTACCATTTGCCGCACGGTTTCTTTACTACCGCACATATCTTCACACTTTACTCGTGATTAGGTGACGTCATCTGGTTCGTCATCTTGAATATGTTGTATGCGATCGTATTCGCTTAACACTTAAGGAGTTACTTCGCATACTAAACGGGTGTGCGGTATTTTGTACCCACATTTTGCCTCATCTCATATCGTTCTTTTGATAAAGAGAGCAATATGAGAAATTCTGATTTATTTTGCCGCACCCGTTCATTTTTTCGTATTCTTCTCAACCAACATGTTTCCGTAAATTAGGCTTAACTGTCTACACGTATTGACTTTTTCCCCTTTTAACCGTCACGTCTTGAGTTTACCGGTTTTTTTTCCCTATTTAAGGACTGGAGTGAGGAGAGATAATCTTTTCCTTTCTTTATTCGATCTTCTCTGCAAATCTTCATCTTCATCTTCTCGAAGTCTTCGTTATTTCTTCATAGAGATTTACCCAGTGATGTTCTTCTATGAGCCCTATGGATTCTCATTTGAGGTTAATATATTTTGATATTTTTCGTATTTTTATTTCCCTTGAATTTTCAATTTGCTATTGTTGATTTGCAACTGTGTTGTTATTGTTCTGCTACTGTTCTTCATATTCCAAACTGGTTTTGGGCCAGCAAGAATTCTTCTTGGTAATATTCGTATTCTGAGTTCAAACCCTAAATTTTCTTCGAGTTTCAACGATGATAAGTCTCGCAAGAGGAAGCCTTCGCATAACAAAGCAGTGAGAAATACTCTCTTTCCTATAAAACAATATTGTTGCCTCTGTTTCTTATCTGCATTGTTCTTCGTAGGATACTGAGATCGAGATTGATGGCGAGAAGAAGAAAAAGGTTAAGAAAGTTCGCAAAGCCCTCACGATCAATACTTTTATTGTCATGCCGAAATTCAACTATACAAAGAAGGGTTCTGAGGTCTCTGTTGACGCACCCTCACAAGACTTCATTGCCTCAACTTCTTTGGATGCTTCTGCATTTTCAAAGGAAATCTCTGCTCTAAGGAAGCGGCTTTGGCTGATCATGCGGGTATCTTTTTCTTCGAAAATGTGCATTTTGCACCGAGTAGTGGATTCCACCGTTTTCACTTTTGTGAACCTCCCTGCCTCGGCGTATTTTATCGCATCAATGGAAGATATAACCGCACCTGTTTCGGAGGACATTGCTACCAATTCCTCCGCGGATGTTGTGACAACCGCTCCTTGTCATTTTGAGGTCTATTCTTCTCATTCTGATGCCAAGCCTCTTCTAAAAATCATTAACATTGCTCGCTCATCTGTTAATGATCCTTCCCAAGTTCGCATTTGTGATGCTCTTGTCAAGCTATTAGGTGATTCTCCTCCAGATAAGTACGCCGGGAGAGCGAAATCTTCTCTGGCTAGATTCGAGTGTCAATATCGATTTTGATCTTGGTAAATATTCTTTTGCTTGTAACTTTCTTTCTGTTTTAATTGACGGTGTTTTCATATTCTTATCTAAATTATCTCATTTTTTAGGATTCTCGTCGCTGCTTAGTCCAGGCTGAGGGGTTTTCTGAGTCTAACAACACCATCCAAGAGCTTCACCTTCGAGTTGCTAAGTTGAAGATTTGCTCTTCAAGTTGAATCTCTTACGTCCAAAGATCTTTTCACTAAGAATCAAGAAGCGAGAGGTATGCTTATCTTTACTTTGTTAATCATTTATAAGAAACTTGTACTTATATTCATGTCTTGAGTTTCTTCGTGCGTCTGTTAAGATTTAAATCTGAAGTGTGTTATGGAGAGATTTGATTATCAACATTCTGCTGAAGATGCTCGTGCGGACAGTGAGAGATTGCAGAACCAAATAGATCAATTAGTTAATAATCATTCATATTCGCTTGATCAGATTGAAAACCTAAAAAATGAGAATCTTTGTTTAATTAATCAATATGAATTTCTGGGCTCCCAAGTATACCATCTTTCTGGAATGTTGCATAGCGCTGATTTACGACATCAAACTTTATCAGATGAGAATCAGGTCTTGGCCGTAGAGAAGCGGTCTTTCTTAAAGAAAGAGGCGATGTTTACGTGCCAATATCTTATTCTTCAGAAGATTTGTGATGATCAAGAAAAATACCTTCGTACATTAAGAAGTCAGCATGATGAGTCTATGAAGAAGTTAACCTTGGAGAATGAGAAAATCATCCAGAGTAAGGTGAATTTGACTGTGAAAATGAACCAACTTTGAGAGCAACATACGCAACTAAAGGGGTCTCATGACATCCTTTTGAAGGAAAAGGCTTATCTTTCTCAAGATGATTATAAGCTTTGGTCTCGTCTCCAAGGTTTGGTTGGTGATGACTTTGATAAGGTTATGGAGAATTGGAAAAGTAGTGGTCTCGCTTATCTCAATACCGCATTTCTCAGAGGGAACTTAGTCACATTGAGATGACTGCCTCAGTTTACTTCTCTTTTTATGGCTCAAATCTTGTAGCTGCGAAATTGTCGCCTTGGTAATAATTAGATGTCTTTTTTGCAGGATCTGAAAAGTCGCATCAATCTACCATTTCCAAGTTGAGGTCTGATCTGGCCAAGGATCATAGAGAACGCACGAGACTCTTAATAGCGCTTACTTTCTCTCGAGACAGAGCGAATAGGAGGTGTTTGTACCTTGGAAACTTAATGGAGGTTTCCATAGAGAACGCTAAGAAGAGTGCCGCTCGAGAAGCTCATGTTAAGTCTCAAATTCTCGCAAATCAAGTTTGCATTGACAACTCACTTCCTCTAGTGGATGTAGAACCTCTTGAGTGGATGCGGATGAGAAGCTTCCTGAGCCCGATAGTGACTATGATTATGTGAGTGATGATGATGAAGGCGAAGAAGTTCTCCTTCCAGAGGATCAGCCTGAAAAGGAAGGATTTGGTGGTGGTCCTTCCAAAGATCCAAGTTCTGATGCTAACCCCAACAACGAGGTTGATGTTGAAGTATCTGTATCAAATCAAGACGCTCCTTCTAATAATGCTTAGCTTTTATTTTCTTCTAGTCTTTCATGCGTCCGGCTATGTATTTTTGGATATGTGTTTTTGAAGTACACTTCTATTTCTGCTACCTTTATGTAAGATTGTCTCTAACAAGGAGGATAATACTCTTCTTATGTTAATTCCCATACTTTCCTCTATTATCCTGTTTGCTAGAGATATTACTTATTTCCTCTTTACGCGGTTATATCCGCGCGTTATTGAGTCTTTAAGCATTTTTCTATTTTTTTTTTTTTTTTTTTTTTTCATAAAATAGAAATTGTTATATTTTGAAATAATCTTAGGGTTTTGTATTGAGGTTTTACTGAGCCTCCCTAGTTAGAGGTCTTATCATCCTCGCCCTTATTTTTATCTTATATTATTATTGTGCGACAAAATCGCAGGCCGTCATTACTCTTTCAAGTAACGACTCATTGATCTTGCCTTATCATTTTTTGTTATTTTTGCCTCTGCAGGATGTATTTATGCGTTAATACGACGAGCCTTATTATTCCCGTGAGTAAGCCTCATGATATTAACGTTTTTGACACAATTCAGCTCCCTAATGGAGGTGCAGTCCTTATATTCCCCCATTTTGCCCCTTGAGGAAGCTTACCCCTCCCGGGTTAGGGTTATAGTAGGTATGAGCTCAGGTTTGGTGTTTTTACTAAAGAAAACTCCAGATTTATGAAGTTGATCAGCTGTCCAGAGTTTTGCCCAAATATGTTTAGGATATCCATGATATTCTGAGCTTCAATCTTGTTGGCTTTGCAGAAAACCATGCAATCATCGGCAAAGAGAAGATAGTTGATGGAGGGAGCATTTTTACATATCTTGATTCCAGTGATAAGCCCCAACTCTTCTGCATGAATGAGAATTCTAAAAAGGAATTCCATGCAGAAAAAGAAGACGTAAGGAGATAAAGGATCACCTTGTCTGAGACCTCTAAATGGTTTGAAGAAATTATATGGATAAGTATCCAGATGCTTATATATTGGCAAATATATCCCGAATCAAACAACTAAAAAAACTAACCATGTCGACACCCAAGGAAAACATAAAAAACAAGCTATAATCGAAATCTAAAGATGCAGCAAAAGATCGATAACTTAAAAATATATCATGTGTCGGTATACTTTTGTGTTTTCATGATAAACACTCTGTTTTCATGATAAACACTCTCTTAATGGAAAAAGATTACACCATTACAATAAAACCAAATGTACTGATTAAGTAGAGAATTTTATAGAAACTTCTCCAAATCCTCCTTATCCTCAAATTGAAGGCCAGTTAAGGTTGATTCAAAAAGACCGCCACAATATTGTTCAGTAGTTGGATCCTTCCAGCCAACAACACCAAATTGGAAAAACTCTTTAATTAACTCCAACGATTCACCTTCCGTGCCTAAATATACTAAATCCCTGCCAAAGGAATAAGTGAAATAAATATCCAGAGAACACCAAACTTGCAAGAAAGCTTCAAAGGAGGATTGAAACTAACAGCTAAAGATTAAAGAGAGAAACTGACTTCCAGTATTTTAACAAAAACCAGTATCCTCTATTGACACAAGAAATATCGATCCTCAGCTTGCCGGGCAAGAAATATCAAACTTAAGCTTGCCAAATAAGTAGAACATATTTACCTGTCCCTAATGTGTGCGGAATCTTCTCCAAATAACAAACAGGCGGGCGACAGAACTAAAGCAATCCCAAATTCTTCCTTGCGAGTATTACCCGACGAAGAAGATTTATCATCAGATAAAGCAATACCAGATTCTTCCTTGTGAGTTTCTTCTGAGGAAGAAGATTTATCATCGGACCATGCAACACTGAGGGAGCATCAGACTTTCTCACCTGCTTTAACCCTATATAATCAACAAAGATTTATTAATCAAAATAACATCTTTCACATATTAAAAGTTTAAAGATCTCAGGTTCCATGGTTTTCTTTACAAACCTCTTATATAATAACACTTTTTCTCTATAGTAGATAACAATTTTGGCATTATTCCATCTTGGACAGCCTTCGGCTTGATTAGGAGGAACCGCTGATTTGCACTGTTGATATAGCATTTACACAAATGTTAAGACCAAGGAGTGCAAACAAAATACAAAAAGAGAAACTACTTGTACTTAATAGAATCTCTAATTTAAATAGTAAGTCGACAGTTTACCGTTCCAGGGTAAAATCAATTTTTTTGCTATGCACAATATATTTTAGCTTTTCTTCCGTTGAGCCACCCCATACGTTGCCAGCAGGGACTTCTAACATCAGATTTTTCCTCTCCAGTACTTCTTTACATTTTTAGATAAGTTATTGTCAGCAGGGAGGCGAACATCAGATTTTCCTTCTTCAGTGCATCTTCCAACGAGTAAAAAGAATTAGCAGAAAACCACATTTCAGCATCTTCACTTGCCATTGAAACTGTTGCACTACTGTAAACAAGTGGCCTGCCACACAAAAAACATGGAGACAATTATATCATAATCCCGTGTCAACCAAATCGGATTAGATGTAGCTTTAAGGTCACCAAATTTGTTTAAATTTGCATTCCGCTGTGAAGAGTTTCAACCAGTATTTATCCAACTGACCATTATCACTGCAAGAAGGATTCTGTAAGCAGATTTTGAGTAGTAAACTCACAGATCCTGTTTCCTAAATAATACCCATATCAGGAATCCAGTTATCAAGGAATACACTAACAGAAAGAAAAATTTCGGGCTCCCGAATGGAGATGTCCAGACCTTTCCTAAATGACCTACAATTCTTCACCATTACCCATTACCTGCTAAGTGACCTACAATCAGCCACAAAGAACCTACGATCTAGCCAATTACCCAACAACTACCTCATTGGGTAAAATTTTGCCCTGCATCATGACCCAAGGATATGCATGCAGCATAAAATATGCAGAAGTCTAAATATGATAAATGGGGCATAAGATAATAGTTTTGGCTACTAATGTATAATAGCTTAGCTGATACATTCCAATCAAGACGGGAGTAAAATAATGTGATGTAGATTAAAATGTACTAGTTTTAGTAAAATTACCATCGATCCCAAAAGGGAGGCTCTTTCTTTGAGGATACAAGTTCTTGAGCTTTATTGACAGCTTGAACTCCTTGCAATATCATAGCAAGGAATGGACCTCTATTTACAAAATCCGTAGCTGGACCAGTATATGTCTTTCTACCCTTCCTCTGATAGTGAGCATTTACAAATTTTGCAGTGACACTCATACATCTCAGGCCTGAAAAGCAAAAGAGAAAGAAATTAATTAATTAAAAAAAAAAAAAAGGGAAAAAACATAAAGAGAAGATTTTTCAGTTACCAATTAACTTCAAGCCAATGTTGGTGAATTCCTGCAAGACAACACCAACATAGCCACGGAGAAACACAAGGGGCATACCCAATACAAAGGTAAACTCCGTAGCTTTATCACACTTCTTCATCTCCTTCTTCATCTTCATCTTCATCTTACTCGTAGTGTAAGGTTCAAAAACCATCCTTTAAAAACAAATATCAATTGTTGAATTAATAAGGTAAGGAGATTATTAGAAACCATGGGAAGAGAAAGAACAAAAAACCCAAAATTTTAAAACCTTATTTCGATTTTCTAAGAGAAAAAAAATTAATAAGTAAAAATTGTTGAATTAATAAGATTGATAAGGAGATTATTAGGGTAGAGAAAACAGAAGAAGAAAAAACCCCAAAATTTTAAAACCCTATTTCGATTTTGAACAACCTAAAGAATAGAAAATCGAGAAAGGAAAAGAAACTGAGATACCTTACAGAACGATCCGGATGGTCTTTCAAGGTTTAACCCTGTGACTATCAGAGGAGCAAACAGGGGGAGAAAATACTACCCAAAAGATTTCTGATTTGGGATGTATCGAATCCTGAGACCATCTTTTATATGGAGATATACTAGGGAATGACCCGCTGTGTTAAGCTGGGGCATTAAACGATCTCAAAGGGTTCGACTTCCTCTTTATGTTTTTTTTTTCACTTTTGTTATGGGGAGGGGGACTTCGGATAAAGGGAGGGGGAAATTCGGATTTGACTCACCGTCTCACAGATGAGTTAAATTTTAATATTTTCAGGACCAAAATACCCTCAAAAGTTTACTCTCTTACTGCTTCTACTAACGCACAGGCTCACAATGAGTTATGTTTAGCAAGTCAAACTATCCACAACCAAAAACTCTCATAAAACCCTGAAACCTAATTCACCTATGGTCCAGGTACTATAAAATCATCTCTAGAATTTGTTGGAAAGAAAAATCTGAAGAACTAAATCAAATATACCATGGTTCTCTTTTTTTTTTTAACGATCCATGGTTCACTTGTTTTTATGTATATATGTGTAATAAGGAAAAAATCAGTTTGTAAAACGTTGGTTCCTTAGTACCAGTGGAAGAGAAATACAACATTCACGTTCAAAACTCTAAACGTGAAATCCAAATTGTGGAAATTATATAAATAGCCTTACTTTTGTTAGGCCTTCGTAAATACCCCTACGCCTCTTTAAAAATACCCCTAAGGAAATCACGGAGATTCTGCAAAGCAAAATATAATTCTCGTTTCCATATTTATCCTTTTTATCGTATATACTTTCACTTCGTCTTCATTTTTAATAAAACACACGAGAGGAATCAATCGAACCCACATCCATCATGGCCACCACCATCTCATGCCCACGACCATAATCGACGCCTCAAACACCACAATCATCACCATTTCTGCCATGAGAAATCGATTAAACCTAACTTACCACCATTATCTCGATCTCCACCACTACGAAAATAAATTAAACAAAATCCTTCCACCAGCTCGGCACCACCTCCTATATTTCCACCAAATCCACTGACATCACCACCACCTCTAAACAATCGATTTGGATCGATTGTTACTTAATGTAACTACAAAATTTAAATCTGGTGATGAATCAACGAGAAACTAATTTGAAAACCTAATCTAGAGCATCAAAAATATTCAGATTTATGTTGATTTCAACTGTATTTGGCTTGAAGAACCTAAAATCGGTGATAATACAAGGAAGATGGTATTGCTGACACACTTGAGCTTGCTTTATCTAATGTTTTCCCGGACCATGAATCTGCCGGTGGAGGTTAGTGTTTTTGTCTCAGATTTCAATTTTTAATAGTTTGATTAAGTTAATTTTATGTATAGTGTTAGGAATTTATAGTGAGAGATATCTTTTGAATTTTATTACTTCTTTGAAATTGAGATTTTACTGAATTAGTTCATTTGTGATTTTTACATAAAATTATATTTTTGGTTATGATTCTGATGGATGTTGGTGGTGGTGGTACAATTGTTGGCAGTAGTTAGTTGTTTGCTTGGTATTATCACTTGCAAGCTACATAAATGGTCTTTCTCGTCACTATTCAATTTAGAAGATTGTTTGATAGTATTTCACTTGCAAGCTATAGAAATAATATTTCTTGTCACTATTTTGGAGTCCTGTTTGATGTATTTTTATGGGATATTTGATGTTTGGTACCCAGCAAATGACCAACACATTGCTTTGGTACCCAACATTTTAAATATTAAGGCTTGGTACCTGAGTTCGTCATTGACTGTCAGGTCAAACCTTTGACCCGTCCAAGTTAGAACCTATGTAACAGAAGTGGCGCTATTACATTATTATCCTCTCAAATGCTAACATTGACCCATATTGTCCTAACGGCTGGTTAGAGTCATTATACGTGTCTCAATCTTAACGTGTCACACGTGTGACGTCTTTAACGGGCAAGATGACATCTTAATCTTAAAATGTTAAACAAAACCAACACCTTCTAGCCTAATTCTTTTAGTTATCGATCACCACTAAAATTAGGGTTTTGCAGTGAAGAAGAAATGGGGATTTTACAGATTTCGAGTGATTTCGAGTGACATCCATAGTGTAATCCTAGGGTTTCGTTGGATATGCTACTGAAAGAAGTATGATAACATCAATTTTGTGTATTTGAAGACAAATAGACCTAATCGAAGACAAAATCAAGACAAAATCGAGAAATTATCGAGACACAGTAAGGTAATTTCTAAACAAAAGTTTATTTGATTTGTAATAGGGATTATAGTAAATCAGGTTTTTATTAGATTCGAAATAGGGATTGCAAATTAGGGTTTCCATGGGTTATTGATTATTCAGATTTTGCTTCACATAGGTACAGGGGATGTGAAAATCATTCAGTATCTTTATATATAAGTTTGTAATTTCGTGGTCTCTGTTTTTTTTTGTCAGAATTCCATGCTTCCGAGGACATGAAAAACGTAATGGGGAGAGGAGAAGGAAGTCTGTTCGTGGTTGCATTGTCAGCCAAGACATTTCTGTTTTGAATTTGGTTTATTGTTAAGAAGAGGGAGAAAGATCTTCCTGGTTTGACCGACACTGCAACGGAAGAGGGGACGCATTGTAGAGAAAAATTAAGAGGATTGCTAAGGCAACGTAAGAGGGGAGAAAGATCTTCCTGTAATAATGAACAGTCGCTATATTTTTGCTTTTTAAATTACTTCTTGTAAGTCGTTGGATCAATATATTTCTAATCGTTAGATTAAATTAGTTAGATCACGCTTTTTCTGGGAAGTCACGTGTTAACGCCGAGTTGACGGTGTTAATTAATTAATCTTTACCAATAATTATAAATCATTTTACTAACAAACTGTTTGGTCAACGGTTTGACCCGACGGTCAATGACGAACTCAGGTACCAAGCCTTAATATTTGAAATGTTGGGTACCAAAGCAATGTGTTGGTCATTTGCTGGGTACCAAACATTAAATATCCCTATTTTTATACAATTTTTGAAGTTTCTGTGGGTATTGAACGTAACAATATGGTTATGCAAGTGATACTACTACAAACAAATCTTGTTGGTAAAGGTACAATTTCATTTGTAAATGAAGAACTTTTTTTATTAAACCTGCTGGGGTTTTCTTTTTTATCTATTTTTTATGGTTGCAACCCCCATGTTGGATTTTGTTATACATTACGAGAAGATGAGAGGCAGACGAGTCCATATCTTGTTTTCTTGATCTTGTTTGTTGGGACCCAGTCTACAATGTGACGAACTAATAGATGATCATCTTCGTGGTGACGATGTTCCTGTTAATGCAACAAGTATCATTTCTTAGTACAATCTTAACATGTTCCTTCAACGAGAATAGAGTAATGTGAATCATATATGAGTGTAAATACCTTGAATGATGACGTTTGAATAAATGCAAGAGAATTATGGAGACTATTTGATTGGAGAGAAATAATGTAGACCTATTTGATAGAAGAAAATTATTTTAAATTGCTGAAAATTAAAGTTTTGGTTGATAGGTGTGGAGTGCTGGATTGTAGTAGTGGTGCTGTTGGAGTCGGAGTTGGTGGTTTTGCTATTGATGTTGGTGATGAAGCGAGAAGGTGGCTTGCTCTTGGTATGTTTAACTGACTATTGACACAATTATGTTGAAATTATCATGAATACATGATAAGTGCATATTTCACATATATTTGGTGTCAATTCCATGCTAGTAATTGCTATAATTCTGGTGAATTATTGTATATTATGCTTGTTTTATTGTATTTGTCTTTCATTAGGTGAATCATCCAAAAAGAAGTGAAAATAGCTACAAAAGTGAAGTCACAAGTGAAGAAGGTCCAAAGACCCAGTGGAACTCGTTCAAATACAAGATTTCTACTTTTCATTGTATAGAGGACGAGAAGATGAAAACAATGGCGAAAGAACGAAGTCATTCTGAGTTCGTATGAAGAAGTTATGAGCAAAACAAGAACTCAGAAGCGAAGGGCAAAATGGTCATTTGCCAGGACAAGAGCTATTGGCACCCCAATACAAGTTAAGGGGCAGTCATTCCGTTAAGGGGTTGCCACTTTCAAAGGAGCTGCTAAAGCGGTTAGGCCATTCTTGGGGGAAGCTAGAAATCAAATAGTGCTAACAGATCTGGTCATTTTACTAGGGGCACCTTCGTCTTCTTCCCTAATTTAATAGATACTCGACGGAGGTTTGGTTTTGCGTGAACTGGTGATAATGGCTAGACGGAGGCGAAATTGTGGTGATTCTCGTTGTTGATGGAGCTTAAGAGGAGGTTGCCGTGAGTGTTGGACGTTGAAGGGAGCTACACCGTGGAATGGTGATGGGGTTCGAAGTCAGTGAGACTCAAGTAACTGGTGATGATGTTGTTTCGATGGTTGTGGTGTCGAATACAACAGGTAAATCACTAGTGTTGCTGCCATCAATGGATATGGTGATAAACATGGAGATGGTTGCAGTCGAGCTTGGTTTGCTGGCATGGCAAATATTGATCGTGATGCCATTGACTGCAGAGAGTAACTGGACGTGATAATGATGTCTGAGACGAGATGGAGGATTTCGAATGGTGAAGGTGAGAGTTTAGGGAGTTGTTGGCAGAGATGATGCAGTCTGGGTTCAACGGAACTCTCGATGTACTAATGGCAGTGATGCTGTTTTGATGGAATGAAGTTTTGTGGATGCGGTTATGCTGGTGATGGTTCGGAAAAGGGATTCGAAGACTCGAGTTTGGTTGATGCCATTGCCAGTGATAAGGGAAGGAGCTCATGCGTTACGCTGTGGCGATGGAACTCGAACTGTGGTGATGCTGATAACTCAAAACAGAAAGTGATGATGGCATCGGTGAAGAGAATGGCTTAGGAATTGAAAATGATTCATGGCGGTCTTTGAGATGGAGGAAAATGAGTCATGGTGTTCTTGCCATAATGACCATCGTTAGTTGTGACCGGAGTAAAATTTTGTGGTTGTTTGATGATGGAGTAATGTTGTGATAGTTCTTTGCTCGGGTTTGGAGCCGAGGAGTTTGCGGTGGTAATAAAAAAAAGCTGGACGTACGTTGCGGTCATTGGCGATTGACGGAGATGGTCACATGAAGCATAGAAGAAGTACGTACTGCGTTTGTAGCTTCTCGAGTTAATAAGGATGGTTACTCGGTGATGAGATGATTCTCGAGCTCTAATGGGTTCATGGCAGAAGACTGAGATGTTGATGATTAATGGCTTAACGGAGTGTTTATGGGTAAAAATCGTTTACGCCGATTTGGTAAATTCGGTAGGTGAGTGGCTTGGTTCAAACCCTAAACAAATGTGTTGCACGTGAGCACTTTATAGATTCGAGATCAATGCATGTACAAGTCCGGCCTAAACCAAGAAATGGAGTTCCCGGACTTCTTCGGTCACAAAGTGGAGGAGAAGGGTTGATTTGGGGAGGGAAGCAAAGAAAGGTGTTGAGACCAGAATAGTGCAGGAGAGTAGTGTCTCGACTTGTATCGGAAAGTGAAAGCTTCGGAAGCTTGCAAGAGATGAAAGCTTTTTGGAGAGCTTGCAAAGTTGCCTTTTACGAGAGTGTAGTATTTTTCTCTGGCCAAGAGACTTGTTGTTTGGTGGAAATAGGTAAGACCTATTTATACAAGTCGAGATTGAAACGTACCCTGGCCTCATGAAGGAAGAAAGTAAAGGGTGAAATAATGGGAGGAGGTGGTAACCGCAAGGTGTTTATGGGTGAAAACGTTTTCACAATTATTTCCTCATTTATTTGACCGCTTTATTCCTTTTCACGCTTTCTTAATGTGAGCGTAGTGTACGCTGCAAGCTGTGACCGCCAAACCAAAACCCTGGAAAGCATCCCCCAGTTTGTGTTGATATCTCGAGTGTTGGTTGCACCTTGAGTGCAAGTGGCGCTGCTAGTGGCGCATGTTGCATGTGCCATTGGCATGTGCGGAATGCCCTTGTTGCGGGTTGTACCTCGAGCGCAAGTGGCAATGCCAGAGTTGCTAGTGGCGTGCATGGCATGTGCCAATGGCATGTGCGGAATGCCTGGGTGGTAGGTTGTACGTTGAGTGTAAGTGGAAATGCCAGAGCTGCTAGTGGCGTGTGTGACATGTGCCAATGGCATGTGCGGAATGCCTTGGTGGTAGGTTGCATGGTTTGCGAGTTAGGCTACCAGCGTGGGTTTTGGCATGTGCCAATGGTGCGTACGGCCAAGTTGGCCTAAGTTGCACGGCTTGCAAATTAGGCTACCGGCGTGCATTAGGGGCACGGCTAGGTGATGAAGGCTACCGGCGGCGTGTTGGCATGTGCCAATAGAATGCGTGGCCGTTAGAGAGGCGTGGCCTTGGTAGGAAAAGCTACCGTGAGCGTGTTGGCATGTGCCAATGGCATGCGTGGCCGTTAGGGCCGTGGCCTTGGTAGGAAAAGCTACCATCGAGCGTGTTGGCATGTGCCAATGGCATGCGTGGCCAATTTGGCCTAGGTTGCATGGTTTGCAAGCCTAGGTGCTTGGGCGCTACTTTGGCATGGCGCGGCTAGGGCCAAGGTAAGGGTGTTTGGCTTGGCGTGGCGTGAACGGTGTAGCTAGGGCCAAGGCAGAGTGTGTTTGGCATGGCGCGGCTAGCTCGGGCTGGCATGATTTGCCATTGGCACGGAGGTGCGGCTAGCATGGTTGGCATGCTTCGGCGCGTTTGGTATGGGTTGGCATGAATTGCCATTGGCATAGAGATGCGGCTAGCTCGGGCTAGGTGTGGGTGGCATGATTTGCCATTGGCACGGAGGTGCGGCTAGCATGGTTGGCATGCTTCGGCGCGTTTGGTATGGCTGGCATGATTTGACATTGGCATAGAGATGCGGCTAGCTCGGGCTAGGTGTGGGTGGCATGATTTGCCATTGGCACGGAGGTGCGGCTAGCATGGTTGGCATGCTTGGCGGCGTTTGGTATGTTTGGCATGATTTGCCATTGGCATAGAGATGCGGCTAGCTCGGGCTAGGTGTGGCTGGCATGATTTGCCATTGGCACGGAGGTGAATTAGGGTTTTGTTCATTGTAACCCTATTTTGAAAAAATACCCCCTATTAATTACTGGCTACAAGCATTAAATGTTCTAATAAATGTGTCACTGGTGACATTAGGTTATTTGGGGTTTTACGATTTTACCCTTTGTTTAAAAACCACCATCAACATTAAGTCCCCGCTAGCTCGGAGCAGGAGCTTTGTTGCGAGGTAAGCATAAGATGGTGACAGAGACTATCAAAGCGACAAATCGTAAAGGGAATTGAGAAGATTTTTCTGACCTTTTTATAAATAGGATTCGGAATCCTTGCCTCTGGCAGTTTTGCACAAATCGGGAGGCTGGCGCAAATGGGAAGTCAGCATCATTGAGAGACAGGAAGCTGGGCGGCATTGAGAAGTTGACGCGAGTTAGGAAACTGGGCGTGCTAGCTGGCGGGACTGGCGCAAGGTAGGGAGGTTGTGTGTGCTTGCTAGCGTGACTTGGGCGGTCATTGGGAAGTTGGCGTGAGTTGGGAAAAGCGAGCGTGCTAGGTTGGTGGGACCGGCGCAAGGTAGGAAAGGCGGCGTGCTATGGGCGTGACTTGATGGGATCGGTGTGAACAAGGAGGGAGTAGGTGTTTCTACGAGATAGCAAAGTTTCCTTATTTTGCCTTTCCTTCACGCGGCTTCAATTAGGGCATCGTCCATGCCAAAAAATCTGGAAGCGTTATGTCCCTCATTGCTTCCTTTCCTTTTTAAAAGTTACGTATTCAAACCCAACGCAACCGCATCATCTCCTCGTTTGAGAAAAGGTTCTTCTTGTTGAATTTATCTCTTTGTCATGTCACATGATTCGAATCATCTTCTAACCGGTCGGAGTTCTCCGGATGAAGGCGCGAGGTCGACTCTTGCATGACATCCCAACAAAGGTTATTCGGGTTAAGAAAATCATACAGGTATGTTTTCTTCTTCTTTAGCGGGCCGACGTACACTTTACCGCCGCTTGTTGTATAAATGGAAAATTTCCCTTTTGTGCGAGAGATATCTGTTGGAGCATGCGTGTTGTTATCGACGAGGATGACCTAGTCGTTCCCCTTCCCTTCAAATCCGACCTTGTTGGCTAGCTGCGAGACTTGGAGGACGCCGATTTAGGGCTCTCTTGTCATGAATACCCTTCTGCGGGTTTGTCGTTTGGGACTCGTATGAGGTGTCTCTCCTCCAATTATCGGAATGTTGGTGGTTTCACAGTGCGGGAAAGAATTCGTGGTCCTTTATGCGAGGATATGGAAGACATACGGCCATATCGCTACCGGGAGCGTAGTGAAGTCTTTGTTTCGTCGCCTTGGTTTCGTAGTGAATCTGTCTTTTGCCAATGATTCTTTGAGATGGAGAATGTGTCCATCCGTCTTTGCTGCAGAGTCACCATTCAAAGGTGGGAGAATATGGTGTCCACCAGCAATCCTTGGAGTTTAATATCCATTTGGTTGCGGCATCGTCTCAATATTGTGAAGGTCGACCAGTGGTATTCTTCTTCGGTGTGGTTCCCGCCACAAAAGCCATCTTTGGAAGAGGAGGAAGTTTTGGCCACAGGTCTCGGAGGATTGAAGAGTTAACTCGAGACTTGAAGATTAGGGTGAAAGATATCATGGTCGATTGAAGATGATATTTTGTAAGGATTATAATTTACTAGATGGGCTTTTCTCGATTTGCATCATGAGATTTAAAGGCTCTTTTTTTTTTTTTTGAAGAAATAAAGAGATTGCATTAATCTGTTGGATTGTATTGAAATTCGATAATTGGCAAGAAAGAAAGTAAAAGCAGAGAGAGTGCACGGACGTTCACACTTTTGATGTAGCATGTTGCGGGGAAAAGGTTAGGCGTAGTATGCCTTAAGCCACTTTAGTTGATGACCGCCTCAGCTTTCCCCCATCTTCTTTGATAATCTTGTAGTAACCTTTGTTATATGCTTTAGTGATTATGTACGGCCCTTCCCATTTGGGAGAAAACTTCGATGCCGATGCATCTTCTTTGGATGTGTTTGGCGGTTTTTAGCACCGAGATCTCCTTCCTTGAAAACCACAGGTTTTACATGGCTATTGTACGCCCGGAAATTGCATTTACGTATGCTTGTGCATGTTCCTACGCCTGGATCTTCTCGAGTCCATAGTATCTAGTTAAAAGTGCGGAATTGAGTGATTGGCTTCATTCCACTGGGTCCGCTTTGCTGCGGCAATTAAGCGGACGGGATCTTGATTCTCTTTGGGAGGATCGCGTACGTGCACGTAAACGAGGGAGTAAGGAGACATGCGGTGGAGCTTCTAGGAGATGTTACGTACGCCCGAGAGATCCATTGGCAATTGCTCGTGCAGATTCAGGATTGTCGTGTCTTGTTCGGTGAGGATTCGGATCGAGTCTTGTTGGTACTTTCGGCTTGCCCGTTTCCACGGGGATAATAGACGGTAGAGAAGACTTGTTTGATTCCGTACCTCTCAAGAAGTTCCTATACTTGCTTGTTAGCAAAAGGCGTGCCGTTGTCAGTGATGATGTGTTTAGGTACGCCAAAACGGAAGATGATGTGTTCCTTGATGAATGCCGCGATTGTGGCTCCGGTGGTTCCTTTCGGCGGGACGGCTTCAACCCACTTGGTAAAGTACTCGGTCGCAGTTGTTATTATGTACTCATCTTTGTTTTGAGGACGGTGGGTTGATCTTCCCAATGATGTCGAGTCCCCGACTATAAAGGGCCACGGGCTACTTATCGCGTGCAAGGGTGTTGAAGGCGCGTGGATGAGGTTTCCGTGAATCTGGCATTCTCAGCATTTCTGAACGAAAGTAGCCGCGTCGTCTTCCATGGTTGGCCAGTAGTACCTCTCGTGTATCTGCAGGAATAGTTTCTGTTTCCCTTGGTGTTCGCCTTCGTGCATTTCTCTTAACATAACTGGGATTTCTGTACCGCTCAAACACCGCAGTAGACTTCCTCCGAAACTCTTGCGATATAAAACCCCATCATGGAACACGAATCTTTTGGACTTTTGTTTTAGCTTGGACGCATCCTATTTGTCGGTAGGAAGAATGCCGTCGTGAAGGAAAACGATGTACGGCTCACTTGATCCCAGTGTGACTGATGTTGAGGACTTACTGTCCCGACATGGGGCGCCTGGCAATTTGGGCACGCTTTCTGGAGTAATCGGGATTGGGTTTCCATCTCCGGCCAATAGTATCCAAGTATTTGTAAATGACGGTAGAGGGTTACTACGATGTTATTCCACTGAGACTTAGGTATGAACATGTTCAAGTCGTTGTTGTGCTTCCTCTTTTCCGAGACACCTTGACAGAGAGCTGTCTGGATTTCGATGATACAAAACACCTTGAAGCATAAAGAAATTCCGCAAAGTCTTGAGGTCGACCTTCCCTTGGAAAAGTGAGTTGTTGAGTTCTTGAATGATAGGAGTTCTCCAGTCATCATCTTCGGCTTTCACAACCTGAGAAAGCCACGTTGAAGCTATGGTTCGCCGTTTTACTGTCAGGGTTTCCTCAGCTCCTTCGAACTGTAGCTTTGATGCTAGTGTAGCTAAGCGATCGGCATGCTTATTCTTCTACGGCCGACATGTGTGATGGTTGCTTCGGCGAAATAATTTAGTAGTTTTTGTGCTTCACTGTATGGTGCAGCGTCGGTTCTTTCAATGCATAAATCCCGTTTACCTGGTTGATGAGTAATTTGGAATCTCCTCTTATCTCCAAACGCGCGCCCCCGGCTTGTTTAGCTAGTGATAGTCCAATGAGGAAGGCTTCATATTCAGCTGAGTTATTGGTGCATGGAAATTATAGCTTGAAAGAGTGCGAGAAGACTTCTCCGGCGGGGGAGATACTAGTACAACACCTGCTCCTCCGGTATTAGTCTTTGGGGTGGAAGAGCCGTCGAAGAACAAAGCAGCCATGTTTCTTCTTTGACTAAGAAGATATCTGGAAGGTCTCCGGGAGATCTTCTCGTAACTGCGGTGTTTTCTCCCCGGGAATGTTGCTAGCAGTGCAATGACCTGTCCTTTTATGGCCCTTGGGGAAACGCACGTTATGTCGAACTCTGACAGCTACATGAGCCATTTAGCCGGCCTCCCTATCAGGGCAGGTTTCGAGAGGAGAAACTTTACAGGGTCTGACTTGGATACTAACACCACTTTGTTGGAGAGGAGGTAGTGCCGAACTTACGGATGGAATAAATTAGTGCTAAACACGCCTTTTCCGCCTTGGGGTATCTGAGTTCAGCGTCTCTCAATGTTCGACCGAAGTAGTATATGGGATATTCCATTCCTTTGTCGTCCTCTTGGGCGAGGAGAGCTCCGATGGCGTGTATCGCTAAAGGTGTGTAAAGACATAGTGGTTTCCCTCGCATAGGAGGCTTCATGACGGTTTGGGAGGACGGTATTTTTGGATCTTCTGGTACGCTTTTTGCTGAGACGTAGTCCATGTGAAATTCGCTCCTTTTTTAGCAGAGAGGTAAACGTAGTAGTGAGCTGTGCCAGCCCCGGTATGAAGCGACGAATGTAGTTTACCTTGCCCATGAAACTCTGGAGCTCCTTTACGGTTCGTGGTGGCGGCATCGTGAGGATATCTTGCGTTTTGACTTGATCAACTTTTATTCCTGCGGCCGTTACTTGGAATCCCAAGAATTTCCCCGAAGAGACACCAAAGGCGCATTTCAAAGGATTCATCTTCAACTTGTATTCGCGACATCTTTCGAACACTTATCGCAGCGTTTCTGGATGATCCGCTCGAGTCTTCTATTTAACCACCACATCATCTATGTAATCTTCGACTTTCTTGTGCATCATATCGTGGAAGATGGTAGTCATGGCGCGTTGGTAAGTAGCGCCAGCGTTCTTCAGACCGAAAGGCATTACGGTGTAATAGAAGTTTCCGAGAGGGTTTCGGAAAGCAGTCTTACTCGCGTCGTGCTCATACATCTTTATCTGGTTATAGCCGATATATCCATCCATGAAAGAGAACATACCATGTCCATCTGGTAGCGTCTACCAGCATGTCGATGTTAGGGAGCGAGAAATCGTCTTTAGGGCAGCACTTGTTCAGATCTCTGAAATCGACACAACATCTGATCTGACCATTCTTCTTTTTAACGGGAACGATATTGGCCAACCAAGTAGGATGGTGAATAGGTTTGACAAAACCAATGGCTGGTAATTTACGGACCTCGCCTTGATTTGTTCTTTACGTCGTGTCTCGAATTGTCTGGGAGGCTGCTTGACTGGTTTGGATCCGGGTATCACGTGCAGATAGTGGGTGACCAGTTTTCCATCCAAGCCATGCATTTCTTCGTAAGTCCATGCGAAGACGTCCTGGTATTCTTTGAGTAGGTCGACTAGCTTTGAGTGTTCCGCAGGATGTAGAGTCGAACCGATCGAATGGGTCGCGGAAATTCCTCATTCCCTATATTGTGTGGTTTGAGTTCGTCGGTGGTTAAGTGGTACCATCTTGCGGCTTACGAGGCGTCTAGAACTTCCTCCTGATTATTGTGAAAACATTCTTTCGGGCGGAGAGACCGGGTCATGGTCTCCCCTGCTAATTGCTAACAACGATGATAATGTGTGAGTTTTCCCTTTTTGCTTCGTCCTGCGGTAAGGGTGCACTCTCGCTTAGTGCGGGCACGGGTTACGCTCGGTGGCGGGAGACCGGCGGGTCTTCCTTCTGAGGAGATGGTGGAAGGGCGGTCTCCTTTGCGGGGTATCTCCGGTTTGTCGCTATCTACGAGCGATGTCCACTTTGGTAGTAGAAAAACTGTGAATCTTGGTCGCCACGCCTTTTGAACCCTCCTTCGGCCCATGTGCTTCTACGTAGTAGGCGGTGCATAGGGGACGATGGACGGGGATGCGGATAACTTCTTCGTTCGATCATTGTTTTTGAATTGGTGGTATGTTGAAGGGACGATTTTGAGATTGTGCGGCCACGGCCTTCCCAAGTATCATGTGGTAGTCCTGGTTCTTTTTCAATTACTTCAAACTTCACGCTTGATTGGATTGGCCGTACTGCCTGCTCCAAGTTGATGTAGCCGTATGTGCTAGTTTGGTTGCCTTCGAAATCGTCATCGTAGTGGGTTGTCGTACGATCTCGTTAGGTCGCACCCTGGCAGCTTTAAGTGTCTTGAGAGTGATGACATTGGAAGATGCACCCGTGTCAATGAGCGCTCTTCGAAACTCTATGCTCTGACGAGTCCGTAACATGCAAGGCCGGTTGTGACCGTCTTCTACCATCATGTCGTCATCGGTGAAAACAATATTGTTGGCGGATCTTAGGGATCCTTGGAGTCCCGTGGGTGCGTGGAACTAGTGATGCATTCAGTGCTATTCGGTTGATAGCGAGAGAATGTTTTTATTCGGCCGGTCCTTGGAGAGGTGCGGCAATCACATAAGTTTTCTACCAACATGGTCGCCTCCTGGTCCGCTGGCTTCCAGTCAGTGACGAAACCGTTGATTTGAGAATGCTCATTCGGGATGTTAGTCCCCTGCTCTTGATCTTCTGGGGAACATGAATCACTTAGCTCCGATGTTAGACTGATGAGGAAGTCGAGTATCTTTGTTAATCGCATCCTTCATTAGGTCCATGTTTTTGGCGTGGATCTCCGAGCACGCATCGGAGTCAACCGGTCTTGGGACCTCTTCATTGGTCGTATTGCTTCCAGAAATTGAGGAGTTATCATGACCTTGAGCGGGATCAATGTTTGTGGAGATCGCATGATAGCCGACCATGCTTGCGCGAAATTTGAGGACGGAAGCTAGAATTTGATATTGGCAGAAAGATCAATCCTCCCATTGTGGTCGCCAATTGTTTATGGGTAAAAATCGTTTTGCCGATTTCGGTAAATTCGGTAGGTGAGTGAGAAACGGTTCAAACCCTAAACAAATGTGTTTGCACGTGAGCACTTTATAGATTCGAGATATCAATCATGCAAGTCCGGCCTAAACCAAGAAATGGCCGTTCCGGACTTGCTTCGGTCACAAAGTGGAGGAGAAGGGTTGATTTGGGGAGGAAGCAAAGAAAGGTGTTGAGACCAAAATAGTGCAGGGAGAGTAGTGTCTCGACTTGTATCGAAAGTGAAAGCTTCGGAAGCTTGCAAGAGATGAAAGCTTTTGGAGAGCTTGCAAAGTTGCCTTTTACGAGAGTGTAGTATTTTTCTCTGACCGAGACTTGTTGTCCGGTGGAAATAGGTAAGACCTATTTATACAAGTCGAGATTAAACGTACCCTGGCCTCATGAAGGAAGAGAGTAAAGGGTGAAATAATGGGAGGAGGTGGTAACCGCAAGGTGTTTATGGGTGAAAACGTTTTCACCATTATTTCCTCATTTATTTGACCGCTTTATTCCTTTTCATGCTTTCTTAATGTGAGCATAGTGTACGTCGTAAGTCAGGACCGCCAAACCAAAACCATGGAAAGCATCCCCGGTTGTGTTGAAATCTCGAGTGTTGGTTGCACCTTGAGTGCAAGTGGCTTTGCTAGTGGCGCGTGTGCATGTGCCATTGGCATGTGCGGAATGCCCTTGTTGCGGGTTGTACCTCGGCGCAAGTGGCAATGCAGAGCTGCTAGTGGCGTGCGTGGCATATGCGGAATGCTGGGTGGTAGGTTGTACGTTGAGTGTAAGTGGCAATGCCAGGCTGCTAGTGGCGTGTGTGGCATGTGCCAATGGCATGTGCGGAATGCCTTGGTGGTAGGTTGCATGGTTTGCGAGTTAGGCTACCAGCGTGGGTTTTGGCATGTGCCAATGGCGCGTACGGCCAAGTTGGCCTAAATTGCACGGCTTGCAAGTTAGGCTACCGGCGTGCATTAGGGGCACGGCTAGGTGATGAAGGCTACCAGAGAGCGTGTTGGCATGTGCCAATAGCATGCGTGGCCGTTAGGGCCTTGGCCTTGGTAGGAAAAGCTATCAGCGAGCGTGTTGGCATGTGCCAATGGCATGCGTGGCCGTTAGGGCCGTGGCCTTGGTAGGAAAAGCTACCCGCCGAGCGTGTTGGCATGTGCCAATGGCATGCGTGGCCGTTAGGGCCGTGGCCTTGGTAGGAAAAGCTACCGAGCGTGTTGGCATGTGCCAATGGCATGCGTGGCCAATTTGGCCTAGGTTGCATGGTTTGCAAGCCTAGGTGCGGGCGCTACTTTGGCATGGCGCGGCTAGGGCCAAGGTAAGGGTGTTTGGCTTGGCGTGGCGTGAACAGTGTAGCTAGGGCCAAGGCAGAGTGTGTTTGGCATGGCGCGGTTAGCTCGGGCTAGGTGTGGCTGGCATGATTTTCCATTGGCACGGAGGGGTGGCTAGCATGGTTGGCATGCTTGGCGCGTTTGGTATGGTGGCATGATTTGCCATTGGCATAGAGATGCGGCTAGCTCGGGCTAGGTGTGGTCGGGCATGATTTGCCATTGGCACGGAGGTGCGGCTAGCATGGTTGGCATGCTTGGCGCGTTTGGTATGGTCGGCATGATTTGCCATTGGCATAAAAGATGCGGCTAGCTCGGGCTAGGTGTGGCTGGCATGATTTGCCATTGGCACGGAAGTGAATTAGGGTTTTGTTCGTTGTAACCCTAATTTGAAAAAATACCCCCTATTAATTACTGGCTACAAGCATTAAATGTTCTAATAAATGTGTCACTGGTGACATTAGGTTATTTGGGGTTTTACGATTTTACCCTTTGTTTAAAAATCACCATCAACACGGAGAAGACACATGTAATTATAGAAGCTGAAAACAATGAAGACATGGATCTGTTGTTGATCATGGAGCATAACAAGGATGATAGAGAAGAGAGAACGGGTTCAGCTCAGATCGAGACGCAAATGAAAGATAATTAAGAACTGAAGTCTGCTGGAGCTCGAGAATGAAGCTGCTGTTGTTGGACTGCTGCCATTTATGGAAGATGGGACGTTGATGAACTGATGGAGCTCGAGTTAGACAACATGGATGGAGTTTGGCAGTGGTGGCGTCTATCGGGCAATGAAGATTAATTAACCAAGCTAAGGGATATGGTTCATGATGAATGGAACTCGAGCGGATGGGCGAGAAACAAGTGAATATTATATGTTCCATCGTACCGTAATGATCGAGGGGGAATTTGACAAGAACAGGGAACTAGATCCTGGTGTTGATAAGAGTTTGAATTGCTTTAGAACTTCAAAAGCTTGAGCGAGACATCAGCTCAATAACTGATGCGCCTGTCATCCAAATTTACAACCGATGGACACGATATTTTTTTTTTTTTTTTTTTGCTAAGAAAAACATCATATTAAGAGATGAAACTTACAAGTATTGTGATAGGAAATCAGGAACAATTTCCCACCACTCATTGCAAGTGTTTGTTCTTCTACAATGCTTTGCCAATTTATCGGCGACTGAATTAAAATCTCTACTGAGATGGCTAGTTTTAGAAAATGGAAAGGACTCTAATATTACATAGCAATCATCTAAGATAATACTATTGAACCAAGCTAAACCGTTATTTTTATTCTCTAAGTAATCCATGATCTTCTTCGCATCACTATAGAGGCTAATGGAGTTCAAGTTCTTGCTACTGGCCCATTTGATGGCTTCAAAAACTTCTAGACTCTCCGCCTCCTCTGAATTCCTTGCTATGCCTCTGACTGATTTGCACCCCTTGTAGTGCCCGGAACCTGTGGTCATGTAGATACCAATTCCAATATTATTAGTATTTTTATCAAACGAGGCATCACAATATATAATAGAACAGTCACTTGGGAGAGAATGGTTAATCAATGGATTGAAGATACTAGTCGTTTGGTTATTCACCGATCTATCGGATGTACTAACTATCTGTGTATTACCCAACACCAACGTGTTTACAGTATCATTAGTAAGCCTAATGGCTAATCTAGCTGTGGCAGAAGGCTGAGTAACTTTTTGCTGGAAAACCTTAAAGCATCTATCTCTCCAGATGCTCCAAGCAGTAGTGAGGATTTCTATTTGAGTGTTACTATGCTGATTATTGAGAAGCCAATTCTCTATCCAATCTTTGACAGTAGGATTAGAAACTGCATCCTGTAAAGTTATAAACCCGTTTGGTGTAGTAGACCAAACAGTTTTGGCAAATCGACAATGGAAAAACAGATGCTCAGCCGATTCAACTATATTATCATTACACATGCTACACAAGCTATCACTAGCAGGCACATATCGAGAAAGCCTAACTTTAGTTGGCAGAATATCACTGATACACTTCCACAAAAATAGCTGAACTTTTGGTAGAAGATTAATTTTCCATAAAGCTTTAAAAATAGGGACAGGACCAGTATTAACTGAGCCATTAGGGACCTCATTAGCCAAAGTCCTATAAGAGGATTTCACAGAGAAAATACCATTATGCGAAGAAGAACATATTAATCTATCTCTACCAGATAAAGGTATTCTAATTTGAGAGATCCTATCGGCATTCTCACTAGTGAAAAATTCATTTAGCATGAGCATATCCCATTATTTAGTGTGTTGATCTATAAAGTCTGCTACCACTAGGTTGGGATTAGGATATTGCTTACAGATAGGATAAGACGCATTAGGAATCCAGTTATCCTCAAAAGCCTTAATAGTAGTTCCATCTTTCACTTCCCAATGACTGTTTTGTTTCACTATTTCTATACCCCGGTGTATACCTTTCCACACCCAAGAATAGTCATCCTTTTTCTTACAATGAAGAGGATGATTATTGCTAAAGTATTTATATTTCAAAATTTGAAACCATAACTCATCGAGAACCATGCATAAGCCTCCAAGCAATTTTATATAATAGGGCAAGATTAAATTTTTTTAAATCACGGAAGCCTAGACCCCCTAAGTGTTTATGAGTACAAACCTTTGGCCATTGTTTCATATAAACCCCTCCTTGATTCTTTTTACCCCACCAAAAATCCCTTTGGGACTTTTCCATTTGATAAATAATACTATCTGGAATCAGGAAGGAGTTCATATGATAAACAGAGGAGGAACTTAAGACGTTTTGGACCATCATAGATCTACCAGCTTGTGTAAAATGTTTGCCTTTCCATTTTGCTACCTTGCTGTCATGGTGTTCAGCAAGATAAGCAAAAGATTCGGCTTTACTTTTGTTAATGAAAAGAGGAATACCTAGATATTTATCATTTAGGTCTATCTTCTTAACATTAATGGTTCTAATGTTAAAACGGCTGGGGTTTGTTTCTACGCGGAAACTTGAGAGAAAATACAGGCATTCCGATGAGTTTCCAAGTCCACAAAACAGCCACCGAGTGGTGCCTTTACCGTCGAATTATAAGATGAATGGTGGAGATTCAAGACGCGTTTATGTGTTTAGATCGGCCAGGGATGAATGGGTGTTTATCAGATTCAAATTTGGAGGAGTAAAAGTATATAAATAGAGGTGCAGAAACACCTACAGGATAGCTCCTCAACCCGAGTTCATACACACAACTGTTCGACAGAATTCCTGAAAGAGAAAAGAGGTGTTCTACATCAAAAGAAGAGAAGAAGCTAGGAGCAAGGAGCAAGGAATTAGGGTTTACCCCTTGGGGGAAACCTTGGTATTTTTGTAACGTATTTTCTCCTCATATTTCATATATTTTTCATGGGTTTTAGTAAACTCATGTGTAACTAATTTCTATTGATTGAGGATGAATTCAATGTTCTAACATGAAGCTTTATTAGTTATATAAATCTATTCGAAGTTTTATCATCTCATCGATTGTCTTTTCTATAATTAGGGTTTATGATTGATTTCTAGATTGTTCAAGTGTACAATTGGATTATTCTATTGATCATTCTATTGCTAATAGAGAGATGGAGCGATCCGTAATTGTCGTGCATCTCCTACACATGTAGAGAACGTGAGACCTTGCGGAGGATTACGTGAAGTACTCATGTGTGAAGACAACACCGATAAGTGAACCGAGCGTGCGAGTTTAACTGCCAGGATCAAACCTAAATTCACAAAGCCTAAAACGTTCGATTGAGTTACAACTTGTAAGCGTACCTCAAGGAGGCTCAGTTGGATAGAATCCGGTGGCTAAGCGTACTTGTTATCCGGTGATACGAGGAGTTTTGGGGATAGCTAAGCGTACTTGCAATCCTACGGTTGGTGATGAATGGTTCTAATGAAGATAGATAAGTATACTAATCCGTTTATCGCTTGGTAACTTGCGAAGGATTCCTTAATCATCTCTTTCTTTTATTTGTTATTCTTTTTATTTCACTTTAAAACAATCCCCCTTTGTGTTTTATATTATTTTGTTGAACTAAATAACATATCAATTACACGTGACTCGTGGGAATGATCCTTACTACCACTATATTACCAGTTAATTAGTGGGAAATATCTTGATTAATTTGTTGCACTTACGACACGCATCAATACAGTAGTTATTTGAAATTGTGAATCATAAACTCTTGTTATTGTTTGGTTCTTATTTGTTTTCGGTCTTTATTGCAGGTACAAAAGATGCGTGTTGTTGGTCTCATAGTTCTTGATCCTTGCAAACTATATTGTATTTCTCAAGATGAATCTGTGGTGTAATGGTATCACAACTGACTATGGTCATAAAATGCGTGTTCGATTCACGTCAGGTTCACTAACTTTAGTACATTAATTTTTGGGATCAACAATGGTTGTTGACACCAGATTTTGGGAATGCAGGAGTTTGAATAGAGATTGATGTTGTTGGTGGTTTGCAGTTGAGCAGGGAATGCATAAATGGGTTGTAGAAAAGATGTATGGGATATCCCAAAGGTGCGTGACTCCATATCTCTATGATTTGCGTATCAACAATAGAAATTGATCTTAGTGTAAGGAGTCAACAACAAATATATGTGTATCAACAATAGAAATTGACCTTAGTTTAGGGAGTCAACAACCAATGTTTGTGTATCAACAATAGAAAAATGGAATCAACAACCAATATTTGTGTATCAACAATAGAAATTGATCTTAGTGTAAGGAGTCAACAACAAATATTTGTGTATCAACAATAGAAATTGATCTTAGTTTAGGGAGTCAACAACCAATGTTTGTGTATCAACAATGGGAAAATGGAATCAACAACCAATATTTGTGTATCAACAATAGAAATTGACCTTAGTTTAGGAAGTCAACAACCAATGTTTGTGTATCAACAATAGAAAAATGGAATCAACAACCAAATTTGACAAATATTTTTGAACTTTTGATTTTTTGGATCAACTTCAGTTGTTGACACCTAATATTGACGGCGGCGGCGGCAGTGTGTGGCTGCGGCGGTGGTGGTGGTTGTATTTAGTAAGTGGTGGTGGTGGTGGCGATGGTGGAATGTTATTGGTGGTTGTATTTAGTAAGTGGTGGTGGTGGAGTGGTGGTGGTGGCGGATTGGTGGCGGCGGTGCTGTTGGTGGTGGTGAAATGAAATAATAGAAAAATCTATTTTTTAATGGATAAAATTTTTAAATGGAAATAATATTGTAAGTGAGGGTATTAATGTAATCTATTTTTTAATGGATAAGGTATTTAAATGATAGGGGTATTTATATTGTTGTATAAGGGTATATTTATTGGGTGGCAAAACTAAGGGTATTTAATAAATTTACCCATCCAAATTTCTCCGCAAAACAGAAGATGGTGAGATTCAACATCTCACTACCACCGGAGAGACTGTGAAATACAACAATTCACTGCCATTTCATTAACAATGATCACAACATTTCACCACCATTTCATTGATGGTGAACTTCACAGGTCCAGGCTGTCCAGCCAGCCAATACGCATAAGAGTTATTGATGCACCTCTGATGAAGAAAACGATGAGAACAATTCGCGGTGGCCCATGAAGAAACAAAAAAAGATTAGTAGATTATTGCGGAAGAAGATGAAGATGCTGAGTAATAATATAAATCTTGTTAGTTGTTATTGTATACACTTTTTTATTTCTTGTACTTTCTCCACTTTATCTTCCTCGCACCATAGTAAACCAGTGTTCCATCATCTTCATTCACTTCCCAAAATGCACGGTTCTTGAAACTTAGTTATGTTAGTATTAGATTCTTGGCCCACTCTTTTAAGAAGTCTACAGGTCTTTCTAACAAAACCAATCATCAAGAATTTCCCCGTAATATTATAGCAAAAGAGTTCTGTAATAACCATTTTGAACATCGCCAGTGTCTCAGCTTAAGAAACAACCCAATGACAATCACGAAAGATAAATCAATCATTTCAAATCCCATTCACCCTGGATATCGAGCAACCCTGGTTTCACGTTATTTAGAGGAAGCGAGAATTCCTCTTTTTCACAGTAAACGGGGCAACAAAAAAATCCTGTCAGGTTACAAATTTTTTACTTACCGATTTCAGATGAGGGCTTGTTTTTGTTCTTATGGGAAGTTCATCCATCTGATAGTGTATTTCTCCATCAATTACTCTATTGATTTAGTATATCACAGTTAGCTGCGCGGGTTGATGATAGAAGTAACCTAAGGTATTCGAGATCAAAATGAAATCAACTGAAAATGTGTGAAGTGGTGTGAAAGACCTGACTAAATAAACTAATTTTACTGTTGACAAATATATTTCTAGGGTTTGTTCTTGGATGAGCCGAGGAAGAACAGGAAATCTTTTGTTTGGGTTTCAGGAGGATACTCATGTTATATGTTTGTGTGGTCATCGAGGGTAGAGTTGTCTGATTCAGTGGATAGTTTAGACCCGGACCCATTTAATGAGTTAACTCCCGTTTTCCACTCCCTTGATCCAAAACCCCCTCCCTATAACAAAAGTGTTTTTTTTTTTCTGATCAATAAACTTCCTCTTTATGTTTAGGTGCATTAAATAGTCCCTAAGAGTTTGACTTATTCCTAATATTTTTTTTGGGGTCAAACAAAGCCTTGAAAAAAATATCTGTATATTGAAGGGTGGTTAAGAATTCGTATCAGTTCTATTAATGTTTCTTCTTTTACAAAGTTTTTACCAATTTTATTTTCTTTTAAGAGTTTTGTCACACCCGTTTCTGCACAGGTTATTTCACAGGAAATCTGCTGAAGCTGTAAAGGTTTTTTGTGTTCCATAGAATGAGTTCCCGATGTCAACACATAATCAAGTTTATATATAAAAATTAAATGATTGTTGAACTAATTGGGGATCAATATTGCTTAACCATAATTTTGTGTCATCCGGTGCAACTTCATTTCACATATCTTTTCCTTGAAATATACTTGAAGTTTGCTCCGACGATGTCAAGTAAAATACAATAACTTACGTGATATCCAGTGGACAATATACGGCACAGGCTATTTCGCAGAATGATAAACTGGGGTCGTTGTTTGTTGTACGACTATTTTCTTTCCTGCAGATTTAGGTTACTAAGTCTGCTCTATGTCATAAGTTACATTTCTTCTTGGTATTTTACCCTTTTGCTAGATTTCGTTCACCTCAATGGCAAACATACGACTAACCCCCCAAAACCCTTCTTCTGATACTTTAGTTGACAACGAGATACACCTTGTTGCAACAAACCCAACTATGATGAAGAAAATAATCAATCATGTTATAGGGGCGGCAGGTTTTATTAGAAGGGCGGCAGTGTGATAATAATGTCTCTCTAGTTGGTTAGGGGATGTCCTATAGGGGGTGTAAATTGACTAGATCATTTTTTTAACCTAAATCAAAGTTAAATTGAAAATTTGTTTTCTTTCTTCTTCTCTTCTCCTCCTCCCATCAACCGTAACGTCCATTAAAACTCAAAATTTCATCGTCTTCGATTAATCGACGATTCGAAAATTAATCAAGTGTAGTGTAATGACTTATATGAGGTATGTTTTGAAAAACCCAGTTATGATTTGGTTTATTTTGTTCGATTTAAGTTTAGTTTCTATCAAAAATTAGGGTTTTAGATGAAAATTGAAATTCAAATTTCTGGGTTTATGTGAGTTACGGTTGATTTTAACTCAATTACGAACCTTAACTAGATATTTTGATGTTGTTACGGTTGGTAATTGAACTATTACCAACCGTATGTTCTTATATCTGAGAATTTTCTTCAGTTACGTTTTTTTTTCAACCGTAAGTTCACTTACGGTTGATGTCGATACCAGAATTACGAACCGTAAATAACCCTAGAACCCAGAGTTCAGAAAGGTCACCAATTACGATTCAAAACTAAAATTCGAGATGAACCGTAAATACTGTTACGGTTCGTCTCGAGCATTTGGTTACTGATAGATACATTTATGTGTCTATTTTCATCTCGATTTTTTATATTGTTAGTGCCCGTTTTTGTTCTTATTATGGTGTTTTATGTTTTGTAGGTATTTTTTTGCAGTAAACGTTTTTTTTTTGGAGAAATCGGCTCGAAAAGTTTCACCCAGAGGATGGATGCTATATGGAGCTCCTGTTTGGATAAGGGGCACCTCAATTACTAAGGGGCGCTCAATTCACTATTCACCACCAACTGCTATGGGCACCCAAAAAGTGCTAGGGGGACACCAATCATCTTCTACATTTCAAATCTGAGATAAATGGCGGGAAGACAAAACCAGTTACGAACAAATTTCGGGTTTGGTTTTTGAGCGAGTTTGAAGGAGATTCAATCGCAAAGTTTCATTGGGCTGGACTTAAGTAAGCTAAACAGGGAATATATGGGTGTTGGATTCGATCAACCTTAGCTGGGTCATCGTTTGAAGCTAAAACAGGGAACGAAAAGTGCAGCCATCTCCGTAACTTTATGGAGACAATTTGGACGTGTGTTTGATCGATTTCTTCATGGATTTGGGTTTCTCTAGGCCTGTTATGACAATACAGGTATGGTAAGAGATTTGTAAATGTAAAAAAATGGAAGATTGCACGTAATCTCGATAAAACAGGAACGTACAACATTCTCGGAATTTTTGTATTATGGGAAGTTACATGTTATTCAGGAGAAGATATCGTCCCTGCTGATTTGCTTCTATCAAAAGTGGATAGATTTTTGGGAAATAATACAACCAACAGACACGTAGAAGTGATAAAACAGGGAAGAAATCTTGTGGCTTGGCAAGAAAGAAAAGGGAGGTATTTTTGGGGATTTCGTGGAGATTTAATGAACTGCTTTGCGTATATAAAGGTGGTGAGTAGTCATAGGAGGTCATCGAGACTTTTGGGGACGAACGGAGACAGAGAGGAGAAGAAATCGAGGCTGCAGGAATTGTTGTTGTTGTTGTTGCTTGCTTCTAGCTTATCAAGAATACGAAGAACATTGGACCAACGGAGTCGATCGCAGAGCGTCTTATATTCTGCTTGTTTTTCATATATCGTTTCGTAACAAAGATTGTAACGATTGTTTGTAACGCTTATCTGACGTTGCAAACTGTCTTAGTCATTAGTTTTTCTCTTGTTTTTCACCCTTTTGATCTATGAACACCTATTTTGAGCACGTGATTAATATGAGGAGCTAAACCCTTTTGCTGAGGCGACGGAGGAAGCTATTTTTCCAACAAAGATGTGGTAATATCTATTTAATTAATTTCTGCAATTCTTTTTATGATTATTTGCATTGAATCGAAATTGAAATAATGATTTTTGCGAACTCGTTGTGTTTTCACTTGATGGGGCATGCTTAGCTTAGGGCTCTTGATGTTCCATGCTTGAGATTAACAACTAGTATTTTGAAAATCTACTATTGGCAATATTTAAGAATCAATTGAATGTATGAATTGCACGAATATTGATTAGATTAAATCACATAAAAATTGGAGTTTGGTGGAATCCACGAGTCTCATTGCTTTTAAAATCTTGATAACAACATCGTCTTGAGTTTTCTATTTTGAAATAAAATTCTAAAATCAAATCTCTACAAGTCTGAGAATCGAACTTTTGTTACCACTTTCTACAATACATCAGTTACCAACCGTAACTGGTTTTACGATTTGGTTTTCCCCAAATTTAACTAGTTACGATTGGTAGTTCATATTTACGAACCGTAACTAAGATTTACGGTTGGTTACGAGCAAAATTCTAACTGTAATTAACGCTGAAAATATAAAAAAATGGAATTTTTTTTTGAACTCTAAAATCAGATTTTGTTTTGATTTAGAGTTAATTAGTGAAACTTAGTCATTAATACTAAACTAGATTATCAACACTAAACTATGTAAGGGTTAATTAGTCATTTTCAGTTCTTTTTTTTTGGATAAAGGACACTTGAAATTACCATGGAATGACCTTTTTTTTTGTCTTATTTCCCGCCGCCCCTCTAATAAAATCTTCCGCCACTATAACATGATTTGAAAATAATAGCTTTTTCACTTGTGAAATCTGTGTTGAACTAGTTCCATTAAACACAAAATTCAAAAACATAGAGATCGGATGTTCACATGACTACTGTACAGATTGCATTGCCAAGTACATCCAAGTAAAAGTGACTCAAGACAACACGTCACAAATCAAATGCCCTAATACCAACTGCAGTGTTGTTTTGGATACCCTGTCATGTCGTTCTTTCCTCTCTGACAAAGTATTCGACAAGTGGTGCCGTGTTCATTGTGAGTCCGGATCATCAAAAGGTGGGTTTGCTTATGGAAGATCTTATTGCCCTTATCGAGATTACTCTGAATTGATTTTGAATGAATGTGTTGAAACTTCTCAGTCAACTAAGCTATCTAAATCAAACTGTCCTAGTTTCAAAAAGCTCTTCATTGCATGGTTCCGTGGACTGAGAAACATCGATGTACTGATGGAAGTGAGACTATAATTGACATTGATAGCAATGATATTTTCTTCATCGAGAATGTCAAACACAACAAGTGGGTAAGATGTCCGTCATGCTACCATTATGTTGAGCGCAACCAGGGATGTAAGTGGATTACATACAGGTAAGACTTTGAATAACATATGTTTGTCTACTTCAGTAGTTCTTAAATCTAACTTCTTTCGTACCCCCAATTTGGAAGTGACAATTAAAGACCCGGTACTCACTTGGAGAAAATCATGTATATATAAGTTTAGGTTTAAATGGAAGCCTATTAAAAATACACACTACTCAAACTTACAGTGTCTTGGAAGAAAATTGGACAATGCCAAGAAAAATAAGAATTGTCAGCTGCAGTGGCCTTCCCACATACTTGATGATCCTTGTATATATAAGCTTGGGTTGATATTCATAGACTTTCTTGTTTAGCACACATTTGTTGCACCAAAGGTTCTACTTCTTCGTATTCATGTTATGTTTCCTTACGTCAAATGCCAGTATGACCTGAGCACAAAAATAGCCGAGATGGATTTACCATTTATTAATTTAAAAGTATTAATACGATCTGCAATTCACACATCAAGAGATAGGCTAGTAATACACAAAACAAAGCTAACTGAAGTTCTAGGCAACAAATTATTAGAAGAAGAAAGGAAAGAATAATAAAAAAAATCAAAACATAAGACCAATTGTACATGTTAACTGTTGGAAAGATAAACTTGATTTATCTGGAATTGTCTAAAAAACTTTATTCGTAAAAAAATGATCGGGAATAGTCCATAAAACTTAAATTGGTACGAAAGTGGTCGGCTAGTATCAGAAACCAAACCACTTGAAAATCCCCCAAAACTAAGAGAACCCACATAAGTTATTTAAAGAGAACTTCCAGATAAACCACATTCACCACATAAACGGTACATGTTCCCTCATCATTTTCTGGCATCAACAACTTTAATCTCCTTGCATGTTGATGAACAACAAACTAAACATCCAAATGGTCAAAGGAAATCAGGGGAAATTATTTTACCTCGGACACGCCTGTAAGCTGAGAAGCGGTGTGTTGGACCTATTCCTGGATCTCACTATCCAAAGCAACAAAGATTGGGGTGCCAGTGTTGTCTTCGATGTCAAAATAAAAGCGGACCGGATGGCCTGGTCAATAAAATAGGATAAAAAATGCATAATTGATTAGCACACTCGTTGAAACTGCAATGTGGATCTCACTAATCCAATCTCTGTGAAACCAAAAACTATGGCTACCAAAATTATATTGGTGCAACAACAGAAGAAGCAGAAGAAGGAAAAAAGTAGGACAAAATAAAACGTATTTTAGGCTGAGTGGCGCAACTTATTCTTTAATTTGTTATTAAATATAATTATCGTCACTTATCCTAACCAAAATTGTTCGTGCCAATAAATATTTTCCTAGCATCTGTACATTGGCTAAACACTTCCTTACGTTACACAATTAATATTAAACTCGGAGTAGGACATAATGCTCAATAATTCAACGCAAAATATGACCAAACATGCTCCAATGGTTTCACCATTCTATACCCAATTTCCTTGAAATGATTAACTTGTCAACCTACTGAAAAGACAATTATTGATGTGTCAGCAGAACTTTGCAAATCCATTCTTGCCGAGGCCTCTGTAAGAAAATACATACGAAAAACAGATATATTGCATCGCTGGAATATCCCCTTTACATGTGCAATGGCTTACATATATATAATTAAGTGAACTAAAGCCAATTTGAAAGCTGCGATGTATGTTTGAGATATTATTCACAGTAGGAGTGCAATATACCATCTTGATTCACTTTTTTTTTCAAAAATTGTGCCTTTGCTGGAAGGATATACATCCCTGTATGTACAACTTTCCCTAAGGCCCGTCCATGATAGAAGCAAGAGTCTCATCATAAGCCTTATATTCTTAATCCTTCAAGGGAAAATCCCTGCAAAAAAAAAAATTCACTAATGATGGTTTGCTCACGATAAAAGATAAAGATCCTAGTTTGATTGGGGGCCAAACATTTTAATTGAGGGCCTTGCACTAGAGGAAAAAAAGGTCACCCAATCCTAATTTGGGTCACCCCTTATAAAAATATTTTTTAAATGGCTAAAATGCCCCTGAGTGATTAGTATTAAGAATTAATTAAGTGGATTAGTGTGGTAAGTGTGTTTAGACAAAAATCTGATTTGGGATTAAATTTTGGGGAAATTTTATTTTTGGGTTTTTATGTGTTGAGAAGAAGAGTTGGAGTTTTTGAGTGGAAAAACTAGGGTTTTTAGAAATGAGTGATTCAAGTGGAGGGAATGAGGTTGGTGAAGCTTCAAATAACAACCATGATTGTGTTGATGGTGAGATTGTCTCTAATAATCCTATGGATTGGATGTTTGATGAAGAGATGTTAATGGAGGAAGCCATGAATAATGGTGGAAATGAAGATCCTACTGCTCAAAATGAAGGAACCGATACTCAAAATGAAGAACCCGCACCTCAAAACAATCAGGTAAACCTCATATACTCTTGAAATTGTCTGAATGGTGCTCCAAGTGGTCGATTGATGGTCATTATGGAACTAGTCAGTGTGAGAGTCGTTATAGTTGGGGTTTGGATTCAGTAACGACTCTTCAAAGTCGTCAGTGAATTGAAACTACCAATGACGACTTAAACCTGCAACTTTTCCAGGTTATGAAAAATCGTTAGGTTGGTGTGATAAACACTGATGACTCTTTTAGCTAGGTCAGAACGGGTCGTTAATTTTTTTGTTTACAGACAAACGACTCTAAAACCAAAACTCTCAGTAAATAAAACACTTAGAGTCGTCATTTATGTATTCATAGAAGATGACGACCCTATCCAGCCATTGCAAATTTTATGTTGAGTCGTTCGGTGTTTTATTTAATATACTAACGACCCTTGCGCTGGATTATCATAACTTTTGATTTCATAGAATCATTTCATTGAATCGTAAAAGGCATACATCTTTCATAGCGATACATTGAAGGAAATGAAATACAATAGATAATAATGGTGCACTTATACACTTAATCATAAATGGCGTAATTATACATAGTGCCTTCCAAGATAAAGTAGCAATCATCAAACTCAAACTTTTTCCCACGAAGCTCCTCGTAATAGCCATACGCCTTCCTCAACCGAAACGCAAACATACTCGGTTAGTATTGTTGAAAGCTTTGGATAAGTTTTACCTCTTGTTTAAATACTTACTCTTATAGCACCCAACATATTGGGCATGGCTTCCCTTGCGGCCTTGATTTCTCTTTTGAAAACTTCACACTCGAAGAATATCTCCTCGAACCGTTCCTTGACGAGTTTCAAAGACCTTGAGTTGCAATTTCCGTCTAACGCCACAAAACGATGGATACACGGTTCCACCAAGCATCCGATGTTTGATCAATGTCTTTTCCTAGATCTTCAAAGTGGTTTGTGATTTGTTTTTCCAAGCTCTCACAATAGCGCAATTCTCTTCCGAAGTGTAAGTACTAGTCATGGTGTTTCCTCTTCTTTTTCCTCTTGGATAATAAATGAATGAGAATGAATGTGAAGGTTGAGAATTATGGTTTGGGTGAAGAAGGGGTGAGATATGGGTCTCTATTTATAGAGATTAAGGACCCATGATCACTTTTTTGAATTTTTAACCGTTGCCCGACTCAACCACATTTGGTGAATTCTAAATTCACATTAAGCGCTTTAAGGATCGCTATTATATATATTAACAAAGTGACGACTCTTGATGATCAAAAGAGTCGTCTATGTGTTTTTTTTGTTGTGACTCTAGTCAAAGAGTCTACGTGTTAAGTGACCTTTAGAGTCGTTAATATGTCATTCTTCAAAAATGACGACTCATGCCAACAATTTCAAAAATCTTTAGAGTCGTCACTTTTGTTTTACAAAACATGACGACCCTTTATGAACTATAGTTATTGAACCAATACTTGAAGTCATGCATTTTATTGAATCCGAAAAAACATACAAGTAGTTGAAATAAAATAGAAGGAAAACGCATAAAATTGTTCAATACATTGCGCTAGAAAATTTATACGAGTTTAATTATATTGGGCGAATTGCCATTCAACTTCCTCCAAGAGAGTGTAGCAGTCCTCGTGCAAAAACTCATGGCCGTACTTTAATTCGTATTGGCTCCGACCCAAAGTATACTGGAAAAATAATTTTTTAAATAAGTCATGGTTGTCGAATAATGATAACCAAATAAATAGTTTTTGATGAAAGGCCTATTGATTCACAAACTTACTCTACTCATTCGAGGTTCGTTGGGCATAGCGTCAGCCCAAGCTTTCAATTCCTCTCTCAGTAATACGCATTCATTGTATAAATAAGCGTACCTTTCCCTTATCTGCGTAAGTTTCCTCCTTGAACGATTTCCGTTTAGTGCTTTGAAAACCTTAAACACATGTTTCCACCGAGCATAGGTGGTTTGATCCAACCCTAGGTAAGGCCCTCTCGGTTGGGTCTTCGTTCTTCGGCCACCCATTGCGCTTCCTCAATGGAGTGCTTTGTGAGAATGGTGTGTGCTCTAACAATAGCAACATCTTCTAGATTATTGAACGGAGTTGGAGCCATTTTTAGTGTTTGAAAGTGATGGGTGACTGATTTAGGAAGATTGAAAGTGATGGGTGAATAATTTTGGAAGATATAGGTCTCTATTTATAGCAAAAATGTACCCAACGGCTAGTTTTTTTTTTTTAATAAAAAATGGTTACTTCTGCAATAACTGCTCCTACTAGTCAAAGTTACCGTTGATTTTCAAAGTCTGCAATAACTTCGTAAAGAGTCGTCAAGCTAGGTATATATACAGTAACGACCCAAGGTGAAAACCGGGCAGCATGGTTTATATTTGGGAATGTAGAGTCAAATACGTATATAAAGAGGGTCGTCATGTATCGAGGAATGGGTCGTTGTTCTGCAAAAATTAATTTTGACGATCGTTAGTGTCGTCAACCTTTGTAAATAAAGATGATTTATCGTTAGGGTCGTCATTTTAACATCTCGAAATTGACGATTCATTTGAATGATATTTTTATTTTCTCTGTAGTTGGTTGTACGGGCGAGCTCTCAACCTGACCCCGTCTCCATTATCGGTCCGGATACCTCCCAACACTATATGACCGATTTGGTACGTTTTTAATGTTTGAATCGATGTATATCTTTATGAAAATTGTTTAATTAGTGTTCGATCATGAACGTGTCATTGGTTTTAATGTAGACGTGGAAAACAAAGGCTGAGGTCAAGGAATGGATTATTTCCAAGGCAAAAGAGAAGATCTGCGTAGTTGTTCAAAGCAAACACGTTGATTATAAGAAAATGGAGATGATATGCGAGAGAGCGGGGGATAAGGAAGAAAGTCACAAAGGGAAGAACTACAAATATGAGAAGAAGACGGCGAGGGTCTACAAAACTTCGTCGAAGAAGATACAATGCCCCTTCAGGATTGTTTTCAAAAGGCATCATGAAACTAATCTATGGAGGTTGTATAGTATTCCGGATGGTCGTCACAACCATCCTCCACCTAGTACTCTTTTAGGCCACCCAGCATATGCCAGATTGAAACCACATCAAATGGAAAAGGTCCGGCAGATGAAGCGATGTAGGCCCCTTCAGATCCTAAATGCAATAAGGGCGGAAGATAAGACAAACTTGTCTATGCCAGGTTGTATAGTATTCCGGTTTACTTAGACTTGGGCAATGAATCGTGAGAGAAGATGTTTATTCTCAACTATGCATTGCATTTTGAAGCATACTTTTTGATAATGGTTGTATCTTGTACCCAGATATTTGTATTTTGAAGAATGCTTAATGAATACAGTGCGTTTTATCTTGCGGCATACTCTTGTTTATCCACAGTCGTTATCCTAGTTGGATTAAACCACCAACGACCCTCATAGGTAATTTTAATTATGATACAGAGTCGTCATCCATATATACATACACCTTAACGACTCTAACTGTAAAAATTTGATAGTCTCCTGGATGTTTATACGCCTAAGAGGCGTCATCTGAATTATCATACACCTAAACGACTCTAAATGTTCTCCAAGATGTTTTTTCCAACTAAGAGTCGTCATCTATATTAACATACACCCTAACGACTCTTATGGTCCTAATGTTGTTCTTCTCCTGGATGTTTTTCCAACTAAGAGTCGTCATTCATATATACATACCCATTAACGACTCTAACCTTAAAAATTTGATGGTCTCCTGGATATTTATATACTAAGAGTCGTGATCCCTATATACATACAAAGTAACGACTCTAGTTATACGCCTGAGAGTCGTCATCATTATAGTGTATACATGGACGACTCTCTTAAAAAAACCCAACGACTTTTTTTTTATACACTTTTTCCCAAAAAAAATAGCCGTTGGTAATTATTGTATATATAGGGGAACACATCCAGGAGCAAATTCAATTGAAAACCACCTCACGAATTTTAGTTTTTAAATGGCAAATCCTTCATCAACTAGCAATTCAATTCATAACATACTTAGAAGATGCAAGCGACCAACCAAATCAATATTGGCAATGGAAGAAGAGATACGCAAAAAAAGCATGCGACCTACTAAAAAACCATACACTTTCACGCCATATCCTACGAAGGAAGAAGAAGAGTTGCTAGAGGCCAAAAAACGAGACCAAGAACAATCCCAACTCCGTGAAAGATTCAAGCAAGTCGAGGAAGAGACCGAATGGGTTAAAAATTATTACATCGTCAAGGATCTCCATGAAGAACATCAACATGATAGTATATTTTGGAGCCAAGTTGGTTCGGGTCCTTTCGTTAATAACAAGAAACTACGATATCCTTACTTGCCATCCCACATTAGTCATAGGACGATTCTTGTTATGAAATGGTGCACCAAGTACAACGAGTTTCTCGCGAGGCACAAAGGGGATAGGCGTGCTACCCAGGCCGCATATACCAAATGGAGAGGACAGCCTTTTTATCACATCGAAGCCGCAATGCTAGTTGAATATCGCACTGTAAGCTTGGGAATAACATGTAATGTGTTCAAAGGAATTTCCACCTTCTAATTAATATTTAATATGCTACTATTCCAAGTTTCCTTTCAATCGAGATTCAATTTATTTTAATAAACAGCCGTTATCTCTGTTTGTTAATTCAGTGACGACTATACCTTAAGTCGTCAAATAATTAGTTTTGCAACAACCTGCTCTTGAGTCGTCAACTTGTTTAATCACATAGATAACGACCCATGTTGTGAATTTAAAAAAAAAACGACCTTTGGGATTTTCTTCTATATAATACCACCCCATCCTCTTGAGAAAATAGCCCAAAACCATTCTTTTTTCCACCAAACTACGTAATCTTTCAATTGCAATGGTTGAATGGGAACCGTCACGAAGATTTGTGTCTCATTAAATCGTTTGCTAATACCTTTCGTGAACGTCCAAATGAAATCTATTCAATGTTTTGGAAGAGAGTTAAGGAGTTCTTCTACGGCGCATCAGTGAATCCTAATAACCGCAAATGGAGAGACTTGGCATTTCGATTCAACTACATTAAAAGTGCAATGAGAGAGTATGTAAAAGTTAGAAATATGGTGTACGACCATCATCCACGAGCTTCTCTTAAGGAAAAGTGAGTAATTCGTTAATATTTATACTTTTCTCATGCTTCAAAGTTACTAACATATAACATTCCTCGTTTAATTTCATTTGGAACGTTTCAATGGGTTATGGACAATACGTAATGGGAAACTAAGTTCATTCACCACAAAGAATATACAATGTTGTATCGTCGAGCGAGAAGGTTCATTGACGAACATTTGATGTGTCAAATTCAAGAATACCCATATTAACTCTTATGTAATACGAGATTGATGGAATGTTATTTTCCTAATGGAATGTTAACTAGAATCACAGAGTCGTTACTCTGCTATGTTATTAACATAACGACTCAATTATAAACCCATGTTGGATATTCTCCTGGATGTTATTTTAACTAAGAGTCGTCATTATTTCCCATATAAAAGCAACGACTCTATATACCTAAAAGTGGTATTCTCTGGATTTAATACACATCTAAAGTCGTTGATCTGCTATATGATCAACCTAACGACTCTAGCCATAGAAAATATGGTTCATCTCCTGGATGTTTTTCTAACCTAGAGTCGTCATTGGTTTCCATATAATAAATAACGACTCTAGCCATAGAAAATATGGTTCATCTCTTGGATGTTTTGCTAACCTAGAGTCGTCATTGGTTTCAATATAACCAATAACGACTCTATCCACAAAAAAATATGTCATCACCGTGTTAATTTCTCTCTGGGTCATTAGAATTCTATTTGAAACACTTAACGACTTTGTGTATCAGAAATAGGGTCGTTATTCTGCTATAAAACAAAGGCGACGACCCTCACTCAAATGTATAATCTTGTCTGCATTAGAGTCCTATATTATTCTAACAAACATACTGGTAAACATCCTTCTTAAAACCAAGTAGTTTCAACAAACAATCCAAACCAAACACATAAGTAGTTTCAAAAAACACATAAGTTCAAGTCATAAAGTAAAATGAACATAAGTTCAAGTAGACGGTAACATCTCCTCACTCAAGACCACCATCTCGACCTCGACCTCCTCTTTACCTCCCTGACCGGGAAACTTTCCGGTTTTTCTTAGGAGGAGGACCCTGAGTATCACTGCCCCCTGGGGAACCACCATCTTCTCTAGTACCTTGTTCATCATGATGTTGGCTACTTTGCCCTGTTCACCACGTTGTTGTGCTAGTTGGCTACGTGTTTTCAGGGTACTCTTACCTTCCTTAGCCAGCTCAAAGCAAACATCTTCTTTGCATTGGGATTTTCAATGTGCGTGCAATAATCGGTATCCGAGCGTTACTTCGCAGATCAAACACTTCCCTTTGTCACCGAGCAACAAAATCCTTGATAAAAAGCTTCATTCGTTCCCTCTATATACATTCAAAAACAATTCACATTAATCGACGTATATTTGTATGTAAATGAATAACACAATTACACAAATAAATACTCACCACTAGTTTAAGAATGGTAGTATCATCTCTATCGTCGCCTTGAGAAGCGAGGTGGATGCTCTGTTGGTCCTCCTACCCGTAGTCTGATCTATCCGTATCACCCTACCATGGGAGAAGCCTTCGTACCATTGATAGTAATCCGTTGTTGCCTCGTGACCTTCATGCACATGCACCAAATATGTGATGTCTACGAGGCTAGAGTGTCTATTATTCCAATGCTTGACATCAGTTGCAGGTTCATAAACCACTTTTATGTCATCCTTTTCAGCCTCGCATTTGTTCAACTTGTGCTTGAACGGAGGTACATAGTCTTCATCGGGTGAATCTTGAATAAACCCAAGTTAACGCATGATTCTCATCGGATTGTACATTGAAAAACCGTTAGGGTGAAACAAAGGGCCATGGTAATACACGACATATTCCATTGCGCCAACTCTATCATCCTTGTACAAAGTAAAGATTACCTCTTCCGTCGTGATATTGTCAAGTTTTTTACGCATTTCTATCAATGCATCAGTTTGTTCCCTATCCTGAGAACCGGAGTACAACCAACGGGTTCCTGTTGGACTACCTGGGCTCCATTTTGGGTTGAGTTTCACATCTACATTGTCTTTGAACAGTGGACGTGAAATGATCATAAATCCACACCTATAACAACCAAAGTTCAAATTTTTAAAACAATCAAATAAACATAAAAATATCAAAGGAAAAAAACATACTAAAAGAAGACAACTTTCATCAATCCAAATACACGGATTAGAGCCAAATTCCCATTAATTTGAGAAGTTCGTTCGCGAGATCCCCGGAAAAGGCGACCATTCGGATGTGCAACTATGGCGATCCCACAAGAGTACTTGTTCACATCTTATAAGGGGTCCAAAGCTGAAGAAGGTTGGCTCGACTCGTTACCTTTTTGTCGGGAAATACAACCGAGCGCAAGGACGTACAACAAATACGCAGCCGCCGCATAACGACATTCCATATCGAGAGAGACCTCTTTTTTTCCTTCTCTTACGTACCCGAGCAAACATCTTCCTAATCTCCACAAGTTTGAACTCTTTCTTCGGGTACTTAGTTCCGGCACAAAAGCCCATCAGTCTTCTCTTTATCCCAACCAAATAAGTTCTTGGTCCATGTATAAATTTCATCCCAACTAGGCCTTCTCTTGAAATTGTCCTTTGGTTGATTTACCTTCGACTGCACCCCTAATATTTGTTCCGCGCATCATCAGAGTCAATGCCATCTCGCCAAAAGTAAGTTGGAATGTGTCGACTTCACGTAATACCTTTCACAGAAACTAGATACTGCAACCTTGTCATATGCAATCACAGAGTTCACAACGGCCTGGTACAAACCAGAATTTTCAACATATTCTCTAACTCTTGCACATTCACCTTTTAGAGACCACAAATCCATTTTCTTAAAAGAAGATTGGTGCTTGAAAAGACGTGCGGCATTCTTATGATCCTACGAAAAATAAATAAATAAATATTAAAAAACATATTAGAAAGTTAATATCAACCAACTAATCAAATAGCAAACAAAGTTGGGATTCTTACGATTGTCTCATAGATGGTATGAGCCCACGATCCAGAATATCCAAATAGAACTTTGCCCCCATCTCTAGGTTTACCACTTGAAGAGGGGACAACATCAAATGAGTAAGCGGGAACGTGTCTCGCTGGGTGCAATATCGGTTCCATCCTTCTTAACCTCTTAAAAACCGGCTTTGCATTCATTCTTCATGTTCTACATCTTTTTTACCATCATCCTCTTCATCATCCTTACCAGCAACATCATCCCCTTCATCCTCTTCCTCCTCCTCATGACCACCATTATTACCTTCATCCCCTTCCTTCTCATCATCACCACCATTACCATTATCAGAATCATCACCACTAACATTATCTTCATCATCATTATCACTCTCTTCTTCCTCTTCACCTCGTACGGGAGTATCTTCTTGTATCTCCTCTTCTTGGATTTCTTCTTCTTCACCACTACTGCTAGCGGAAATAACAGGAGAGTCTGATTCTGATGAATCCGACAACTCATTACCTTTGTCTCTTGGTTCGGTGATAGAAAATGATACCTTACCGCGTAATGGACCGGCAAGTAAGTATTTATCGTGGCGGGGAGCTTTGGAAGGAGGAGTTATCGTCATCGGAACCTTGTCTTTGGTTTTCTTGGTACTATATTCAAAACAAATAAAACCAAAAAACCCAATAAGACATCAAATTTATGGTTATCATATCAACAGTCGTCACTCAAATGATCTACAAAACAAACAACCCTTGTATATCATGTGACGACTCAAAGTTATATGATGACGACCCTTCCAAATAACAAAAGGTCGACAAAAAGGCAATAACGATCCTACGATTTGGGTTGACGACTCTAGGGCATATGGTTAAGTGACGACTCTAGGGGACATGAGATAACAGCACTATCATTTTTTGGAACAGAAGGTTGTTCGAGTTCCATCTAGAGTCGTTAAGAAATAAAAAAGGGTCGGCAAACCAGAGTCGTCATCTGCAACCTAAAACATTAACGACTCTATTCTGGGAAAAAATTGTAGAAGAAGCAGAATTAGTGTCGTCATCTTCAACCTAATACACTAACGATTTTTCATATAATACGGATGCAAATGAAAAGTCGTTAGGGGTTTCCATTTCGATAGTAACGACCCTTTAACTGAAACCGCAAAATTTCAGTTACCAGACTCAATTTCACAATCAAAACACAACAAAAAATCGGATACAAGGTGGGTTTAAGTTCACATACCTTCTAATTAGAGCCATTTGTTCCTTGGGTTTCGTTTTTTTTGGTTTGGGAGTTCTTCCCTCAACGACCTTGCCTTTGATGGTGTCGACGAGATTAGGGATTTGAAGTGCTTTTCGAGCGGTCTGCTTTGTACGATCCATGTTTGTAGAAGAAGTTAATCGTCGATTCTCTTCTAACATCGACGATTAAATGATGAATCGGTTGAAGAAAAAAAAATCGAGGTGAGTCGTTAATGGTGGTGGTGGAGAAGAGAAAGGGGAGCAGAGGAAGATGAAAAGAAAAAAAGAGAACTGATTTTTAAGGTATATGAGATTGGGGGCCTAATTAAGGCATTTAATTAGAGTTAATTGATTTTTAAGATTTGTGTTTAGTAGGGTAAAACAGTCTTTTCAATATCGGATTAATACGCCCCTCAAAAAATTGGGGTGCAAATAAAAAGTTATGGCCCCCAATTAAAATGTTTGTCCCCCAATCAAACGAGGATAAAGATAAGTAGATGAAGATATCAATATTTTTGAAAAGGAATTTATATTGCTCATAGGAGGACATTCTATGTGGCTAAGAAAAAAGCCCGAATTATATCGATTGCTCACTTGATTCCCAGAAATTCTCTCCAAATATTTGATATATCCTGACACATAAATCCCATTTGGTATTTCATGTGATATCACAACTTATATCTTGATAAAACCCCTCACAACTCTATCAAGCATCTGCATATGGTAAACAATTAGACAGTGTTACAGGATTTGACTTGCTCAAAACATACGTATTTAGACAAAAATATTGGAAATTCAGCTTTACAATTCACATGTTCTAGCAAAACCTCCGGATAATCTTTGTGCCAGTGCTTGCAGGATAAAACTGATGAAGCAGTTTTTGTTACTCATTTCCCGAGGAATTAATACACGAAAAAGTAAGAAAACATTAGAATCACTAATTCAAATTTAGGTTATCTACGAAACATTAGGATGCAAAAAGGTGCAGGCAACTCCATGCTTTCATAATCGATAACATCGACTGTAAAATCAATTGTAGTAGTTTGCGTAGGCAATTCATCTGCGATGCCATTTCGTCAGTCTTTTGCCATTTTGAAACATAGGATTAAGTGAGACACTGTAGACCTAATGAATTATTTGAAGTTGAATGGCTAAAGTAATATCGGGAAGGGCAAATCCAAAAGCAATGAGAACAACATTATCATAGCAATTGAAAATGAAAAATTAATCAAGTATGCATGAATGAAAAGGAAAGCACGATACAGAGAAAATGTAATTGGAAGCATATAAAGAGATAAAACTTACATGTTCAAGCTGATGGAACGGATGTTGTTCTCGATTGTTATTTGTTGAGATTATTAGTCCCACATTGTTGGGCAATCTAAGATCCTGCGGTTTATAATCTCTAAGGGCCCCTCCACTCATTGCCAATTGGTTTTGAGTTGGATGCCCGTATTCTAACATGGTATCAGAGCAGGCTATTTGCGCGAGTCATTTGCGCCTTTACTCCGCGTCACCCGATTTATTGTGCACGTGTTAGACCCAACGAGGAGGCTACACGTGAGGGGGCGTGTTGAGATTATTAGTCCCACATTGTTGGGCAATCTAAGATCCTGCGGTTTATAATCTCTAAGGGCCCCTCCACTCATTGCCAATTGGTTTTGAGTTGGATGCCCGTATTCTAACAGGATTAGACATTTTATAGAGATAATCCAATTAATGCTGGGATGAGCGTTTTATTTTTGTAAAGTCTCAAAACAAATTCTATTGGATTGGAAAAACCTCCAGTTGTTGAAGAGGGAATGGAAAGGCATTCTAGAATTTCTAGGGTTTATGAGCCGTTAAGGAATAGGGAAGAGAAATCAATCAATAGCAAAATCATGAGGGTGCCATTAATTTGCAGATTTCTAAGCTCGATTAACAGGGTGTTAGTCCTCGAGGGAGTTGGGGGAGTTCTGGAGAGTTGGGTTTTTTCCCGTTAGTCCTGGGGGAGTTCGAGGGAGTCTCTAAAAATCCCCGTTAGTCGTGGGAGAGTTCATAAGAGTTTCCCAAACTCCCTAGAAAACACCAGATTAGTCGTGGGAGAGTTTGAAAAAAACTCTTGAAATCCCGTTAGTGGTAAAACCCTAGAATGCTAGGGAGTTTGTTGTTTTGGAGAGTTCTGGAGAGTTGATAGTGTGTTTTTGCATGTACACAAATCTCTCAAAAGAGTAGAGATTTGGGAGGGAGTTTGTTCGGAGAAAAAGGGGAGAAAGAAGAGGAAACGTTTCTTCCAGGTATGCTTTTTTCTTCTTTGATTTCCATATTTTTGCTTTGATTGTTTGTTTTGTGTACTATTTGATTGTTTTTCATGTCAGTTCTTGGGTTTTTTTTTTCTTCTTTGATCTTTTGTTTTGATTGTATAATCGTTTGTTTTGTGTGTACTCTCTCTGTAAAAACCCTTTCTCTAATAATCGCTTCAATAGGAGAACTGACATCCTTAGACACAGGAGTACGCGATGGTATCCAATAATCGCTTTGAATATGGAGTATCTGATAGATAACCTGCGCTAATAATATAAACGACACCAAAGCTCCTTCAAATGTTGCAGTAATATACTTCTAGTAAACTTCAACACTAACTCGTCCTTTCTGTCGATCCTCTTCTTGAACAAGTTGTGCTTGATTATCATGTAATACATCTTCATCCATACTATCTTCTATAACACCTGTTTCATCATCAAAGTTACTAATGATATCAAAAGAAAGTGCTCCTGTCTCTGATGCCGATTTCTTGTGCCCAAGTAAAGCCTTCTTATGTGCACCCACCAATTTTATAAAATCAGTTCCGGATGTCAGTATCTCATTATAGGTGCCTGATTGTGTGATTTTTCCCTCTTTCAATACCTGCAAATTATAATGTTATGTTCATAGAATTCAAATTATCCAAAAATTTAAGTCTGGACTCTGGATTCTTGTGTCTTACCAGTATAAGGTCGGCAGAAGGTAAGAACTCCACTTGATTGGTTGTGTAAATCACTGTTTTTGATTTCAGAAACTTGAGTAGGCACTCCTTCAATGCAGAACAGACATATTACAAAAACTAAAGAAGCTAGAAAAAAAACATCACGCACATAGTTTATAAGTACAAAAAAAGAAAGAATGACAAATATATACCTTATACAGGTGCGTTCCAGTATGAGCATATAGTGCACTGAAAGGATCATCAAAGAGATATATTTCTGCATCTTGATATAAAGCGCGTGCAATGTGTATTCTTTGCTTTTGACCTCCACTTAAGTTGATACCTCTCTCCCTTATAACTATTTGATCCCCGAAAGGCAACACACCAAGGTCCTTTTCCAATGAACATGCTTCTAGTACCCTTACATACTTTTCTCTATCCATCTCCTTCCCAAATAGTACGTTCTCCACTATAGTTCCACTTTGTATCCAAGGTGATTGAGAAACGTAAGCCTTTCTTCCACGCAATCCAATCTCGCCTGATAGATTTTTCATTTCACCCAATATGCGGGCAAGCAAGCTTGACTTTCCGAGCCAACCGTACCACATACACCCCACCCTCATGCCATTAAACACTTGCAAATTGACATCTTTCAATGTAGGAGTTTTGAAGAAGACCAAGAGAAATTTCCATTTTTATATCATTGGCAACTTTTGAAGTACTAGGAAGTTCGTTATGTAATTAGTAGGACATATTTCGCGCAAATAAGAAGAAATCCTGTCGAGGGAAACTTTGGCTTTAGAAAACTTTTTTAGACTGACACTTTACCCGAACTCTTCGGGATCCCGGTTAACACACAAGCAAAAAAATGTGTGAGATACAATAGTAGGGCTTACATGGAAAATGACACTTCTAATGGTCTGTCCATAAGCCCTTTCGCAGCCATCCTTCTTCATTCTCCCTAAGAGCGACCACCTTAGACAAAAACCTTATCTCCCAGCCTTGAAGCTTAAGGATTTTCATATTCCTTATAATTTCTGTCATTGTCTTCATTCTTTCATCTTTGGACTCCATTAGTTTCCTTTGTAAAATTCTTTGCAATCGGCCCAAAGCTATATTTGCCAATATAACTAGTACATGTGACTAAAAGAGCGCAAACGAAAATAACTTATACGCATTATGCATCAATGACCATGATATTAACAATCTCCCCACTAGAACTATCTTGTCTTGGTTGGTTTGATAAGGTGAGAAGATTTTCGTAAATGGTTGCAGCCAAACATTATCTTTTCTTGAGAATCGTATTGTAGGATAATCGAAACTTTCCCAAACAATTTGAGAGCTAGAAACATACAATACGAAGTTACCATCATCATGCATCATTGAATAGATTGGTGTTCGGTTTACTCTTGTACATGTGCCAGCACTATACAGTGCTATGCCTCTTAACTTTTTGAAACACAACTGATTTCACAAATGACTTGAGTTTTTTGTTGTTTTTTTATTTGAATATGTGCTTGAGTTTTTAGTTGTTTTTTTAGGTGTCACTTTACTAGCTCAGTTCTTTGATTTAAAATGCATTGTTCAACTTGCATCCACCTACAAGTTTGTATTTCAGTACCTTGTCATTACAAGGCATTTTCAAAGCCATTGTATTTCAGTATTTCAGTACAAGTTTGTATTTCATGTTAAGTTCTACTCTTATTAGTCTAAGTATTAATTTATAGTTAACTTGTCACACCATAGAATGGACAGTTCCAGACAACCTGCTGAAAACAACAACAAGAAAAAGAATGTTAGGAAGAATAAGAATACGGAACAGGATACGGATACAAATTACAAACAATGGACAACACGAGAGACTTGGAAACTATTGAAACTGTTAGTAGAAGCTACACTTGATAAGAAGAAAGACACTAATGGATGCTTTACTAAGAGACTAGTGGTAGAAGAGATACTTCCAAAACTTAACCAAGCATGTAATTGTGACAAATCTTATGAGAAATTTAAAGGGAAATATAGATGGTTCAAGAAAAGATTTGGTGAATACCAGGATTTGTTTAAATCTTGTACTTCTGGATTCGGTTGGGATGACAGTAACAAGATGATTACTGGATCCGACGAGATGTGGAACAATTACTTTGAGGTATGTATGTGTTATTTTCCCACAACTGAATTTGAAACTTTTTTTTCTTCTAATTCATGCTTTATCCTCTCTTTTTTTTTGTGTGTTAACAGAGCCATCCAAAGAAAACTCACCTAAGGGACGAAAATGGTAGAGACTATGGTGACTTGCTTATTATTTTTGGGAATAAATATGCATCTAGAAAAGTTACAGTTGATCTTACCCATGAGGGTACAAGTGCTAGAACCTGTAATGAGGAAGATGAAGAAGATGAACAAGATGATTACTTAGATGTTGGTGATAATCAACGAGAGCAATATGATAGAGCTTTTTAACGTATCATATGTGGGATATTCCTCGAGAGGAAAATGATGAACAAGGTAAAGATCAAACTCAAGATATGAACACAGAAAATTCATCGTAAAAGCGGTACCAAGGAAAAGACCAAGGTGTGACATTAGTGACTCTTCTACATCAACTAATCCTACTGAAATGATCGATTACCTACAAAAATTGATTGCCAATAGTTCATTGATTGCTTCTTCTATTGAGTCAATGCATGCTCTTATTGCGAAAGAGAAAGGAGACCGCAAAATTGAAAAGGAAATCGCGAGACTTGATAAGGATAAGAAAGATAACGAAGTATGGGATCTTGTTTATAGCATGAATGAAATTTCTTTGGAGGATAAGTTGAAAGTAATTGAAATCTTTGGACAACAATCACAAGAAGAACTTATTCATACGTTTTACTCCGAAGAGAGAAAGTTGTGGATTGGTTCAAAGTTAAAAGCATAAACCTGTCATCTTTGCAAGTTTCATTAGGTGTAATGGGCTTTTAGAGTTACAACATTTGGTCGTTTTGCTTGAACTATTAGTATCTAATTTTTCTTTTCTCCTAGTTGAGACTTTATGGTTATGGATTGATTGCTACTAATTGTTATGGATTGACATCTTTATGGTTATTATGATTGAATCTATGAACTTTATATTCTATATGCTTATTTTCTATACACATATACTTTTATGCTTTTGAGATAATGATGATTCTAATAAAAAAGTACTTTTATCATCTTTTTAGGTGAACATGTCTGATTTGGATTTATCTATTGATAATGAAGATCAAGCCTTCGATACAGAAGAAGAAAGCAGTGATGATGAAGAGGTAAGCAGCAATAATGAATTTGAACTATCCATATATACTTTCAGCGGTGCATTCATGGTTGATGGATATAATTAAGCAATTGAAATACATACAAAGTCAGGCGTATTGAAAGACCAATGAGGCGCCGAGGTTACTTTATTTGGGTATAACTATATAAGGAGAGTTTTGCGTGAAGACCTAGAAGACTTTCGACGAAGTTATAGGATGTACCCTGATATTTTTGTAAAACTATGTTGTATCATTCGAGAAACTACACCATTACGTGATACAAGATGTGTTTCTATCAAAGAAATGATTGGTACATTTTACTCGTTGTTGGCCAAAGTTCACGATATTGCGAGAATCGTGACACATTTGGTCGCTCTCGGTGGACAGTTAGTAAAAACTTCAACAGGATGTTGCGAGCTTTAAATGCTATAGCCCCGAAGATGATGGCTAAGCCAACAACTGCAAATCCAACTAAAATTCGAGAGAGTACACGATTTTACCCTTACTTTAAGGATTGCATTGGAGCTATGGACGGTACACATATTCCAGCAATGGTAAAGAAAAGAGATGCAACCGTTTATCGGAATTGACATGGAATTACATCTCAAAATGTGTTAGCGGTTTGCAACTTCGACTTGGAGTTCATATACGTACTCAGTGGATGGGAAGGGTCTGCTCATGATTCGAAAATACTTAATGACGCAATGACAAAAAGAAATGGACTGAAAATACCGCAAGGTAATTTTACTTTTATCTAATGTGAAGTTTTGATTTTTTGGTTAAGTTATATATATGTGGATTCTACTTGACGAAAGTTTTCTTTTTGTGTTTTATTCAGGTAAATATTACTTGGGGGATGGTGGGTTTGCAAATCGGAGATATTGTTTAACACCATTTCGTGGCCAACGTTATCATTTGAAGGAATTTTATGGTACGGGTAATCATGCGAAAAAGGCTGAAGAATTATTTAACCTGCGTCATGCTTCTTTGAGGAATGTAGTTGAAAGATTGTTTGGTGTTTTGAAGTCTCGTTTCTTGATCTTTAAGTCTCAACCTCCATTTCTGTATCAAGTGCAAGCGGAGATAGTGACAGCTTGTTCAGGCTTACACAACTTCTTGCGAAAAGAATGCCGTTCAGATGAGTTTCCAGTCGAGGAAGAGGAAGATAGCCATCCATCAACCCTTGTAAATGACGACGAAGTTTTGACACAACAAACTCAAGAACAACAACGTCAAGAAGCTAATGCATGGAGAAAAAGTATAGCGGATGATATGTGGAAAAATGTTCGTGAACAAAGGGAGTTAGAATTGTATGGAGACCGTTAACACAACAATAACATAATATTGATACAGAGATATGATCATTTTTATTTATTTTTTTTCTTTTGATTAAAGATCATTTTTATTTGCAAATGAGGGTTTATTGTTTCTTAAAAGAGAATGAGTTAGGAGTGAACTCTCTCAAACTCCCCTAAACTCCCCAAAACTCCCTCTAATAAAATCTCTCAAACTCCCTACACTCCCCCAAACTCCCTGAACTCAAAACACCAAACTCTCTCAAACTCTCAACACTCTCTCAAACTCTCTCAAAATCCCCAAGATTTAAAATACACTCAACTCCCCCAAACTCACTCGAGGACTAACCCCCTGTAAAACTTCCCTCCTAGAATTGCGTCGTTATATAATGCAAATCCTAATTCATTAGTTTGCGATGAAGATTGAGAGTTAATAGGCCTGACGTGGGGTGCAAAGGAAGGCGAGCCATTAGATTGGCAAAATCAAGATAATTATCCGAGGGGAGGGAAGATCACAGTAGGTAGTTAGAAAACCCAATATATATTGTATCATGGCCGCTGGGTGACACACCAAACCCTCCTATCATATAAGCATTGATATGAGAACGGATCCGTTGACATGCTTGTTTTTTACTACACCTGCCTATGTATCTTAACTGTCTAAGCCCTTCACATCGACGCTTCTGATTTTATAAACTTTAACATCATTTGATGGGTACCCGATCCGAGACCCAGAAAGAATTTTCAGCCGTTTTTTATAGGGCAAATTAACAAAGTGACCTGCTTCCTACCATATCAATAGTATAAAGCATAGTTTAGCTAACTTTGCCTATCTGAGTGGTGGTCAGGATTTATCCTTGGCAAAGATAAATCAAAGGATGTGGTCCTCCGTGCCACACCCTACAGGTCGCACACGTAGTGTTCATTCCAATATTATGAATTAAAAATGAATACTCAAGTCAAGATATTGAATTTCAAAAATTATAACGGGGAGGTTCGAACTCATGACCTATTGTGTCATAAGAGTGGCCTCTAACCATTGTTCCACCTTGGTTGGAATTGATAGAAAAGATAAATCAACAGTGGTTGTTTGTTCAACTACCATAAGTGTTACACTTAATTAGTATAAGTGATTTGTCTAGAGAGAAGATAAATCTATTGTTATGGTTTGTTCAACTTAAATATTAATTAGTATAAGTGTTTTATTAATTGATGTCTCATTAATTTCTCATGATAAATGATTTATTAATTTTACATCATAAATATCCCTTAATTAATATTAATACATATCTCCATCAATAAGTAATAATTTTGACAAAAATTATTTCAATAGATATTAGTGGTGGTGGTGGTAGTAGAGGAAGAAGTAAGTGGTGGAAGCGGTGGAATGTGTTACAAAATGGTGGAGGCGGTAACATTAGTTTTGGTGGAAGAAATAGTGGCGCTGGATGGTTTTAATGGCGGTGGTATTAGTTTTTTCTTTTTTAATCAATAATAATAATTTTTTTACATGATGGGTAACATTGTATTGTGAAAAGTATAGTTGGTTGTTTTTGACACGATCAAAAAAGGCGGATAACAAATACTTTTGGGATGATACCAAATTATATAAGACAAAATGGTTGTTTTTGGTACCACTGCTATCTTTGGTAACCGTTCGTACGCATTATTTTCAGTATTAACAAAAAATATATAGTTGAATAAATTAATTGACGACCTAAGTTTGTTAAATCTAAACTTTATACATGACGTGTGGGATTAAAAGTTATAAGTGCGCCCAATATTCTACGAGGGATGGAAAATGGTGGTGGTGGAGAAAGAAGTGATATCTGGTGGTTTGTGGTACTGGCGGTTTTGATGAGTAGTAATTGACTATGTTATTTATGTCTTTGCTACAAAGGATAACACTATAAATTAGAAATGTGGTTGATCGTCTTAATGCTAATATAAACTCGGTTAAAATACATGAAAATTAAGAAGAAGAAAAAAACATTTGGATGTCACGTTATATAATAAATAACACTAAAAACTACATATTTAGTATCAAGTTTCTCCGTACAATAGATAAATCTATGGTTGTATTGAGATCCCGTAAGCAGAGGGCGAGTTGGTCTTGGATTTCTGAATGATAATGAATATAATGAAACGCCCCTCTCGGTTTCTCCAATGAAAACCGAAACCTTCTAAAAAAATAATCAATCGAACAACACTTAGATGGAACTCATCACCACCGGTGTAAACTTCTTCCGAATTGCTACATATCCAAAGTGAAATTTCTCTGATTAATCGGAGATTTCTTCCTACCGTTGCGAGGCATGCAATTAAATCTCTAATAGTGATTTTAAAGGTATTTAATAATTACAAAATTCTCTTATAAGTTTTGTTTATGCAAGTATTGATTTAACTTGGGTTCTTTTATATTTTTGTGTTAAGTTGATGACTTTTTAATTTGAATACATGTTTGGTTAACAAACTTTGATACATATAGGATATTTTCTTTGTAGAACTGATGTTAGTCTCTCATTTTTCCCGTTAGCACTTTGTTTCGATCCCGTATTTGTAGACATTATTTGACTAATGTTGGGGTATTTGTTTAATCTCAAGGCCGATTAAACCCAATGTGTGTTGTATACATTGAAGGTGACAGAAGTTTGTGTCGGCTCTACCTTGAAACTAATAATTTTTCTTCGGAAGGTTAGTTGAATTTATGTAGATACAAATATCAATATGGCTATGCTCTTTAAAACTCCAAATTACTTGAGTAACACTAGATGTGAGAACGTCATTCATGCACTACTTAGCATAGTTGGTGTGAAATCTTTTTATCCACGAATTTCTTCAATTTTATGTTATCAATATGATTGAGAAAGAATCTTACACATGTTTTGATTTACTATTATAAGTTTATTTTTTCAACTCACATGTGTATATCTCAGCCTTCCAATAGCCAAGGGTTCTTCATTTTTATAACTCTCACATTTGCAAAAAATAAATAAATAGTGTTTATCTATAGTAGGGAAAATATTATGGGTTTTTGCTTCACTCCTTAGAGCCTTAGTTATCAATAATTTCGGAACAAATGTATTCATAAACATCATGGAGTTGGATTGGCAGTTTAGGTATATGTACTGTTAGATGAAATATTCTTTTTGAAATTTGAAATTATGGTATGATGGAACAATAAATGGGGAAAAGTTTTATTTACTGTATTTTTTATTTTATTTTCATGTTGGCACAACATTATTACTCCGTCCAGATAATAAATTGGAATAACATGCTTAAGTAAAAATAAAAAGATCAGGTAACCCATTTTGTTTCCCAAAACCTATTTGAATATCAAAATAATTACTCACGAATAAAATGAAGCAAGAGGAATGTGAACAATATCGTATTAGAGACAAAACATCCCGTGCCGTTACGGCACGGGTTAAGATCTAGTAATTAATAAAGCGACCAATTTTTTTTTTTTTGTAATTCTTCTATATATTGGCATTTCCGTTAGATTTTACCCATGGACCCACCAGATTGGTCAGAGGCGTTGAAGAAGTCAAGATCAGGCTAAGAAATTACCACCATGACCTCACCCACATTAAAGACACATGGGAGTTATCACTGCTCATTATTTTTCAGTCTCTTGTTCTCTCTTTCTCTCTCGAATCCCCTGTTACTCGTCTTGAGGAACTGAACTGGTCTTCCGACATGCACGTACTTTGATTGCACGTGCCATATATTCCAACAATGGACATGTTGGTTATGCATAAGAAAATTGCACGGTATACTTCTTGTCACATGAGAAGGTTTTGACTTTGAATTTCCATTACATAATGTTATTCTCAAAAATCATTTATTTGCTCCTGTTTTCGATATTATCTTACATGGTGTTCTCGACGAGATATGGAAGGGGAGACTCACAAGCAGTGGAGTTATTTATTCTTCCAGAGACAAAAGCATGAAGTCCAATGGAGATAAGACAGGTAAAAAAGTGGCTTAAATCCTACATAGTATTGCTTACAGATTTTCTAAATGTTGAGCACTCGTTTCTTTCCAGGTATCACTGTGATGTCGGGTGTACTTTCTACTGCAAACTCCCGAGAAAGTCGTGGGTGGTTCTCAAAGGCTTCAATTAGTGATGCTAATCAAGGAATTGGTGGTGGAATAATTGTTAGCTCTGCTTCGGAAATAGGCATCCATGATTCACAAAAGAACTTGGTAGATGGTACCTTTTCAGTCTTTGACCTGTGTTCCTTCTCTAATAAGTTTAAAATAATCGAATAGTGTATTTCTCATTTAATTTCAAAGATGAATGTTGTTTTGTTTCAGCAAAAGAAGCATATCCAGTGGTTTGGATTCCTTAACTCCCAAGGATTTTGATATTGGTATAAAAGGAAACACTGGTTGTAGATGTGGAAAATCCTACTACTACATCCAACATATCTCAAACACACATACGATAAGTAAATAAACAAGAACAGAGGATATACATGGTTCGGCATGATTACCTACGTCCACGGGGTGAAAGGATGATCTTATTACTCAACTCAAGGTTACAAGTGATGATTCTTTCTACCAAACTCTCTATTCTCCACAAGGCTCTTAGTGTTCTCTCTTTCTCCCTTGGATTATTTTCCTTCTCTCTTTACAAGACTCTCTTATTTATAGGCTAACGTGTTGATACGACCAAGTTACGGTGTGGGTCACGGTGTATCTTTCTTGATATTCCCGTCGGGTGGCAAGTGGCGTTTCTCCGAGATTTCTAGCCCGATCTTGGTAAGTGTAACTCCCGATGTCCTTCTTCCCGATGTTGATATCTTGATACCGTGTGGTCCGATATCGTCTTTCGACTCCGACCCGGGCTTTAGGTTATTAGTCTCGGTTCTACTTTGACTAGGTCCTTCTTATCTTCTCCAGCCTACTTTGTCGATTGCATTTATTGTTACGAGTCCGATAGTCACTTCCCCATCACATCCGAGCTTTTCCTTTACACGTGCTTGCTTCTCGGGCTCTCTTAGATGTCTCTTTCTTCGCGCCATACTTAAGGAAGATGATTCGGTACTACATTCCCTTCCTATTTTCGGTGCAACATGGCTTAAGATTGCTCCACCTGGATCTATCATTTATTTAAACCTATATTATGCCCCTTCTTTCACTCGTGTGTTCGACACGAGGGGAAGAAACTGCTTCGCCTCCCACGACTCTGGACATGCCGCATTTCTCGCCATGCAAGTTCCCCACTAACATCACCTTTATGACCTGCTACCTTCTCTTCCGGTCGTAACCGCTCAGACTATAAATCCGACAATTAAACCCTTAAGTCTTCATCCATTCTTTTCCAAGAGCAAACATTCTCTCCCTCATTGTCTCCACCACCTTTCTTCCATTGTTGTTCCTCCAATCAACTTTGTCGATGGCTTCCCCTTACAAACCCTAGCTTTACCTTGATCTTGTTACTTTCTTCCTGTTGCCGCTGTTGTTGTTGGTGGTTTTCGTTCTTCATCGTCTTCTTCTCATTTTCCGATCCATGTTTCTTCTCCGGCTCTTTAATGGCTTCTTGAGCTCCTTCCATGACTGAAAAGAGGTGTGTGAGTTATAATTTTATGATGAGGATGGTGTTCCTCTATATTCATTGTTTATTGTTGGCAGTCCCTCCTACCACGATCAACGTGCTCTTGATTCTATCTTTTGTGACGATTCTCCTTCGTTTTCATGTAGGAATGACAAGAAAATCACTAAGAACTTAACTGATGAACAGTTCATCAACCAACTGAAAGAATATTACAACCTCCATGATTATGATGTCCAGCTCTTATCGGGTCAGAGAGGTACTTTGAAGAAGGAGGAAGTTGAGAAGTTTTTTCACTTGGCCGAGGAGACTATTATTACTAAGGGCCAACTTGAGCTCGGGCTGTGTTTTCCATTATATGACCCAAGTCGCCCTTTCATCTACGAAGTCTTGTCTCAAATCCGTCCTCATCGGGCCTTGGCTCAGTGGAATGGTAATACCTTTCGTCTTATGGCAGAATGGGAGAGACGAGGAAAGGGTGAGTGTTCTTCGACCCCTTGGTCAACCTATGATCCTTCTCAGGAAAGTGAATACATTTCTGCCAGCTTTTTCGCCAACTGTCGAAGCGGGACTGCTACCAATGGTGATCTTGCTGGTTTTGCTGCTAGCCCTCATCGCAACAAGGTTCCCTAGGTGGTTTTAAGAAGTTGATGTTGGACGAGAATCCTGAAGGTGGTACGAATACTAACAAGCATGCCCGCCATACTAGTGATGCTGCCTGGGATCGGGTTCCTCTTGCTATTCGTGGGCCCATTTTGAGTGGCAATCTTCCACCTCCTCAGTTTCCTTTTGAGCCTTATCCATTTTGGGTGGTTAACGCCGATCAGGTAAGGCTTTTGTTTGTTTTACTCGGCTGCTCGACTACTCAGCTCGGACGACCAACAAGATTTTAATTTTTTTGTTCTTTTGTAGCCTAAATCCCAGAGTGGTCAGCCTAAGGCTTCTACTACTCGGAAGAGGGGTAGAGGTTCTAGCACAAGGGCTGAGGAAGAGGCATTGAAGGTAACAAATACACTGCTCTAATCTCAGTACATGTACTTTCCCCTGTTTGGTTCTTTCAATGGGTCTGACGATGATGATTGTGCAGAAGTCTAAAGCTAATGAAGGAGTTGTTGAAGGTTCTTCTGCAAAAGATGGTGAGGATCCCGATAATCGGCTACCCTTATTTCATTTTTTGAGGAAGTCGTTTCAGAAATCTTCTGATGTTTCATATACCGTTGTAGGTGGTAAGTCTGATGGGGAAAGGGAAGGAGCCTGCCCCGAGAAGGAATATGCCCCGGCAATGTACCACCTCGGCTGTTGGTAAAGGAGTTGCCCTGCCTAATGCCAACGTGGTTGTTGTGATGTCCCATGATGATGATGATGATGATGAATCTTCTGCACGGTTTGTGAGGCCGATAGCTCGGATTAGGAAGATGAGTCGAAGGAAGCAGAAGACTCGTTCTATGGGAAAAATTTCGGCACCCGAAACGAACTGCTAGAGAACCCACCCAAAGACGTGCCTACTCCGAGCTCAGGCGGTAACACTTTCTTTACTTCCTCGGGCCCAATCTGTGATTCCTTGGGTGCGCTCACTTCTTCCAATTTTAGTTCTTACACTGCTGACGAGATGGAGAATGTTGTGCCCCTTTATGCTGCTGGTTTGAGGGATACCTTCAATGTTATGGTGAGTCGCCCTTCCTTAATCGTGTAGCTGGTATGAGAAGGGGTTACTATTATTAATGATGTGAATTGTACTGCTTTAGGCTGTCAATCAAAGGTTGTTGGAAGCTGTTATTCGTCAGAAGGAGTTAGCAGATATGGAGAACCTTCGCATCCAATTACAGCAGGAGCAGGAGCGAGCCCGAGGGCTATAAAGGGAGCTAGCTGAAGCCAAAGGTACTTGTCTGAAATCTTGTTAACATTGATTGATCGTATAATGCCAATATCTTAAGCTTAGTATTGTCTTCTTAGCCGATATATCTAGTCTAGATACAAACACTGCCGCCGAATATCGTCAGATGACTAGGAAGTTAAACATCGAGAAAGAACATGTTGCCACGCTTCGTCAATTTTTTTTTAATAAGGATGATAAGATTGATCGTCAAGCTGCTGAGATTGAGAGAATTCAGTTTGAATTATTTCGATATCAACGATTTGAGTATGTGCCCGAGGAAATGGATAATCTTCAGGCTGAACTCTCTCTGACCCAAAGGGTTGCTGCCGATAGGGGGTTGCTAGCCGAGTCCTTAGAGGGTCAGTGTGAATCATTGAGGCATCAGATTCGAGATCTACACTCCGATCGTAAGCGGCTTTTACAGGCGAAGGATGCTGTCGAGAGATCTAGTGGTAAGTTAGAAGAGAGATTTCGAAGGTTCAACCATACATCCCAAGAGTTGGACTGGACTCAGGCTCAATTGTAGGGTCTTCAGTTAGCTCATAACCGACATAAGGATAGTTGGAGCGATCATAAGAAGTATTGCCCCACTAACGAGTTAACCTCAAAAATATTTGTGCTTGAGATTAGCTTGTCGAAATCTGAGGAAACCTGTAGCGCCCCCTAAGCTAGCAGCTGACTAATCCAAGAGATTAACTATAAAATGAGGCACTAACGATCCAAAATATCCATTTAAAACACTAAGAAAGAAGTTCTAAACAAAGATTAACCCGAATCTAAACCCTCTCTGAAATAAATACAAGAACTCCTCTCAGGTGATACATATTTAATAGTAAGTTGATTTACAAATAGAATATAAACACAAAATAAACATAGCGAAAGCTAACCAACTAACGAAACCAACTTTTCGAAGCTTATATCGCCACATGCACATCTTGATCTATCTCTGAAACTGAAAGTGGGAATTGAGTGAGTACATCATCCCGAAGGGTGCCCAGTAGAAATAATAACTAACTTTCAAGTAATCACTAGAATGATTTAAAGACAATGCAGGTTTTACTGAAAACCATTAAAACGCGTAAAAACAGATAAAGCGTATTAAAATAATAAATAATACTAAATATATAAAGTTTACCAACCAATAAACTGGCACACATTCACAACATAAATAATAGTTGAGCGACGTTTTCCTTCGGAGTAACAAGGAATGACTGTTGCGGATTCTTTAATGATCATTAAAGCGCCCTGAGGTTTCCGTCCTCAAGTCATAAACGATTTGTACCTTACCAGTACCCCATTTTACGCGCACTCTACATATCAAGTATCTTAATAGATCTAATGGTGACAATATTATATCCGATAGAGAACTTAATCAAGGAGAACCCTATACCTCTCGCAAGACCAGTCCAACAATCATATATAAGATTCTCAACATCATTCACTCCAAATACCAAAACATAATATAATAGCTTTTGAAAGTAATTTAAAAGAACAGTAAACATTCATGTATTCCCCGTACAGAAATAGGGAAAATATAATGGCCAAATTAAAACTAGACCTATATAATATTCAACCCAACGAGGCCTATCTAGGTTTGCATAAAATAGATATAACATTTGGGGTACACATCTCACACCAATCAAAAGGAAACCTTCTCCCTTTCATGCTAACAACAAATAAAGATTGTAACCACTTTCCAGTCAATGGAAAGAATCACTTTTTGAAAATAAGTAAATACACCCAAAAACACAAATATTAGTTGTTTCTAAAGATCCAATCCCATCCCAAACTGTAAAAGAACACTAGCTTGTATTACACATATATAATACATGCATACACTATCATATAGTAACAAAGATATGCATGGATTTTACAAAAGATAGATTTGGAAAACAATAATGAATACAAGAGAGTTCGTTATCGATTCCCACCTCTTTTGATGACAAGCCTCGCCTACCTCGATATCCACAATCCACTGGTACATCCTTTGAATCGATCGTTGTTAATAACAAATAACTGTTAATCACACAAAAGGATCATACAAGGCTCATAACATAATCTCATATCATTCTATAGTTATAAGCTAAGTGAACTATCTAATGGTTCTAAGCACATCTAAGGTTTTCTAATCAAATGATTCTACACCTTTTTATTCTCTACCTTTAGTACATCTAAGGTTTTCTAAACAAATTAGGTTGCTTCTATAATCCATTTGGTAGGTCTTATGAATATCTACAACTTTGTAGAAGGAACCAAAGGTCAACTGTAAGACTCCAAACTTTTTTCTCGGGTTTAACTAAACCCATTATCCGAACTCTACTCCGAGAATGCCTAAAACTATGATATCAAGTATTTCCAACACTATTTAGGTTGCCTTAATGATAAGGGTTGGTGTCAAAATAGAGAGTCTGCCCTAACTAAATTATTGGGTGCTAGAATAGTGAGCCATGCAGTTAAGCACATGTCACAAAGAGTCTGCATTCTCTTCCGGTTGTACCTACTCAGATTATAAATCAGTTAAACCCTTGATTTTATTTTTCATTCTATTTTCAAAACCCAACCTTGTCTCTTTCCTTGTCTCCACCATTTTCTTTTACTGCTGCTTCTTCGTCACCATACCTTCCCCTTCAAAACCCTAGTTTTGTTTAAGTCCTTTACGCTGCTGCTGTTGTTGTTGTGGTTTTTGATCTTCACCGTTTTCTTCCGACTTCGCATCTTCCGCTTCCCGTTTCTTTTCCAGTTCTTTCATGGCTTCTTCAACTCCTTCTATGACTGAAAAATGGTGTGTGAGTTATACTTTTTCTGATGAGGATGTTGTTTCCCTTGATTCCTTGTTTATTGTTGATAGTCCCTCTAAACATTATCATCGTGATCTTAATTCTCTCTTTCCTGACGATTCTCCTCCCTTTTCATGTAGGAATGACAAGCGAACCTCTAAAAGCTTGACCTAAAGAAGGAAGAGGTGGAGAGATTTCAACATTCGGCCGAGGCGACTATCATCACCAAAGGTCAGCTCGAGCTCGGTTTGCATATTCCACTGTATGATCCAATTCATCCCTTCATCTATGAAATCTTGTCTTTGATTCGTCCGTTTCGTGCCTTGGCCCAGTGGAATGGTAATACCTTTCGCCTCATGGCCGAGTGGGAGAGGCGAGGAAAAGATGAATGTTCTCCGACCTCTTGGTCAACCTACGATCCTTCTCAGGCGAGTGACTACACCTCTGCTAGCTTTGTTGGTAACTACCGAAGCGGGACTACCACCAATGGTGATCTTGTTGGTTTTACTGCCAGTCCTCATCGTAACAAGGTCCCTACTGGGGGCTTTAAGAAGTTGATGTTGGACGAAGACCCCGAAGGCGGCACAACCTCAAATAAGCATGCTCGTCATACTAGTGATGTTGTCCGGGATCAGGTCCCTCTTTCCATCCGCGACCCTATTTTGAGTGGTTGTCACCCACCTCCCAAGTTTCTGTTGAGCCTTACCCATTACGGGTGGTTAATGCTGATCGGGTAAGGTTTTCATTATTTTGCTAGGTTGCTCAGCCCGATTATCTAATAAAAATTTTAATTGTTTCGTTCTTTCATAGCCCAAATCCCAGAGTGGTCAACCTAAGGTTACGACTATTCGGAAGAGAGATAGAGGTTCTAGCGCAAGAGTCGAGGAAGAGACGGGGAAGGTAACAATTATACTGCTCTATTCTCAGTACATGTACTTGCCCCTATTTGTTGCCTTGAGTGGATATGACGATGGCTCTTGTGCAGAAGTCCAAAGCTGATAAAGGAGACGTTGAAAGTACTTCGGCTAAAGATGGTGAGGATCCCGATGATCGGCTGCCCTTGTGTCAATTTCGAAGGAGATTACCTCGGATACTTTATGATGTTTCGTCTACCATTATAGGTGGTAAGGGTAAGCGGTCAATGGGCGAGGAGTCTGCCCCGAGCGGGATCATGCCCCGAGAAATCTCTTGGTAAAGGTGTTTCCGTCACTTGTGCCAACATCGTTGTTGTGATGTCCGACGACGAGGAAGAAGAGGAGATCTTTGGCATGGAAGATGAAGTTGATGGTCTGGACGGAAAAGAGGAGCCGAAGCAGACAGAGGATTCTTCCTTTGGAAAGGGCTACGCCAGAGAGAATGAATTGTTGGGTAACTTTGTGCCATGTTTCCCCTACCCCGAGCTTGGGTGGAAATACTTTCTTTACCTTTTTGGGTCATTTGCGATTCACTCGGGGGCTCTTACTTCTCAGGACTTTAGCTCGTATTCTCGCCGACCAAATGATTGCCGTGTGCTTCTCTATGCCGGTTTGAGGAATACCTTTAATGCCATGGTAAGTAACTTCTTCTTAAGCGTATAATCGATGTAAAAAATTGCACGATTGTTGCTTAATGATCCGGATTCGAATCGCTGCTCTAGATCGCGAATCGCTCATTACTAGAGGCTGACATTCGTCAAAAGGAGCTAAATACCATGGATAATCTTCGCATCCAAGCTGCAAGGGGAGAAGGAGCGAGCCCGAGGCCTAGAGAGTCAGCTGGCTGAAGCCCAAGGTACTTGTTCGAATTTTATTCTAGTTGATTGATTGTGTAGTGCCAATATCCTAAGTATAGTATTGTCTTCTTAGCCGAGATATCTAGCCTAGATAGAGACACTTTGCTTGAAGTATCGTCTAATGAAGAAGAAGTTGAACATTGAGAAGGACCATGTCGATAACCTTTGTCAAAAGATTGTTAATAAGGATGATAATATAGATCTTCTGGAAGCCGAGATCGAACGTCTTCAAGCTGAGTTACTCCGTTATCAGAGGTTTGAGTATGTACCCGAGGAGATAGACAATCTTCGGGCGAGCCTATCCCAGGCCCAGAGAGTTTCCGCTGACAAAGGGTTATTAGTTGAATCCCTGGAAAGTCAATATGATAGGTTGAGGCATCAGAACAGAGATCTACACGTAGATCTCCAACGACTCCTGCGAGAAAAAGGTACCGTCGAGAAGTCTAATCAAGAATTAGGAGAGAGGCTTTGGGAATTTGATCGAGTGTCCCAAGAATTAGAATGGACACAAGCCCAATTATCGGGTCTTCAATTGGCGCACAACCGACAAAAGGCTGATTGGAGCGATCACAGGAAGTACTGCCCCACCAATGAGTTCAATGAGCAACACTATAACGAGTTGACCTCAAAAATATCCAAACTCGAGATTGATCTTTCTCAGTCCGAGGAGTCTTTAAAAGTAGTTTTACCTACATTGTCGGTCTCCTGAGATATTCGAGTCATCCAGAGAATTATTTGAGTTGTTGTCTATCATGATACTTATTTGTTTTGCGCTTTGCGTTGAGCAAGGCAAGGGAGTTTGGAAGTACGTTCGCGGCTTTTACGTCGCAAACACTAAGGAGAGTATCAATTGTTCAATTACGGTGTAGTTTGATGGTCTTGCTTATGAAATACACGGGTTTTCTTCTACCCCAACATTTTTGACTAGAACTGCACTTATAGCATAGCTAGTTGCCCTGAGATACAAGGTAAGCACTTCATCGGGCTCGGGCCTTTGTAGTACGGGTAAGCTCGCGAGATGTTGCTTGATCTTTTGGAAGGCTTCCTCGCATTCCTCGCTCCATTTTAATTTTCCCCCTTTTCTTAATGTCCCGAAGAAGTCTTTATATTTGTCCGACGATCGTGAAATGAACCGTCCCAATCTTTTGATTTCCGTTTAGCTCTCGCACATCTTTCACCGATTCTTGGAGTTGGCATTTACAAGACATCCCTGATATTTTCGGGATCGACTTCTATACCTTTATCGGTGATTATGCATCCCAAGAATTTACTCGAAGTTACCCAAAAAGTGCACTTGGCCGGGTTCACCCTCATTTTGTACTTTTTTCATGGTTTGAAAGATCTCCTGAAGGTCGTCAATGTGGCTGGATGCCACCCTACTCTTCACCAGCATATCATCTACGTAAACCTCAATGGTATCGTGTATCTTATCTTCGAACACGTCTTCTACTAGTCTTTGGTAGGTGACGCCAGCATTTCTTAATCCGAACGGCATTTTGGTGTAACAGTATAGTCCTCTAGGTTTGAAAAATGACGTATTCTCTTGATCCTCGAGAGCCAAGGGAATCTGGTTGTATCCTGAGTATCCGTCCATTAATGTTATCGTCTTTTACCCTACTATAGATTCCACTAGCTGATCAATGTTGGGGAGAGGAAAGCTATCTTTCGGGCAGGCCTTATTCAGATTGCTGAAGTCGATGCAGATTCTTACTCCCCCGTTATTTTTAGGGACTATTACCATGTTCGATATCTATTGTGGGTATTGGGCCTTTCGATTGATTCCAGCCACCTGCAACTATTTTGACTCGGCTTCTACCGCCGCTTGTAGCTCTGGAGCAATTCTGCACATTTTCTGTCGGATCGGCTTGAATTTGGGATCTATCCTGAGGTGGTGGGAGCACACTTCTGGGTAAATCCCTTCCATATCTTGCATTTTCCAGGCGAATACATCCAGATATTCCCTTAACAAAGCTATTAGTTGTTCTGCTTATTCGTCCGATAATAAAGACCCAATTCTGACTATTTTTGGTTCTTCCTCGGACCCAAAGTTGATCTCCCGAGTAGATTCCAAGGCCGAGAAATTTGGCTTTGGTTCCTTGATCGATGTCGCCTCCTTTGATTGCTATAAGGTCTCTTTCTCGCCTGCTTCATAAGTCGTGACCGCTTGCGAAATTACTTTTTCTAGTTCTTCCCCAGCCTTGATTTCCTTAGCCTTATTCTTTTCTCTACGTAGCCTAGATATTCTGTCCTCGTTTTGTTGAATATCTAGTTGCATGCATTGCCTCGCGGCTTGAGGATCACATACTACTTCAACGACGCCCCTGTAAGTGGGGAACCTTAACCTATGGTGATAGGCGGAAGTTACCCCTTTGATGCCTGCGATCCATGGTCTTCCGATGATCGCCTCATATGGTGACACAACATCCACAACATAGAAGGTGGTTAGGATATCAAGATACCCTTCTCCGTCCGAGACCCCGAGTGTGACTTCTCCCTTTGGTATGGTTACTGTCCCATTGAAACTGTAAATCCGATAAGTGGAAGGAATTGGGATGTCGTCGGATAATTCCATTCTCTTAAATGTGTCATAAAAAAGGACCTCGACAGAACTCCCACTATCTACTAGTATCCTTTTGACTCCCCATACATCGATAAGTAAGGTGATAACTAAAGGATCTCCATGTGCCTGGCCATTCATCGGGACATCCTTAGCTGAGAAAGTGATCGCCTACATCATCCAGGCCTCCACTGGAAAAGTTTTGGCTACACTGAAAATCTCCTTTCCTGCCCGATCTCTTTTATGGATTCTTGATGTGATGCCCGTCCCCAAATCGAATCCCTGAGTCGCCGAATGTGAAATGGTATTACACACGAACTGGGTTCCCCGATCAATCCTTACTTGATGCACAGGTGCATCGGGAGCATTGTATGTGGGTGTGGTCTGCCTGAAAAATTGCCTTAGGTATCCGTCCTGAAATAGATGTTGAACTATGTTTTTTACTTCCCGACAATTGTTAGTTGAATGTCCTAGGTATTAGTGATAATGACAGAATTCGGGATGGTTCTTTGTTTCGTCAAATTGTATCCCCCTAGTTTTCGGGTATATGATATCATTCCTTTTTTCCACTTCCTTAAAGATTTCTTCTAATGGTGCGTTTATAGGTGTGTATGTTCTTGGCTCGTGGCGAGGCTTCTTTCCTTTCTCGACCCGTACCTTTCTTCCTGAGGTTTTGAGTGGTGGACCCGATCTCTTCTAGGGTCGCTTCAATGCCTCCTGAGGTGCCGCCTCTACTGTTGTGCTCGCCTCTTGGACTCCTCTTGTATTTCCTCTAGGGCGATGTAGTGTTCTTGCATCTTCCTCATTTCCTTCAACGTCCATGGTTTCTCCGTGAACATGGCTATCCAGATGGGGTCAGACTTCCCGAGTGAGTTCTCGAATCCGAATATCTGCTGGTCGACTGGCACCTTCCCGATATCGGTACACAATTTTCTCCACCTGTCCGCCAGGGACCTCAAGGGTTCCTTGAACCTCCTTGCCATAGTGAACAGCTTGTTGACCCTAGGCCGAGCGATGTTGTTGTGCATATATGTTTCGAGAAATGTTTCTATCAAGACTCCGTAGTTTCCGATAGATCCTACCGGAAAAGTATAGAACCAATTCCTCGCCTCGCCTTCCAAACTAGCAGGAAAAAATTTACACATGACCACATCATTGCTCTTCCACTGGAGTAGTGACATCATGTACATCTTAACATGTTCTACCGCATCCCCGGTTCCATCGAACCTTCGGAAGTATACACTTTGGAGGAAATGGTGCTTGTTCTGGTTCTCGGGTGAAGGGAGTCTTCTCGGCTTCGCTTATTATCTGCCAATTTATCATCTTTGCCATTTCCAGACAATTTCTTGACCATCTCCTCAAGTTCCTTGAGCTTAGCTTCCGTAGCGTTATCAGATCTTCCGCTTTGTTTTGGTGTTTCCTTCTCGGTTGAAAAGTTCTCGGGAGGACCAACTGACTATTATTTAATATTATATTTATTTGAATTAATAATTTAAATAAATTTTCAATTAAATACAAAATTATTTACTAAAATTATATTTACATAAATAATTAATTATTATTGTTGATAAATTATTTTTTCATTAAAAAATAGTAGTTTTATTTAAACAATGTTAAGATTAACTATTATTAATATTATATTTGCTTAAAATAATAATTTAAATAACTTTTTCACTTCAGAAATCACATTTATATTATAATAAAATAATATAATATTATGTTTAAAATAAAGTAGATAGTATATTATATTTAATTAATTAATATTAATATTATAATACACATTATTATATGATTATAATAATGTATATTATAATATTAATATTATGTTTAAAATAAATAGTATATCATATTTAATTAATTAATATTAATTTTATATTACATGAATATTATCATATATTAATATTTTTAAATATTAATATTATACTATATTATATTACTATGCTAATATATTTACTTAATATATTTACGACGAGAAGACGTACCTTTACTTGTTAGACAAACATCTCATAGCATCCTCCCCTGATGTTCCAATAGACGACATCTCTGTGGATCCCATCTTTGTGGATTCCAAGGCAGTTTTGGGAGCTATCAAAGTTTCCCGAAAGGTACGTCGTGTGGTCGGAGACGGTCTAAGGGCGCGACACTTGGTTGATGTTCTTAGTGGAGCGAGCTGCGGTACATGTGAGATGATTTGCTTGTTTCTATCTCTGGGGTTGTCAACCTTTGGTTGAGGAAAATGCCCAGTGTTTTGGCGAATACATTGCTAGTGCTCCTTTGACTCCTTTGCTTAAGCCGGGTGGAGGTCTTCGTCCTATTGCGGTCGGTACAATTTGGCGTAGATTAGTTTCTAAGGTGGCTGCCTTTCTTTGTTGGGAAAGACATGACTTCTTATTTAGGAGATTGCCAATTTGGGGTTGGTGTTCTGTTGGAGCGAAGGTAGTTTACATCTTCATGTAACCGCCTTTAAGAGTTTAAGGGCCATTCGGATAATATGTCAATGTTGCTAATTGACTTTTCTAATGCCTTCAACATGGTGAGCGAGATCTCGGCTCATCAAAGAAGTTCGTCTTCACTTTGTCCGGTATTTCTCATTTGGGTAGAATTTTATTACTTACGTCCGGCTAAGCTTTATTATGCCCAATATATTTTGTCCTCTTCTCTTGGTGTGCAACAAGGTGACCCTCTCGGACCCTTGTTATTTGCATTGACACTTCACCCCTTAGTGAAGACCATTGCTTCTTGATGCAAACTTGACTTGCACGCTTGGTACCTTGATGATGGTACTATAGTTGGGGATACTCTAGAGGTGGCCAAGGCTTTGCGCATAATTGAATCGAAGGACCATGAAGGGGTTGCACCTCAATATAAAGAAGATCGAGGTTTTTGGCCTATTCTTGATCCTAGGAGTACAATGGATGGTGTCTTCCCTACGGATATTGGTAGGCCTTCTAAGGGCGTTAAACTCTTGGGTGGTCCAGTGAGTTTAGACAAGGACTTTATTAGCGACATGATGTTGAATAGGGTGCACAAAACTGTTCAACTAATGAATGCGATCAAGAAACTCAGGGACCCTCAAAGTGAGATGCTTTTGCTTCGCAGCTGTACTGGTGTGTCTAGACTTTATTTTGCTATGCGAACTACCAATCCTGCTGCAATACAATCGGCTACTGATCTCTTTGATGACCAGCTTTTTCAGTATTTGAGGCTTCTGATTACTGGGGATGGTGCGGGTTTTGGTCCTTTACAGAAGAGATGGCGGACTTGGCATTTATACCATGGCGGATACTCGTGCTTACTGTTATCTTGCTTCTCGAAGTCAGACTACTTCAGTACAGAAGATGATCCTTGGAAATTTATTTTCAACGGACAAAGGTTTAGCTTATCGGTGGATCTTAGGACCTTCGCTCGGTATGTGGATTACCGTCTACTTATTGTGTCGATGACTTTGCCCCCATTCCATGACAGTTGTTTATTTTGATGCAGTTAAGAAGCAAATCCCAGACCAATTTCATATGTCTGAAAGAGACTCCATCCTATGGCAATGTAACTTAGTATCAAGCATGCTCATGACTATCTTTTGGCGGTACCCATTAGTGGGCTCAACCAATGTCTCGGACCTAGACAATTTAGAGTTTGTGCTTTGTTATCGTTTGGTATTCCTCTCTGTTTGTTGAGAATAGCTTGTGTCCAAGTTGTAACAAGTCTATGGATATTTTTGGAGATTATGCGCTTCATTGTGCTAAAGACATTGGTTATAAATTTCGTCATGATGTGGTTCGTGATGCTATTGTGGACATTTGTTACAAATCCAATGTGCTGCGCGCAAGGAGGTTTCTCACGGGTCTTGATCGGATGATGGCAAAGATCTAAAACCGGCTGATATCCTCGTCCTCAACTCGGGAGAATGGGCAAGATGTTTGTATGGACGTTCGGGTGTCTCTCCTTTTACTAGTGATGGTGTTCGCTCCTTCGCCCCTGGTAAGGCTATTTGCAGTGCGGTTTCTCGAAACGTGCCAAATACTTGGACAAGTGCGTTGCACAAGGTTATGGTTTGGGTGTCTTTGGCCTTCTCTACATTAGGGGAGCTTGGTGAGGACACTCGATTTTTTACAGCGCCTAAGGAACTATCACTGGGTTAGTAATGACGCTAGTAGTGGTTTTGGTAGTTTCATTTTTATCGTTTAGGAGTTACTATTCAAAGAGGTGTTGGGGCCTGACTTGTCGCTAGGTTGCCAACCAAAAGCCTGTGTAATATTATTAAATATTAATAAATGATTTAAATAATATTATATTTATTTATTTACTTATATCACATTTATTAATTTACTAGTCTTTTATTAGTTATTTATTAAAATATACATTATTAATGATAATTAAATTAAAAATTATTTAAAAATAATTAAATATAATTTTTTGAAGAAATTCAGTGATTCAGGAATAAATTTACCAGTAAATAATATATTATAAATAAATATTTTGAAGAAATAAACATTTGAAAAAGGTGAATGGCGTAATTACCAATTTCATTAATAATCATGACAAACACATAAATTTAGAAGGATGTAATTCAATTTCTAGGTAGTTGGAACTCCCTAGAATTCAAACTACTTCCATGCCAAACGCAGCCTAAGGGTAAAACACCAATGAAATCCCTTCGGGAAGAAAATCATAGTGAAAAGGAAAGTCTTTAGCTTGCTAGTTAAGAACGCATCAAGAAAATTAATATTATTTCTAAGAGGAAGGAGATAAAACTAGTTGTCGTACAGTTTAACATGCTCGGGGCCTAGTTAGTAAGTTCGCGAATTATACTCGTATGTATCGACCTAGTCTGTATGTATTGGCTGTATAATTGGAACCCGACTTAGATCCACAAATTTCCAGTTTAAAACGGATTAAACTCGTATTTATGAATTACTGAATCATACGGCCCGTATGATACTTTGCCATATCATCACTATATTATCATTTTTTTTATTATATTTTTGACTTTTAAAATTTTACATACACCAATCTGATTCCAATACCACCAACATACATGTTATTTGTTGATTGTAATGCATATATCATATATATAATTATTAAATTATATAGTATCTAAGAGCAACTGTAGTGGTGCGATCAAAACCAAAGACCAAATACCAAAAAAAAAAATTGGGTTTAGTCCGTGTTACTACGTTACGGTAGTGGACTATATTTGATCAAGCGCAAATATTACGTTCGTTTGCTGAGGGGCGTATGTATTATGCACGCCTGGATGGAGCGTATATAAAGATTTCACCCGAGACATCTTGAAGAACTATCAAGTATCAACTATATATATTTGGTCGTGGTTCCGTTGATCTAGTCCCCGAGAAGGGGAGCTAACAATAAACGACGACTATATATATAGTAGTTACAGTGGTGGTGGAGAGTAAGCACTCTCTCATTGTTGTTCATGCAATCAGGGCAAAACCAAAATCTAAAGATGAAGAATATGGTAAGTACTCTCTCATTGTTGTTCATGCAATCAGCGTGAACTTTATGAATGTCTGAATGGGGCGTATGTATACAGTTCGTCCCAGAGGGGCGAACCTATAATCCACGCCTTTCATGAGGCAAACATTTTACCTACGCCTAATCGCGCGCACATTGTACCAACGCTTGTTCGAAGCGTTATTTATATATACACGCCTCACCATGGAATGATACATCCGCTTCATGAGAAACGTACTTTATAACTTCGCATATTAATAAACCTAACGTTTTTAGGGGCCACTCAAAAGGATTTAGGGGCCAACAATAAAACAAAATAGGGTCACCCAAACCTAAAGTGATTTACCCCTTATCTCGCATATTTCTTAATGGCAATATTGCCCTTATATAATCGGGAGATAATATATTATTTTTATCCTCTGAATGCATTCGGTAGACAAAATAAGAAGCATGCGTCCGAATGTAGTGGGTGCAGTATTTGAATGAATTTTGTTTCATTTTTTTTTTCTAGGGTTTTTGTTTTTCCCAGATTCGGGAGATATTCATGATTTTAAACTCCGAATGTAGTCGTGTTCTTCATTTCTCAAGAACATCGACGGTATTAGGAGATAAATTATAGGTAAGTGAACTTAACTTCCGATTATATAGTGGCATTTTGAAATGAGAATTACCATATTCAGTAGTATTTTAAGTTAATTAAACTTTCGATTATATCGGCCCCAAAACGAGTTTTTGAAAAAAATTCTTCAATTTTCGAATTTTGGTACTACCATAATCGGTAGTAAGGTAAGTGAACTTAACTTCCGATTATATAGTGGTATTTTCAAATGAGAATTACCATATTCGGTAGTATTTTAAGTTAATTAAACTTTCGATTATATACTGGCCCCAAAACTAGTTTTGAAAAAATTCTTCAATTTTCGAATTTTGGTACTACCATAATCGGTAGTAAGGTAAGTGAACTTAACTTCCGATTATATAGTGGCATTTTGAAATGAGAATTACCATATTCGGTAGTATTTTAAGTTAATTAAAACTTAGATTATATACGGCCCCAAAACGAGTTTTTGAAAAAAATTCTTCAATTTTCGAATTTTGGTACTACCATAATCGGTAGTAAGGTAAGTGATAACTTCCGATTATATAGTGGCATTTTGAAATGAGAATTACCATATTCGGTAGTATTTTAAGTTAATTAAACTTCCGATTATATACTGGCCCCAAAACGAGTTTTTGAAAAAAATTCTTCAATTTTCGAATTTTGGTATTACCATAATCGGTAGTAAATTGTGTTCATTATCTACTGATTGTGTTTAATTTTTAGTACAAAAAAATTGAATTTTTTGAATCAAGAATAATCGGTAGATAACAATCATTTTATCTACCGATTCTGGTTGATGTTCATCATTTCTTAAGAAAATGAGTTATAATTGGTAGGTAAAATAGATTTTTATCTACCGATTATGTTCCTGCTACTGCAAATCCGAAAACGAAAAAAAAAAATTCAAATAATTATGCTAACATTAGCTAAATGTACACTAACTACCGAATGTGTAGTTATCAACCGATTATTTGAGGGCAATTTTGCCATTACAAAAATTATTGATAAGGGGTGAACTCAATTTAGGTTTGGGTGACCCTATTTTGTTTTATCGTTGGCCCCTAATTCCTTTCGAGTGGCCCCTAAAAACGCTAGGTTAATAAACGTACATTATACCTTCGCTCGACTAAATTTGGTTTTGGTCTTGGTCCCAGACCAAATATACTCTGAGATTTGGTTTTAGTCCAGGATTTACTCTTTAGTCCGTTCGACTGTGTCTGGTTTCTGGACCATATTTATAGTTTTACTCGTCCATTGTGGTTGCTCTAACAGCATCCACGGCCACGACCAAATATGTGGACTATAATCAAATTTGGTCGTGAATTGAAACACAGTGGGTAAGACTAAACCCAAATATAGTCCATTTTTCTAGGGTTTGGGACTAAATTTGATAGTTAGCGCTTGACAGTAGATGTGGTTTTAGCATGCGCTTGGAATCTGGCGTGAGTTTAATCAACGCCCATCATTGTATGCGCTAGTATAATGTCCGTCAGAGTCTAGGCGCTAGTATAATGTCCGTCCAAAGAAAATCAGACGGATCTTAAATCTACGCCTAACCTCCAGACGATATATAGAGTCACGCTCATTATCAGACGCAGACTAAAATTTAGCCTTCTCCCACTGCGCTTTCACCTCCAAAAATGCCAAAACAAAATTAGCATTTGGTATGGTTTTTAGTATTTAGTCTCGTCTATGACCGTGGTTGCTCTAAGGAGAGATCATATTAAAACTGACTTTTTTAACAGGTTAATATATGCGAATTTTGTATACCGAATTCATATCTCTGAAACGAATTATACAAGTACGTACGTGTTCACGAACCATTGATCGGATTCTTGGCCGAATTTGACTTTTATGAATCCATATATTACTCATAGGTATCCCGTTCCGAACATGTCTCGTAGCCCGAATTGCTAACTAGGCTCAAGGGTACAGTAGACTAAGATTTTATTGTTGTCCCAGCTTAAGATCGAATCCCTTTTAAGCTTGTCATTATGATTACAAGGACTCTTACTCTAGAGAACATCATTCTCTGTAGAGAGCTATATCACTTTGTCAAGCCCAGGAGACTAACATACTACTCCCTCCGTCCCACTATTAGATGACCTAGTTGAAGTTTGCACAATTCTTAAGACAATGAATGAAATGAGTGTTTTTAAGTATTTTTACAACTATACCCTTATGGATAATAATTTGTAAAATTTAAAAATCATTTATCTCTCAAACTATACCATGGATTTTCGTAAATTTTGTACCGTTGAAAATCATTTTAAAACACCTACGTAACGAGTATAAACATGAATATCAAATTGTACATATTTCTTATGATACCGATAATCAATCAAAAAGGTAGTTTTAGAGATATCCCCTTGATTAGTGAAATATGTCAACTAATGATGGGACAAGATCTTAGACCAAGTAGGTCATCTAATGGTGGGACGGAGGGAGTACAATACAAACCTCCAGATCAAAGATAAAGACTACTTAAGGAATTGTTATAAAGGGGCAAGATGGATTACAAAGAAAAAAGGGCTTATAAGCTTGCTTTCTATTTTCTATATGAAGTCTTTGAACAAGGGTCTATAAGAACATGCTAAACTATTACTGAGCTAGAAACTATTAAAGATGGACTTTTCAATTGAGGTATAATAACAGAGAACATTGAGTCACCTGGAGACACTCCGTCCCCTGCACATGTTGGCCCTTACATACACACATGTGAACATCATTACCCTGTTGTTATATTTGTTAATTTTTAAAGCACAAGGAACTTATAAACTAAACTTCTTTACCAATTAAGAGGGTTCGATAAGGATGAATTGGTGTCTTGCTTCCCATTCCATATCAAGGTGTTTCACTGGTAAAGAAATGTAAATGTAAGGAAAAGTACCACTAAAAGGTTCACAGAAACAAAAGAACTAAAAGAGCACTCATTACTGATTTGTAGTTGTAACAATGATATTGTCAGGTATTTGGTCACGAGTAACTACAAAGACGTCAAGAGTTTATATCCAAACAAAAACAAAATCAACAAGTACACATAACGTAGTTCAGATTTCCATACAGATATAAGTAAAGACTTGCCTGTAACAACCCTCATCTGGGAGTCCAATTCAATTCGAACTGACAAGCCAGTAACATCTCCAAGGCGTCCATGGTATCCCTTAAAAGAACCCAGGCGAATTTTGATGGTACTACCAATTAAAGAATCATACCCTTGTCCACCTCTATGATTATGTCTTCCTCCAGCTGCACCGCGTTAAACAAACAGTCGGTAGCATTTTATAATGTATCAATTTGGAATTTCTATCTTACTACAAGATATCACCGTGTAGCCGCATTACACAACATAAAAACATTTTGAGTGCTAAGATCTTTAATTGGTAGTAAGATCTGAACTGCAATAAGAGACTGCATCATTCAAAAATGATACCAAATCCTGCAGGCAAGCAAGCAGCAGTGGTGAATCATGCAAGCAAGCTAACAAATGTACATGTGTTTGACATACCATGTCTCACCCAAGTTGTGACTCACCCCTGTTACTTCAACAGCTACAACCCCATCTAACTACAAAAGAACAACACCAACACCTCTACCACAAAGACCGATCAGGTAAAATGAAACTTAAAAATCGTCATAAATCTATACCTGAAGGAAATCTGCAGCAAGAAATTGCTTTTCAGTTGGTTCCAATAACCTAATAGCAATCTGTTATTCTTCAGCATGTTTCAAGGTTCCTAAAGGTCCTTCAGCCCTTGTTTTCACATCAAAAGTTCCAGCTGAGTGCCATCTACACATATCACCAAACTTTCAAAACCCTTTTCATGCCTACAAATGAACAACTAAGTGAACAGTCTACAGATCTTCGACCAGTAAGGTTTAAGGTTTTAGACGGTATTATATTGGGGAGAACAACTTTGGCCAAGGTGCAATATGAAATCTGGTCAGAACCATCTTATGCTTTACTGACAGAAAGAATGGTTGAACCAGAAGAAACACAAATATGTTCAGAGAGTTACCAAAATCATAACAAAAATATCCAATTATCTGATCAAGTCAGAGTTGCGCATGAAATCTGATAAAATCCCTGCACACTTGCAATTATCATTGATTTACAAGTAAACAAGATGGCCGAGACGGAAAAACTGCTCTCGATACCAACTAAATTGTTGGATTTTGGCCTGATGACTGTTCCTGATTCAAGCCAATACCAGAAGTACTATCATTTAAGTATCTATGGAAACTTGATAAGAAAGCAAAGGAGAGAAGAATTCAAGCTATGAGTTCATAAAGATTAAAATGCACTACCATTTGGAACTTCGTTATGATTAAGTTTCATGTCCTCTTGTTAAACAAAAAGATGCGTGGTGCAACATTGAAGACTGATATAAACTCAAGAATAGGATCTAAGATAACAAGTGAACACTACTAAACTCCCACTCTCAACATCCAATTTAAAAGTTATTTCCAGAGAATACATGAGGAATACATTGTCAGATGTAGAAAAAGTATCCATGGATGTTGAGTGAGATACACCTGTGCCCTATCAGTTTAAAAAAGAAGAAAGAAACATCACTTGACACTTTCTACAACAATAAAGGACAGCAAAAGACTTATGACTGTGTACTGCTGAGATAAACCAAGATATAGCACCAACATCAGGAAGTATCTGAAAGCATAAGCACTGGCATCAAAGCATAAGCAGAGGCATTGATTCCACCAGGCAACCATGTCTCTCAAAATAAGCTGGGAGAAGGCCAGGAGAAATCTGGTCAAGTAGCTTGCCATAATAAGTTTGACTGTTGATATCGACACTTCTCACGCCGTCATTCCCATGAGTACATAGGTCTCTAAAGGACTTAACGTACTCATGAACCGCTGTGTGGTCTGGATAATCGTATAATTCCTTGTCTTCAATCCTGTCCACATGGTCTCTGATCAGGTTGATCTTTAAATATGAAACTTTATACAAACTTTTCCAGGATGGACCAGAAAATCCTGGTGCTAAATCGGTCATAACAACCCCAAAAGCACTGAGTTTTCCATCACCTCTTAACTCATCTCGAATCCTTTCCTCATATGCAAACCTCTGTTGATGATTAAGAAATGCCGGATGGAAAAACAAATATTGCCACTCCAAACGTTCCATCTTCTCCGTGATCCAAGCATCGGCACTCGTTTCACCATTTAGACACTTAATAAGGGATTTTAAGCATGGACTTAAGAGATCCTCCGTCATCTCAGGCATCATACAATGCAAAATTAGACTTGACAGAGACTTGAAACCAGAGCTAACATCTCCCTCTGACCCCAGAATACCACATGCTATCATCTTAGGAATTTCTAATTTGTTGTCGCCCTCTAAGAACACAATGTTGTGTGAGTTGACCTCTTTTATTGCAAAATCTTGGCGCCTAAACTTTATAAGTATTCTATATGCCTGTAGAATAATATTACTAAGTAGGGTACTCATATCAAAGAGATACCCTTCCATATTGTTATCAAACTTAAACTTAATCCATAAACTATCTCTCCCAAATATGTCAATGTAACCTTGTAAGGACATCATATACTTTTCATGGATACAAAAACGGCTGCCATTGCTGGGGATCTCACATCTCAATAGGTTTCCGTCGTTAAAAAAGTGGGAGCATGTGTTCTTATCACAGAACATCACCTCTCGAGCGAAACTATCAAAATCTCCCATTGGATTCATATGATATCTTTTCTCGGCAGAATCATCTGTAATAGTGATCTCCATTTCAATCATTTTTCTTTTCTTGCACGAGTCTCCCTCTCTAGGTTTCTCGGGAATCCACACAGATGTGACAGTTGACAGCAGGCTCGAGTCTTCTAGTATGTCAAATGCTACTCCTCCATTGAGAGGTTTGATACTTCCCCTGGTCACTTGAAACAGGTAGCAGTTGACTTTGCGATTGACACACTCGTACACGAGACACACCTTATCAGGACTTGCCTTAAACATGTGAATCTTCTCTCCGTTCCCCTTCCTTGATTCTGTGCGAAGCTTGTAATGTTGTGACCATTGTTTTTTTGAAAAAGAGTAACTACTCAGCCAATCATCATCACAAACAGCTAATAATAAAGCACCTTCGTCTTTTACACGAATGATAAGGGATTGGAAAGTAAGAGGAATTTTGGAAGCTAATTTCTCCGGAAATTTTTCCCATCTGTCCCATTTAATATGGTATTGTTGATGACGACCTATATTCTTGTCCCATAAATAAACAGTTTGTGACTGGGGATCATAGGCAAAAGAATCTATATTCTGAACACAACACCCTTTTACATGACGTGAAAAGCTGAGGACACTATCATTAGAGAGTATAATTTCACCAAAATTACTGCCTCCAGCACCCAAGACACACATATTCAAAAAACTATCAGTGCTAACACTAATATGGTTTGATAGAGGACTAGCAAGCTTTTCTTTCTCAACTTTCCAGCCATGATTGTTTTGTACATCATAGGATATGATTTGGTTAGAGGTTTTTCCATCTACTTTTCCCCCTAGACAATACATCAGACCATTTTTAAGATAACAAGTTGATAAACTTGGAATATTTACCTGATCGAACCCAACCACCTTGTTAATCAAAATATTGTCACCAAATCTTGAAATAATCCACCATTCTCTCTTGTTTTGGGAAAAACAAGAGATCATGGCTATCTTATATAGCCGTGGCCCTGTGTCTGAGATTGGAACTCCTGGAATCTCATCATCTTCCATGCCTCTTTTTTTTTTTACTTTGGTAGGGTTTCGAAAGTGGTTGAGTATAATTAGGGTTTCGTTTGTTTTGGGGAAGGTGTTTGAGTAGTGTCGCTCTTTCTGGGAGAAAAAAAGAGATGGATAAGAGTAAGACAGTGGATTGACCATATAACGCACTTCTTAGGCCGGTGGTACAGCACCAAACCAGTTGCGGTTTTGCTATTAAAATCTTTAGGTCCTAGGGCAATTCTTATGCGGAAATGCTATTTAGTGCTCTAGTCGCAGCACTACTTACAGCTCAAATCCACGTGTCCCAGTGTTATTGGTTAAGATTGTTAAGTTGTGACCCACCTTTTCACTAAAATCCTCAAATCTATGGTCTGGATGTGGCTGAGTGTTAAGTAGTGCTGCGACTAGAGCACTGAATAGCATTTCCGATTCTTATGGCAATGAAAACAAATTTCTTTTGTTGAGCCACGTGGACGAACAAACACGTTTCTCTATTATGGTAAATCAGACCAAAATGAACAAATTTAGTTTTATAGGGTCCCACTATCATTTTTTTAAATATAAAATATTTTTTAGGATAAAATTAAAATATAAAATAATATATTTGATGAGAGAAAATATGATAAAGTGACATAAAATAGGATAAAGGGAATAAAAAAGTAGTAAAATAATTTTTGGGAATCAGGAATCACAATGGGCGTTGGAGGAAGAGCCGCGAGCGTTTGAGGAAGAGCCGCGAGCGTTTTCGCTTCAACCGCGAATTGCTGCCACGCTCGCCCGGTTTTCCATCAATCGCGCGCTTGATCATCCAACTCAATGGACAAACCAACAAATTTTTTGGTTTGTACATCCATTTTTCATGTTTGTTGAGTCCATAGTGGGAGCAAAATCAACAAACTCCAAGTTTGTTGATTCCATAGGAACTGCTCTAAATCAATATATACACTAGTATCAGCCGTAAACCCCTGGTTAGTGTCATGCTTGACGTAGTCCTTGGTATCCAACATATGGTTGTTAACTTGGTGTATATATTCCATGAAAAAAATTTAAAATATCCTTAATATACTTATCTAGGTATTTCATTGATATGGTCCAGTTTATGTTATCTAGCTAGGTACACCATTAATGATTTCCATAATGTTTACATTGGTGTGTTTTTTATTCATTGTTTCCGGGATAATTAAGTTGGTTACCTTGGTGAGATTTTAATGATGTATGTTGCATAGACACGGAAACAAGACACGGTTACAAAACGACACAGTTACGGGGACACGTCAAATCTCAAAAAAGTTGGTTACGAGGACACGTTATATGTATTACATACATCATTAAAATGAAATTCGACAACAATCTACTCAAGATAATAATTATTCTTATTTTCAAAATACTTGATTACTGATAAAATAAAATTAATAATAACGAAATTATGACCAAGTTTTTCATAAATAATGTTTGGATTTGACTAAAAGATGACTAAATTAGCTTCGTATTTAGTTTATTTTGATTTTCCATACGGAATTTAATCATTTATGGTATGTCTGAAAGTATCCCCAAAGTGTCCAATATCGATTTTTACGCGACACGTGATGTGGCGTGTCCATCGGGTGTCGTAACCGTGTAGTGTATGTTCTTGTGTCCGACACGATTACGCCATCTTTCTACGCGTGTCCGTGCAACATAGTTAAGTAGTAATCACTGGACGTAAAGATCACCTTTCAAAGTTGATGGCAATAAAAGTATAATGTCACTTACATGTACAATGATAGGCATATTTATCTAACAAACTTAAAGATTACCTTTCAAAGTTGATGGAAATAAAAGTATAATGTTACTTACATGTATAATGATAGGCATTTTTATCTAACAAATTATTAGGTTCAAACTGAACAAATAAAGAATTCTGATATTTACTTAAAAGACAAAAAAATCTAAGAGTCTGAAAGCATAGTCTATATTTTGGAAATCAATCCAAAAAATCTATTCGAATAGAAACACAGTCTGATTTGAGTTGTTTTCACAAATCCATGGTCAGAGACCTCTGATAAGTGTAACCTTGCATTGCCAAATTAGTATTTAGGTATTAGTAATTCAGAACGATGTTAGGCTCCTAAACAACAACTATGACCCATTTTTATTCATGAACAATATAATTAATTGTTCTTGATAATTGGTATTCTTGACAATTCTTGACTCTTCACATATCACAAAGATCAAATTTCCCCTTATTCAAAAAAGAACATCGTAAATTTATTGCTTTACTGCTTAACACATCATACGTATAATTGGATGCGTAACACTCATCAATAAGAGACAATAAAAGGAACAACATCCACAATGATGTGGCAATTATACATTCATGACAGATTGGATTATAAAGAGCAACATCTAACGATAAATTGGATATCCACCTTCGTCCGAAAATATACGATGAACCTGCATCTCCGACAATTTTTTAATAATTTTTTCTCATGCAGGGAGACTCGGTTCCTACAACTATATAGACCTTCTATCACACATTACTTCGTGTTTGAAAAAGAACTTGGTCATTTTTTTCATCTAAAGATTAGCACAAATAAATTTATGAATTTATTCCAATATTCAGATTTTTTTCATAATTATTCAAGAATAAAAAAGGAAAAAAATATAATAAGCATTTTTGAAATTCAATCTTGTACACACATAAAATACAAATATATTACCCAAAGAATTTCTTCCTTGATTTATTTCATCAAATAATCTCTTTTCAACTTGAAAACAGGGGTTATTCAATCATGACAATCTGATACATCTTGCAATTGTAGATGTCTTAAATTTTTGGCCAATTCGAGTTACCTATGATCATTCGCAAATGGGTACGGGTGATGGTTAAAACGTGTAATGGTCATCAAATCTTGATAGATCTCGAAGGTATGTCTACCAAAACTTCTTGAAAAAGTTTTCTAATTCCCCAAATAGAAAAATACTCGTTTGGGCATCCATAAAAATGAAAACCATAAAATATAAAATACTTTAATTTAATTAAGCCTGGGTAAGTTGTGTTGCATACGAATCATGATACTTCGCTTCAGGTTGCCAACCGTATTTACTATACAACGAAGTGAAAAGAAGAAAAAAACATAACGTAAAGGCGAGTACCAATGAAGGGACTTAATATTCCAAGTTAATTTATTTCCTACAATCAATTGTAACCATCATTGGGAGTTAACAAATGGTTGATTTTTCTCCTTGCTAAGTCATTAGGCTTGACTTCAACGTCGTTGTATCGCCTTTTTGTCATGCTTATTTAATGTAAAGATTTCTAGTTCAACAATATATAATGCATATTTTTATTTTTATACTTATTTTTTTCAAAAATAGTTTAGTCCATATATAGTCTATTCACTTTAAAAATAACTAAGATTATATATAAAAAGTACGCTAAATAAAATAAATAAGTCCTAATCAAAGGTATGAAACTTTCAAAATTAATCACAATAGAGGCATGTACACACACAAACACACATTTCCAACCTAAAAATCTTCACTATAACATGGACAAAAACTAAGTTGGAAGTTCAAGTTTTGAGATCGACCGAAAGTAGTTGGAGCAAGGAAGACTTCGGGAAATCAAGTGGTGCAAAAAGAGGAACAAAAATAAAAGTGTGATAGTGTTTAACAAAAAAATTACAAAGGAAATGAAGCGAAAGAACTCACCAACCGAATGGCTTGACGATTTCAGTGTTGAATCGTCGAAAAAATTACATATTGAGTACGCATTAACTTTGAATGTATATATGTTGCACCAAAGGTTACTGTTGAAATTATTAGTCCCACATTGTCTGTGTTATCTTAGATCATGCGGATTATAATCCTCAGGGCCACTTTACTCATTGCCAATTAATTTGGAGTTGGATGCCCGCAAACTTTAGCATGGTATCATAGCAGGCTATTTGTGTCGAGTCATTTGACCACACATTTACTCTGCGTCACCCGATTTATTATCCACGTGTTAAACTTAACGAGGCTACACGTGAGGGGGCGTGTTGAGATTATTAGTCTAACATTGTCTGGTTATCTAAGATCCTGGGAAAACACAATGAGTAGGGTAAAATGTGATTGAGAAATTAAGGGATTTCGTTATCCGGATCATTGATATTACATTAAATGGAAACTTGCGATCATGGCCATCTTTTGTCTTCTTTCATTGTTGGTTAGATACCTTCAATCTCTATTTTTGGTAGACTATCACTAAAATCGGATTTTTTTTTATTTATAATTGTGTGTGATTTTTTTTTTTTTTTGTGTGTGTGATGTGTTAAACCCTAAGATGTGTATCTAGGGTTTGTTGTGGTTAGTTTGAAGGTACTGGAAGATAAGTTGTCGTGAAGTATTAAGGTTTGTTACATCTTCTAGTACTTGAAAGTTCAGTTCTATGTGTTTCTAGTTTTGTCACCTAGACAATTGAGTTTTTTGTGGTTTTATTCTTGTTACGTGAAGAGAATCTGCAGTGGTGCTAAGAAGTTGTTTAGATTTAGCTATTTTTTTATATAGATCAGTTAATAGTTGTGATGGGAGAAGACGACAATAAGCAACCCTTGATGGAAAGTAAAACTAGTATCCATGTAAGTGATGACATGGGTAGGTCTATTACTGTTGTTAGACTAAATGGAGGACATAATTTTCTTGGTTGGTAGAATGATGTTACATTCTTTCTAATTGGGAAATACAAACTAGACCATATAACAGGTGAACCATCTGCTAAAGAATCATCTAGTGGTGGCATTCGGGTTCGAGATGACGCAATAGTTATTGGTTGGCTATGAAACATCATGAAACCTCATGTGTCTCAAAACGTTCAGTTTATGAAAAGTGCCAAGAGTATTTGCTCTGCCTTAGAAGAGTTGTACTCTCAAGCGAAGAATGGTTCGAGGATCTATGAGATTTATGAAAAGTTTTTTAATAGCCAACAAGGTGAAAAATCTCTGGTGGAACACTTTGGGTTATTGCGTGGTTTATGGGAATAACTTGATGAACACCAGCCTCTGACTACTTCTTTGGAAGAACTGAAAAAGCAACGCGAAGAGTTTCGTGTGGCTTTGTTTTTATCTACATTTAACTCCGAGTATATGGTATTCAAAGAACAAATTCTCGCAAGTGAGACTCTTCCATCAGCTGTAAATACCTTATTTAGTATTTAGCGTGCTTCTTTGTATGATGTTTCTAGCTCTTCAACTAGTCAGCAAGAGTCTTCTACTGTGTATACTAGTGATGGTGGTCGAGGAGACTATAAAGGTGGTCAAACTGGTCGTGGTGATTATAGTGGTCTCGGGTATGGTCGTGGTAGCAGTCTCTCATGAACTTATTGTGGTCTGACAGTCCATACAGTTGATTATTGTTGGGATAAAAATGGAAAACCTGCAACTGCAAATCATGTTTGTAGTGAGGAAAAGTTGTCATCATATTTTGTTGATCCCGAAGCTAATATTAATGAGGGTTTATCAAGCCATTTGGTTTTGGATTTCCATATTCTAACATGGTATTATAACAGGCTATTTGTGTCGAGTCATTTGACCGCACCTTTACTCTGCGTCACCCGATTTATTGTCCACGTGTTAGACCCAACGAGGTTACACGTTAGGGAGCGTGTTGAGATTATTAGTCCCCCATTGTCTCGGTTATCTAAGATCCTTCGGTTTATAATCCTCAGGGCCACTCCACACATTAATTGCCAATTGGTTTTGAGTTGGATGCCCGCAAACTTTATCAGTTACGTTACTCTTGCACTTACCAACACTAAGCTTTCCACAAACATTTCAATCCTACAATGCCTAGTTTTTTGTAAATCAACCAAATAAGTGCAATTAGTATCTCATCTTGGTTTTCTGCTCAAATCCTCACATGATGGAAGTTCGAAGGACAAAAGAAAAATGGAAAGGAACGACCAAAAAACTATACCTAAAGCCCTATAAAGAGCCTCAGAAAGACTGAGCCTGCAACCGCGCTCAACCTTTTTGTGGTTAGCTGACTTTTACGGTTAGCGTAGTTATTACAGAATTGATTAAAATATAAAAGTGAGTTGTTCACATCAAAATATCATAGTTAATGTTATTTGTGCTTGTAAAAGGACACTAAAACCATATTCAAAGGAACTTATGAGCAACCGAAGTAAATACCATAGACTGTAGTTAACATTATCCCAAGGAAGCTATTAGCAAGTTAATTAGGATGGAATGCAATGAACATAAATTATCTAAATTCACGTTTTATTTTACCATATATTGGCATTATTCAAAGGCAATATTAGCAAGACTTAAAAATCGTTTCTGTTTTTTTATATAGAATATATCTAGTATACTCCGTATAGTGAGTGACTTATAGTAGAAATTCTATAAATTAATGTTTTTGGGACCACTAGTATTTATAAATTAAGCGAGATATTAGTTAATCGGTAAATTAATAATTATTAATTTATATATTCACTAATATATTTTTCTAAAGCATGATTAATATGTTATTAACTTATACAGAAATTTATTAACAAATAATTATTTCTAAATACTGTAGAATATTAAATTCTTCAAAGTACCCTTAAATCTTCCACGTTGCTTCGTTGTAAACTTCGATCAACAAATAACACAAGTTTAGACAATTCAGATCAATAGTTAGACTTTGAAATCACTTAAGACTTGCAAAATTTGATCGAAAAGTTGGGTTATAGTAATTTAATGAATGCAAGATATCTTGAATTTTCAGAAGAAATTGAAGCTGCGCAACCGTTGGTGATGAAGAAATAATTGAGAGCGTTGTGGGAACCGATAAAGACGGGAAAAAGAAGATGAAAGTTCTACAATAGACCACCCCCCTTCACAAAACGAGGTTGTTAAAGCAAAAATCACATTAAATAATTTCTTGCTGGGTTATGAGAATACAACACCTAGGTATTATTGAATATATATTACGACGATAAGAAAAATTAGAGATGAAATTCAATGTGATATTGATTTTAACAAAAAAAAAAAGACAGTTCAATCATTTTTCAAAAATGTTCCTAGATCAATAATGTATTATTGAATATATATTATGAAGTATCAATTTATATTTTATATGGACCTACCTAGGTAATAAAAGATGTACTCCCTCCGTTTCAAAAAGACAGTCCGCTTTGACTTTGTCAAAATATTAAGGATTTCGTAGTATTTTACTTGACCATCCTTAGTTACTTATTTATTTTATTTTAATAAAAATACTAGCAATAAAAGCTACCTAAAATTATTAGGAAGATTCAAAATACAGAATATAAAAGGACAATTCAAAGGTCTCGAATTTATAGAGTGTAATCTTTATAGGGAATTTAAATTTTGGATCTATATGCATATTCTCTTAATAGGAATGATGGATATATTTGTTTTCTTAATTATAAAAATTTCTTCAATATCTTATATCGGGTCTCATTAAAAATGAATTTATAAATATAAAAATTTAAGGGTATATTAGAGAGTTCATTGGAAATGTACGACTATAAACAGAAGTCGTACACAATTTTGAAACTGACGAGAAAATAGAATAGAGGACGGTCTTTTAGAAACAAGGAGTATTATTTTATAATTTCAGCGAAGTATTAGTTTGACACGTTATCCCCCAACTCGAGATAGACTAAAAATATCACTTAATAGAGTTTATTAAATAACCGAGAATTAATTAATGGAGTTTCTCTTTGTATTTGCTTTCGTCCTGTCAAAGGCATTTAGGTACACTTGGATATTTGTGTATGTTATGGTAAATAGACTCAAATTTGGATAAATTATAGGGTAAGCAAAAGCCAGTGATCTGGTTTAAGCTACATGTTTGTAAACCTAAATTCTCCGGATGTAATCCTTTTATATATGGAATTTGTTGATATTGAAACGCTTAATGACATAGATTTGAAGTCACGGTAATTTGTAGAAAACATATTTTCTCTACAATAAATAGGACCCCACAGTGAATTTTGGATGCATATTTCAACGTGTGCATGCCTCTGATTTTTGGTATGCACAAAAGTGAATTTTATTCACGCTACATATTGATAGATATGTGAGAATCTACATTTCTACTATTAATAGTTTGAATCAATATTTGATTAAAGGAAAGATAATTGTTTACAGGACAGTAGATGACAATTAATACTCAAACTCGATCTCTCATTATGTTTTTACATTGCTCACATTTTTTGCACACACTTGCCAACACTCTCACACACAAGCCAGATGCATACTCACATCACACTATGTTATTACCCTCCCTCAATCTCTAGTGGGTTATAATAAGACCATTTGAGATTGCACTCGCACATGACAAACACGAGCCAGATACACACTGGCATACATTAAACTGCAATAGCTGTAGCAAGAGAGTAGCATAGTACATAAGGGATACAAAACTGGAGGTGCAGTTGGGCTGTAGCAGTACTTGATGCTTGATGCGAATAGAAGTAATCGATGCAGTATGTAGGTGTTGTGGAAACATTACATAAACAACTCATACCTGAGACGGAGCAAGTGTAATACCAATCGATGCAGCAACAGCTGGGGCAGATAAATGAGATAACATACCAAAAAGAATTGGGACCCATGTCATCTTTCAGGAAACCCTGCACCACTATATTCCGCAACGACTAAACTTTGAATGCCGACATTTGAGAAACAGGTGGAGTAAAAAGAGAATAACACCAAAATCATCATAAGAAAATTTGAAGTCCACTGTAAATTAGATCCATTATTATAATATGGACCATAGAACAAGCTGTACTTGGTGTAGAATCAATGACCTACGCTAGAAAAGTCGCACCAACTATATTTCCAAAGTAACAAACCAACATGTATAGTCCCCTCCTCATAGCTGCCAAAACAATATTTTCATCTGCAATGTAGACGCTGAAGTAAAAATATATAAAATATGAAACACAAACTAGCATCAACACTCTTAATTGGTAATGTAACCAACAAAGCATCCATGCAGTAGTTGTTGCAGGAATAAACATGAAGAAGCAACAGTCTAGTGGATGTAATAATTGCAGGGATCATAGTAGAAGAAATAAGCATATTTGGCACCATTAGCAGCATTTGGTTTGATGCAGAAACGTTGCAACAGCTTTATTAAGATGTAACAGATGGTAATCAGATATGTAACGCCATATTGAGAGGTGGCTGATGTTGCGGGACACAAAAAGAAAGATATTGAAGCACACAACAGCAGCATGTGAGTCTTGTAGCATTGGAAACAAAATCAGGACAACTGAAAACCAATTCACATTCAGCACTTTAATCAGCTCCAAACACAAGAAATTTTAGTATGGGGAACCAACACAGGAAGTAGAAGTCCAATTGTACACTAATTTCTTATTACGAGCTTGTAAGCTGCATACTCACACTGGCTCACTATCTTGTAAACTTCCAACACCACTATCTTGCACACAGTGCAAAATATAGAGATAAAGCTTTGTATCCCACTTAATGCTAATAGATGAAGTAGATGTAAGAGACAAAATAAAATAGAGACACAAGTCTGACAACGAAAATCCAGCAAGCTGTAGAAAACTGCAAGGAAAGAATCATACCAACACACACTCTCATAACCTTATAAATGAAGTATTAGAGACCTTATGACGTTTAAGGATAGGTTGATGCAGATTTATAAAGAAGTAACAATAAACCACCAAAATAAATGCATACTGAGAACGGAAGTGTCTGCAAACTGCCAACACCAACCACAAACAACATGAAGTATTTTTGCTCATTAAGAACTAGCACCTGACTTGGCTTCATATGATAAAATTAGATGCAACAACTCACAAGTCTCTGCAAATCTAATCTTCTTGAAACAACATTATTCACAAACAAAAAAAATATTAAAAACAACAAACCAAAGATGAAGCTGTTTATAGAAAAACACTTATTAAACTACCCATATTATTCACCAACATAAATAATGATACCAGCAAAAAAAGAGATAATCTGGCATTATTCAACAACATGAAAAATAATGGAAAAGGTAACTAAACCATGCTACATTAGAATTGAATGTAGACTCATCAAAGAGAACATCAACGTGTACTTATATAACTCACCAACTCCAATTCGAAGTCCAATCTCAGAAACATCATTAAAAACACAAGATTCTTCAACACATTAGTGAGGACTGCCTTGAAGTAAGAATTGAGACCAACAACTTCTTAACCTTATGCTGAATCCAATGAGCGGAACGAAATTAAGTTTTCTCCCTAACTAAACCTTGGTGTAGCGGACTAGAACACACTCAGACTCTCTCGACATCAGGAATCAAGAACAACAGATCTTGATGAAAGAATTAGATGCAAAAACAAGATAATTATGATGTATATCGTCTGTTGAAGATGAAATTGAATGTTGTTGAGCTAGTGATGTAGAAATTGAACACATGAGATCAAATCTAAAGTAATCTAAACATGAAATTGGAGATTACCGGCAGAGATTCAGATGATAGTTGATGAGGTAAGAGATTTCAATCTAAACACCAAACAAGAAATTGAAATAACCAAGAGCTCAAACCCTAAAACTGAATTTTGGATCCAAAATACATGTTTAATCCTAATTGACAACGTTGTAGTAAGCATCAAGATCAAATACAAACCTCACACCAAGAAAGCACCAGTAGCAACTCTCTGTATGAACTCCTTGAATCGTCACCTGAATTGAAGATGATGAAGAACAACATCAACAGAAGAAATTGATAAAGAATTTGAGATTTAATCAGTGGAATATAAGATCGATACCCCTGAGAAATTGATTTCTCAGGACTGATACTATGATAGATTTGTGAGAATCTACGTTTCTACTTTTAAAGGTTTGAATCAATATTTGATTAAAGGAAAGATAATTGTTTACAGGGTAGAGATAACTTGTGTGATTGACTATGGATTCAAGATCGAGACAATACAACAACGAAGTATGTTTACTTGATCAAAGGTTCAGACTTAACCAAACATAATAGGATTGCTATCAAGTAAACAGGAATTAACGTTTTTATATTTTACCTCTAATTATAATAAAACAATTATAATTGCGGAAATAGAAAAGTGAAAGACACATCAAGATTTTGTTAACGAGGAAACCGCAAATGCAGAAAAGCCCCGGGACCTTGTCCAGAATTGAATACTCTCAGGATTAAGCCGTTATACAAAATCTAAACCAACTTCGTATAGTTGAGACCAAGCAACTAAACCTATAGTTTACCTAGTTCCGTTTGTATCCCCGCGCCTCCAACTTGCAATATGTCACGCACTTGGAACAATTCCTTTGGTTCGTATTCCAAACAGTAAAGGAACAACAAATGTGTTCAGTAACAACTCTTTTCAATAAAGTGATATGAGTTCGACAAAAGACTCTTCCGTTTATCCCAATAAACTCCTTTGTCGGGTTTTTAGATCAATCTATTTAACAATCACCGAAGTAATCGTTTAGACTGTGGAATCAATATTCGTAATCCAAATAATGATAGTGATGCCAATCTATACAACTAATCAATCCAATCTACCACAAGGATAAACCGATTATAGTTGGATCCCCAGCCGATCAAGTTTTGTGCACACCAAAGATTATGAACTCAAATAAGATATCATCAATGTCTTCTTTGTCTTCAAATCTTCTTAGATCTTCAATGAACACCTGCAAACCAACAACTTGAATCTCTTGTGATCATCACACATAGAACGGAGTCTGTTAACGTTGGATTATCACAAGATGTCTTAGATCTACAAACAGTCTAAAGATCTCAGTCGAAACTTCGATCTAGTTTGAGTAAATCTTATATCAGGAGAGAAGATTCTCAAGCATAATCAAACTAGGTGCAATCAAATTTCAACCACCGTTAGTCAATCAAATCAATCGAAAACTAATAATAAACTACAATTATCTAGTTTCCCACCAACAGTACTAATAGATCTTCTCAATCCCAAAGAAGTCTTTAAACCGAGCGGCCGTAAGAGATTTCGCCTAACTAGGTTACTTTCCTCTCTGAATAGGCGGCTCCACCAGTAACAACACAACTAGGTAGTTTTACTGGCTCTGAGGATTAATTTGCTTGAAATACAAACTTCAGTATTTATAGACCAAGGAAGTTTGGACACCAAGGAATTTCCAAAACCGAAAATATTCTCAATATATACATTAACGCCCAGGTTCGGTTTTCATAATTCCTGGAAATGCTTTATTCAAATAGTGACCGAAATCTCTAAAGAAAATATTCAATTAGTAAATGCACATTACCAATTTTAACTTTCTAAAGATATGCAATTTGCTGGAAAATAAAAGCATATAAAACTAAAAACCTTAATTAAAAGATTCTCAATTTATTTCGATCCGGGATTCTCCTTTGGATATTAAGGAATATCTTTGAACAATAAAAGATAAGAGTTACTGCACATGTTCAAAGTATGTCGACATCTTTACTTTGTCAATCCCTTTTCATATTTACAATCTTGGAACCGATTTGCCACACTTCCAAACAAGTTTAGAATTGGTTCATCTGACTTCCAAGAACTATGTGATTGATCAAACAACATTCAATCACTAAACATGGGTTTAACGGTTTTACCAAAACAAGTTTTGGTTCTACCTCCATGTGGGTACTGGAATTAGTCACACTAGCTTTCCAAAATTTGGTTAACTAGGTACTAGGATCGGTTCCCACATATATATGGTATCTAACTTGTATTTGGTGCACATGTCCATAGGATCGGTTCCCAATAACTAAAAACGTGTTGCACATGTTCATAGGATCGGTTCCCAATAACTAGAAACTTGGTGCACCTCTTACAAGGATCGATTACCCTTTTGTGATCGGTTGCACCTCTTCATGGGATCGGTTCCCCAGTGACTAGAGTTGGTCATACCAATTACAACAAATCGATCATACCATCTCAGGTGATTACTTAAGATCGGTTTCACTAATAAAAGTCATACCAATACAAAAGTCAGGCATTGTGAATAGTTTTACCAAGAACATAAACTAGTCATGAGCGGTTATACTAATCACACATATTGGTAATCCAAAGATTTGCAATGAATAACAAATACCAATAAGCCTACGATTTCCATTTCGATTCACAAAACAAGTTTGTGAACTTACTTCCTTTAAACGAATGTAAAACATTGTTTTCTAGGATAAAATCTTCACCTTTACCCATACACATAATCACAATAGCATTCAAACGATTATGTCGATGTCTTATATACGAAGTTCAAAAGATAAGCGTTATGCTTCGTATTGTATTCCTTAATACTACGTCTAACTAGAGTATAATCATTCATGCTTCACATTTACTTTTTCAATATGCACGACTTGAAAGATACGTTAGGGAATGAAACAGTTCAAGTCAAATATTACTAACCTCAAGAGGAAGGATGATGTCGTCATTGTAGCTCCTTACTTCTTCGCTTCTTCAAGTCTTCACGTAATACTTGTAATGTCTCATATCCTAATACTTTCAAGCTAACCTATACGAAGTTGACTCTAGTAAATAATCAAGCGACTCTTTAAATGATTTTTGGTTCACTAAAATATGACAACCAAACTTGACATACCAACGCTTGGTGAGTTCAACCGAGCTATGCTCTAACAGCTTCATTGTACCCTGAAACTATTATTTCATTGACCGATTGTACCTGCCAACTATTTGGGAAGGGTTTGCTGAAAAGAATTGGAAGGCCTTGAAATCGGTGTAACAACATTCTTTTTTGTTCTCTGATTTTTCATCCTCTGGTACCCAGTTTCCAAACATATTATAAGAACAATTTTCTTTTTTAATCGCTAAAGAGTTTGGTGCTAGCAAGTTTCGAACCCAGGTCACTGGTATCATCACCCAGTGACTTTACCACTATACTACAGTGACACCGGCTATTATAAGAAATAAATATTTAAGTTTAATTTTCATTCCAATTTTTTTGGAAAATTATATCAAAATTATGAGCTAGTGCGAAAATAATCATGCCAATTGATCCGGAAAAAGTTTTGCTCATGCGATGTTCGAGCATTTTTGATTTAGCAGCATTATAAACTAATCATTTTGAATATTATTGGCTGTCATAATATTTATAAAAATAATTTTTAAATGAAAAGCTTACCCAAATTAACTAGATTAATCAAATACTGTTCATATCTTAAAATGGTTGGTTTATTATGGTGTAGATTAAAATGTTTGAGCAACGCATGGGCATATTTTTTTCCCCATCAATCCTTCCTCAAGTTCGAGTTAGGTTCAAACAAGTTTCCAAGTAGATAAGGAAAGAAACACAAAAAGGGAGAACAAGAGAAGAAAAATGTGGGACTGGTTGTTTGGCGAAAATGTACCCTTCTGTATTTTGCTTTTGACCAATTTTTTTATTATTACTTTTTATGCTAAAGATTAAAATATTTATTAACTTAAAACAGGTGTCTCTGACAATGGTTGGCTTTCAATAATGCTAGGAGGACTATCAAGCCATACTCTAGTAATACCAAATCTTTTGCTGAACTTAGCTAGTTTATCAGCAGATTTATTGCAATCCTAAGAATGAAATTACACTCCCAATGTGGGATTGTTTTTAAACTAGTAATAGTGTCAAGCAGGATGTCTTCATTCTCCCACGTAATCGCTGGAGATGATTTGTTGGTATATCTTTCAATTCTCTTTAGATCTGTTTCAAAGACTATGTAGTTAGATAACAACTTTTTGCTCCAGTTTACTGCATCAAGGAACGCTAAATAATCTGCTAGTTCAAAATTCTTTATTCCTGCATAGCACTTAGATGGGCATCCCCTCCACTTTCCTACAAAATCACGCAAAACAAGTGCAATCCCTGTTAGTCTAGTCCAGTATTAGGGTCATAAGAAGCACCACAGCTGATAGTACAGTATGGATACTCAGGGGGTTTCCAATGTGGTGTTAATCTCATATCATGTTGTATATTAGAACCATCAACCATTTTAGTCCCAAGGCTTTAAATATAGCTAGCGAAACTTAACGCCTTCTTAATTGTTATTTTTGGATTCGCCTTTTTGTTCTGGAAATTAACGTCACGTCTTTCGTTCCATATCATCCATGAAACTATCGTGGCAGTGTTTAGCTAACCAGTTTGAATGACCTGTTGTTGATCCTGTAAAACCCAACTTTCAAAAACTTCTGCAATATCATCATGTCTTCCCAATAAAACATTAGATCCACCAGGAACTTGTACCCAAACAACTCTCGAGAAAGAACATGAAAAAAGAACATGCATCGTGCTTTCATTAGATTGAAAGCAAAACGGGCATGACTGATTAATGTACCTGCATACCCTGGCAAGTCTTTCCTTTGTCGGTAGTATATCAGTTAGATATTTCCAGAAAAAATGTTTAACTCTCGGCCATGTTTGAATACTCCAGAATTGCTTCCAACTTACATTAGTATTTTGAATTTTAGGAGAGACCCGCATATTACCCAAGCTTGTCTCATGCAACTTATTATAAGTTGATTTAAGAGAGAAAATCCCATTTCTAGTTAAGCTCCGGATAGCTTATCTTCAGCTGCCACATAAATTCTCATATTTATGATCAGCTAAGCTGTTTCAGAATCAAAAAGATTGCTTTCTATCCTGAGTAAAGAGTTCTTGAACCTAGATATACTTGTCACTGTCAGTTACACCCTGTCTTGGAACTGGTGGATCATTCATGCCTACAATCCAAACATCCAACCAAAATTTTATTTTATCTCCTTTCCCTACTCTCCATCGACTATTTTCTTTTATGAAAGGAATCTGTTTTTGTATCCCATTCGATTCCTAAGAGCAATTTTTCTTAATACCGACAAGAAATAAACAGGTGCACGGAAAGTACTTGGCTAGCATTGCTTTTACCCGTTGTTCATCTGGATTAGTGCAAATTCTCCATGCAGCCCTGACTAAAAGAGCTTGGTTTAGGACTTTCATATCTCGGAATCCTTGCACACCTAAGTTTTTGCGTAAACCTAGAGATTTCCATTATGCAGTATACGTATTTTTTTTTTCTTCAAATTTCCACCAGAATTTTCTTTGCTGACTGTCGATCTTGTTAATTGTGTCCACTGAAATTTGCTTTTGACCAAATTTTCACCAGTATTTCCTATTACTTTATGTAAAAACACATCGGTTTGTAGAATTGTGGAGGAAAAAAAGAAGGAAAGCCGCATTTGCAAGGGCATTTTGGTCTTCTGGGAACCAGAGAAACTAATTCATGAAGGGTAGAACGGTCATTCTGAATATTTAATCCTGTTAGAGTCGTGTACCAGTGTACAGAGAGCAAGTCTAAAACCCCACCAACTTTGTCATGTGAAGTACTCTCTCTGTTGTTGTTTTTGTGCTGACAAAGAGCCTGTCATTTGTTGGGAGCATCATTAGTCTAGTGTTCTTTTGACCACCACCATACCATTGTCTATACATTGATCATCATCATCTAGGCCTTCTTTAAAATATGCACCACCACCACCCTGGACCCTGTGGTCCATTGTTTGTTTATTGCAATGTTTACGGTACACACCTCCACCACCATCACCAACGCAGCACATAAAAAAACCTTGTCTTAGAGAGAGACATACCTAACCTCATCTTAATCTATTCTACTATATAAAGCCAACTCCCCTTACTGTAGGGGAGTGAAGTTGCAAATTATTTTGACCATTTTACCCTTAACTTTACAAGGTCAAATCGAAAGTGAAAATATTATGCGAGAACTAAATGGTAATTTACTAATCTCAAAATCATTTTAGGTTTCTTTTTTTTGGGAGAAAACCAACTTTTAAAAGTGCCGTATCACCCATTACATGTTGAATCGTGTACGTCCTAGAACTTGCCCCCTCGCATGTTTACACCTAACCTCTACACATATTATCAAGTTAGATTTTTAAGTGTCTTATGACCACAAAATTAGTTCCCCACAATTTATTTCTTTTCACACGCGCAGGGCGCGTGTTCGCGACCTTGTAACTATATAAAGTCAATTAGGGTGTTAGATTAGACATCGCAAACTAGTATACAATTTAGTAGACAGAAAAATGTGTGCAAGTATAAACAGGGAAATTAATGGAAAATATAGATTATATAGCACGTGTATGACAATAGTATTTTCTCCATAAATCCAATTAATTAACCTGGCTAAATTTGGGCCTATAGGACTTAATTGGGGCCTATCAAATTTTCATTCCCACAATACCAAATTATTATAGGCACCCAAACATCTAACAAATACTAATTTACACCCACATTAATTCCTAAAACAATCTCATATAAATACTAATCCTTACCATTTTCAGTAAATCCAAAAACAAAAAATCCTAAACCTAAAAAACTTTCTATTTCCATCATAAACTTTCCAAATTCTCAAAACCCTAATAAGAAAAAAAATTCATCCTCTTTTCCGACGATCTTCGATCCAACCAAGAAAAAGGTAAATCTCCATCAACCCATTCTATGATTTGCATTTCTTCGTTGATTTACATGTTTAAATCTTCGATTTTCGAAAATCAAAATCTTTGATTAACCCAGAATCAGTTTATATGATGATTAACATCAACCGATTCTGGGTTTTGGTTTCCGCCATGAAGAGCATGCACAGTAATCAGTTTATATGATGATTAACATCGATCGATTTTAGGGTTAGAAATGAAACATGAAAATACAACACGAGAATCGGTTTATAAGTGCTTTAAAATAATCCGATTTAGTACATTTTTTTTATTAAAATTATGCGATCCCATAATCGGGTTTTATATATGTATCACATAAACCGGTTGTGAATGTTTGACATTCCTATATGTTTTTGTAGTCAGAATCGGATTACATATGTTTCATTATGTACCGATTATTAACTAGTTTTTTTTGTTTTTGGTTTTATGTAGATATGGACTTCTCACACCTCGAGAGCTCACATTGGAGGACATCCTTAGGAAACCACAACGAGTGCCAGAAAGAAGCCTCTACAAGTTTGCTTATGGGCGTGAGACCCATCTTGAACAAGCCCTAGAGTTGATTGACAAGCTTGCACTGGAGGAGCTTCGTGAGGTCATGAGGTTCGCTAGGATGAGGAGAAACATTATATCAGCTGAGAGGGATCGCCACCAAGAATTGGAAGGTATGTTTAAAGAAATGGTTGAATATATAGCCATGGATGATGCAGAAGCTGTTGCTCTTGATGATGATGCTGCTGCTCCTGATGCTGATGCTAGTGGTGGTGATGCTGCTCCTGATGTTGTTGCTGCTGCAAATGCTCCTGGTGCTCCTTAAGTTTTTAAGTTAAACTTTTAAATATTAAAACTTTAAGTTTATAAGACTTGTGGTTGTTTTAAGTCTTTTGGGATGGTTTATGTTTGTATTTTGGATGATCTTTGTGTGGTTGATAGGATTCCGGAGAACACCTATATGTGATAACCGCAATCGCACGGTGTCTAACTAGTAGAAAGAGGCAAGTACGGGTCGAACCCACAGGGAGCGGTGGAAATACTGATAATCAATATATCTAATCAGGAACAAAAATAATATTTTTGGATTTTTAGAATTGAAATGAAATAATAAAATTAAGTAAACTAATAAAATGAATCCAAAAGAAAAGTCGGTAACCAGGGTTTTATTGGTATCTACCACTATTTCCTTGCAAATACTGAAATGAAAAATAATAATGAATAGGTGTTTATTGTTCGTTCTATTAGCATCACCTATTATATATATTAGAGTCGCAAATATCACTGGTATACCCTAAGCATGGCACATCAAAAGACTAAATCCAAGCATGAACCATCAAATTGCATCAGCGAGAAAGTTATACGAAACTAAACTTTAGGTTCTCAAATAATACCTGGCTATTCAAAGCATACCCCATCAAAGGATTAAACCCAAGCATGGAACATCAAATAAGTAGACAAATATATTTTCGATCCTAACAATTTTGCACAAAGGTTATAAAAAACCGGTGAAGCAACACCTCATATTTTGATAAATCGATAAACAATAATCAAGATTAATCTTGTTCAAATCATAATGGTCTTTTGCTATATCATTCAATTTAAAGTAGCCTAATACCCCATATAGTTTCAACCATAAAACCCTAGTTACAAGAAATTTAGCAACACATAAGTATGGGTTTCTCAAAACCCATTGAACAATAACAAATGAGAAACGATCAAACCAATGTCTTCGTTGTCGTCCCTTGTTCTTAAGATCTAAAACACCTAGGCCGCCTACTTTTTCTTCCCATCTTTGTCTGTCACTAACAGAGAAAACCCTTGTGATTATTCCGTCCGCCGGCCTCCCTCAATCCTTTGTTTCCGTGCATCTTATATTCTCGACGAGTATGAACTATAAAATAAGACCTAGCACATCGCAAGGCCCAGTCCAACACTGGCTTGAATTCAGCCCACATCCAAATTCTTTGCAAAATCTGGCCACCAGCCAACCTGTTCGTCTTAACCACCAACCACTGCACCTTCTTTTCCAGTTTACATCCAACCACAGCGAACCCCAACATCACTCATAAGAGCTCAAATAAGTTAACAACATTCAGCCCCTTTGCGAGTTCTCCCGGTGCAGTCACTCAGCCAGCGTATACCCCTGTATAGCCTTGACAGTTCGAACCAAAGTTGGACTTCATTGTTCCATCGGCAAAGTACTAGAGAAGAGATTGACAGACATAAACGTATCTCCTTTAATAAATCCCTATGTTCACAGCTATGGCAATGGTAACACCAATCATTACTTAGTTGAATCGAAGCTCTACTCTGTCTCCTTTCAAGAACATTACAACAACCAGCACATGCATCCGAAATTCGAGTCAAAATCAACTCAAGCTCGAACCAGAACTCGCACCACCACCAGCAACTATTCCGCCATAACCCGTCATTACTCGGCTGGAAGCTTCAGTCTATATGATCACACAAACCCGAGTTATAGAATCCATCTCCTAGCTTCCTGCTGCCAAAATATTCTCCACTACCTTCCTTGTTAAACTGACCCCAACACCTTCTTCACTTGGTTGCAAACAAAGCACCGTTACTCAGCCTGTCCATCTTCATACTCCATCTGCATCGTGCCATCGTCAGCCAACACCCATTATACTTCCGCCTTCACAAGAACTCATTACATTGTCCACCGGATGCAATTGTTGTTGTTGAACATCATTAGAAACTCTCGTCTCCATTCACAACCGTACTGCCAAGTTGTAGTTGAGACACATCATTCATCTTCACAGTCCCAGCCATGTTGATTCAAAGCTTCATTCCATTGATGTGTTGCTGTAGTAGAGCATTAAGACGACTACTACCACTGCCTATTCTTCCGTCATCTGATTTCAGTTCCCCGACAATAGTAACTCAACCAACTAAAATATCAGCACAACAAACACTATCCATCTCGAATACCCAGTTCATCACCAGCAACGGCACCTCTCCATAGGTCGCAGAACTATATCGATTAATCTTTATCCATCTCGGAATAATCCACACCATCTTGTGAATATAAACTCCACCTAGGTGCTCGGAGAATAACTTATGCATCTTTTAGCCTATTAAATGAGATGTCCCTGAACTAGCTTCCCAGGTGCTGATATATAGAAATACCAGGCCACCCACTTTGGCAGTCTGTGTCGCAACACCGCCATTTAACCTCCAATTAAGCAATTTATTCTCCGGTGATTGGATATGCTTGAACTTTCTGCAAAAGCTCTAAAATAGTGTCATTCGCCAAAATATGAGTCTTAGCTAATATAAATATGGGTATAAAATGTAGCACATACGTGCTTATCAGTGGTTGATGTTTGTATTTTGGATGATCTTTGTGTTGAACTTAATGTACTTAATGTTTAAATTAATTCTAGCCTGACATGCCAACAATCGGTCTACTCGATATGTCAATATAAACCGATTGTGCAAGCAATTTTTCCTGGATGTTTTTCAAGTCAAAATCGGATCACATATTAAAATGTATAAACCTATTTGTGTCGGTGAAAATTCAAAATTTAACATGTCTTTAATCGGTTTACGTTGGTCGCAAGAACAACCGATTCCTTGTGGCATATCAACACAATCGGATTTTACAGACCTTCTAAAATACCGATTATAGCAAATTATTTCACGTTTTTCAAAAAAATAGCCGTTAGGTAGGCCTGTCAATGGAAGAATATCCGTCGGATATTTAGAAATCCGATATCCGACAGGTTAAGCACTACCGGATATTCGATATCCGATAATATCCTATAGGATATCAAAATCAGATATCGATTCCGATAGGCTAAGCTGTCGGATATCCGATAATATCCGGTTATACCAAAAAAGCTTAAAAACCATTGTAAAACATTTTCATAATTGGCACTTATCGGATATTTATCCGACAATATCCGATATTAGACTCAAAATTAGGATTAATTACAAATAAGTTCCTATACTATCGGATATCGGATATTAACATTAATTTCGGATGAGGTCTAATCCATTTCCGATATGTTAAGGAAGAAATATCCGATATAATATCCAATTCGATATCCGATATCCGATACAACGGATAAAATCCTATATGATCTCGAATATTCGGAAACGGATTCCGGATATCGGACAAATATTGACAGGCCTACCGTTAGGGACTTTCTCTATAAATGGAGACCTCACCCTTGGACCCCATTTGCCCCAAAATTGATCATTTCATTCCCCCTCACTCCATATACTCCACAACTACTCATTTCATATATATACATACAAGAAATGGCATCGTTTGACTCCGCGGAAGATTTGGCAATCACCAAAGCATGGTATGCGGAAAATCGACTTAGACGTCAATCCTCCGAAAGGGAGGATTCCACAACCTTTTGGGCTAGGGTACACAACAAATTTAGCCAAGAGTTTGGGAATCCTAATGCAAGAAGTGTTCAACAAGTCCATGATAGGAACCTAGTCATCGAAAATGCGATACTTGCTTTTTTAGCTCTCCAACCTCGGATTTTTAACACTCTCCCCTTCACCTCGTCCATTGCACAATTTGTAAGTAATTTTGTGGTTTTTTTTACGTAACCCATGTTGTTTTATCTTCCAATGAAACACCACTAACAAATGTAAGTTTGTTTTTGTGTTTTTGTAGCACGAAGTCGTGAAAGCGCGCTACTTGGAAGAAAAGGGGGAAGCATTCGCATTCGATGCAAGCTATCACTTCTTGGCAGAAAGAATCCTGGAGGATAACCCGGACTACTTGGATGCCGTATCGTCTTCGGAGGAGGAAGATTGATGGCTTTAGAAGTTTTTGTATAGGTTTTGTGGGTAGACCTCTATGTAAACCCTCACGAGACTATAACTCGTCCACTAGGGTCTCCTAGGGGTTTAAAGGCTTGATGCATGTGCTAAATGCATCCTACAATAATAATGCAATGAATGAAAATTGGTAATGAAAAGAAACAATCGGTTTATATATGTCATAAGTAAAATCCGATTACCAAAACCGGATTATAAACATGTCAACGTTAACCGATTATAGATGTCCTTCTGTTAATTCGTAAACACCAATCCAGAATCGGTTTACAAGTGAATGAACGTAAACCGATTTTGGGTACTATTTACGGAAAAAAAAACAAACAAAATGTTTGATGTTATGACGAACTCTCTAACATTAGTTAATTTCAAATCCAAAACAAAATTAACCCCTAATACGATTAATTAGTGCTAATTATTCAGGGGTAAAATAGGTAGTTAGGTAATTATTTTGATAAGGGGTGGTGTGTGGGTGATTTCTAATGACCTTTTTTGTCATCTAGCTTTAGGCTCCAATTAAGTGGTATATGCCCCAATTTAGCTTGGTTAATTAAGGGATAGTGGGGAGAAAGATCCTTGACATGTTACCCTCGAAGATCGAACAATATTTAAATTGTGTCGCCATTTTTTAGTTAGTACCTAAATCTACATGATAACTACTTGGAACTTGGAAGTGAACTTTTCTTTTTTGTGTTCTATTTGCACTGCACAGTATTATGTTGCGTACGTACTGCTCAATGAGATTTCATTCCCCGCGAAAAATAGCGCTTCTAACTGGCTTGCATTCAGGTGCTGCGAAAAATAAAAATAACTGGCTTGATTCAATGCGAGGAGTGCAAGTATACAACCATGACAAGAGATATCCGTAACTTAATGATCATAAGGAATTTAAGGATATACTTTTTTTTTTTCAAGATGCTAATAAAAATTAAAAGTTGTACGAGACAAGTAGTGAGGCTAATGATGCTAATGTTTTAAATAAGTTATTCGACTTTCCTACTTTTAATGGCAAAGCAAAGATGTTCTGAGCTACACAGACCACAAAGGTGTTCGATTTGAGAATCACCTAAAATAAGATGGGATAACCTGTTACTTGTGTTCTTACCACTAGAAAATGTTGAGAGTCCCTGCAGCACTTCTCGTTCTCATTCTTGTTTTCTTTGTTGTTCTTCCAACACTAGACTAGACTCTAAGACCCCCACTCACCAGGACTGAACTTTAAAATCAGTGGTAAAGCATTATAATTTTCTTGTAAAGAGCTATGAAAGCTGAACTCTAAAAAAATTTGACAACCAACCCTCCATAAGAATTTGTCAGTAACAAAATACCTCTTTAAATTTGAAACCAATTTGTAAACTTTTTTCAGCAATGTACTGTTATTTGTTACACTGTTAATACCCTAAAACTCATTGATCTGAACACAGATAAACCCTTCAGAAGTAAGCTTTTCAACTCAGTTTGTAGAAAACTTAAAAATCATTCTCTTCTAGAAAATGATAATATTGAAACAAAATCATCTACTGAGGAGGAGGTTTCATCCCCAAAACCTACTGATAATACCCTTCTTTTCCTTCTTCATCCTGCTCTCAAGAGATGGGAACTCGATGGAGTTAAACGCGATATCCAGGACAATTGGATTCCGTGGAACTGCCTGGAAAACTGGAGGGAAGGGTTCGATATGCGGAACTCCTTTGGTGTTAGGATCAGCAACTGATGATTCGTAAACATCAAGTTTCTCGAGAAGGAATATGTCAGCCTACAAGTTCGATAGTGAAAAGTAAAACACAAATAAGATTTAAACTCAAATCTTGGTAAGATCTGAACTAACCAAATAACTGTGGATTTTACCTTGTTGCCACCTTCAGCCAGCGATATGTTAGAGACTCCTTTTGTGAGTTTCTCTGGAGCCTTCTCCTCCTCCATAATTCCAGCAGCGTGCTCTATGCAAATGTTTGATCTGCTGTTGTTGTACAATACTTCCAGGTCTTGGATTATGTCCTGTCAAATGAGACTAGAAAGTTAGCACCAAACTGAAGGAAGCACTTTCGAAAATCGTAACATGAATAGGAAATTATAAGGAAGTTGAGCTAGAGTATATAGTGCCAACCTTATCAAAGCTACTCATAGCTTTAAGTTTCTGGAGGGTGCTTTCAGCAAGGGATCGAGCACGGCTGTACAAAACATATGCTTCTGCCCTCTTTCCAGCCAAGCTATAAGACTTTGCCAAGTAGAAGCACCTGCAAACATACATAATGATTTCCAATCAAATACAGTTGAAACCTCGAAATGAACTCCAAGTGACACCCAATGTTAACAAATTCATTCAATCCTAACATAGTTCAATTATGCAACTATTTTCACAAAAAATACAGCTACTGAAGCATTGAAATACAATACTGAGTATAAAGAACGAGAAGGAAACAAACCTCTCTGCCCGAAACACCTGATTTTTCAGTTCAAAGCAAATGCCACTTCAGACAGATCACTTGTATTCTGCAAATAGAAGAGCAACGAAAGAGGATAACATTATAAACAATCACCATGTTATACATATTTACGGTTATTTACAACTAACTACAGTGTTATAACCAAATTTTATCACATATAGGAGTCGATGCAAACATTGGAAGGACAACTTTTATCAAGGTTTAGTAGACCCCACCTACCTGTATTAAAAGATCGTATAAGCGAACAAGTCCCTCAGGCTTTGTGGCTTTTTCAACCTTGTCATCACGATTTCTTGAAAATTTGCTTTTTGCAATGCTAACCAGCAGTTGATTTCGCTCAATCGTTCGTTGTCCGAAGACAGCTGAAACAGCTTTGTCAAAACCACTTAAATCGTCTTTTACATTTTCTGTATCACCAGCATTAACCTAAAAACGGTAAACCGTTAGAAAAAGGATGCACGAGAAGTCAATGAAAACCTTACAATGCAGATGCATGCTACAGATCTGGAAAAAAAAAAGGTTATACCAAGTCCAAGCGGATGCAGCTCCTAGCTTCATGATATGCAGCAAAATTTTTGTCATACATGACTACTTTTTTCTCAGCAGGCACTGCTGCAGAACCATGCAAATCTTTCGCCAGCTCCTGGGCTGATCAAATTTTTCTTGTTAGGAAACATCATCTAAGCAGAAAATACAGTTGCATATAATCCAACTATCACTAACCTTTTAAAATCGAGACCCGAGTCTTGGTATTTGCAACTGGAAATCTATGACCGAGCCAATTAAACTCTGTCATGGACGCTGCCTGTTGGGACCTTGCCTCATCCATAACAGCCTGCAGACCACGAAACGAGAAATACACAAAACATATGTTTATTCGCATTGGAGTATAAAGCTAGTAGGAAGTGACGTAACACCCAGTGACAAGCGTAGTTTAGTGTTAGCAAAACTAATATTACCTCGAGCTTAGCTTTGAAGAGGTCCAACGCAGGTCCTTCCATCTGGCCCATATCTGCAAGTTCAGAAGTCTTTATGTTTGATTTACCAGCCTTGATTGAGCAATAATTGATGTTGGGATCCAGCTCTTGAACACGCTCACGGCATAAGACTTGATTTTCTATGTCACCGTACTTGCCAAGTTGCTCATAAACAGCCCTGTCATTCTTATATAAATTAGCTAACAACACTTTGTAGCAAACCCAAAGGTGAAAAGAAGTTGAAGTCTAGCCTGAGAAAGGAAATATATATATACACACACGAAAGCGTGTGTGTGTGAGCGAGAGAGAGATGCACCTGGCACTCTTGAAACTCATTAATGCTGTTTACCAATTCTGTTCGAGTTCAAAGAGAAGAGTGCCCTTCATATTAGAAGCATAGGCCTACAGTTCCCAACCAGAAGAGGTGAAATTAACACAGGTGCAATAAAATAACGGCACAAAAAAAAGGTACAATTAAAGGTAAAAGCAAGGAGTTAAAGAATGCACCTCAGCTTCTAGTGATGTCCTGGAATCTCCTTTGACGGCACACAACTGCACAAAAAGTGAAGCCCATTTGGAACAGGCCCATTAGGCAACTGCCTTTTCTCCATGGCATGACTCCAAGCCCTTTCTGCTGTATACAGAAGTACACGGAGGTACCTAATTCAATTCCAAAACCACAACACCATTAGAATCACAAGTGCACCAGTCACATAAACTCACATCACTCGAGCAAACCACAAAACTGCGTAACATGGGAAACAAGCCATATCTAACACATTCAAAACCACAATTTCACAAATGTTTCAACCAAGATTTTATTGCCAAATATGACGCAAGCTATAAATAGCCTTGAAAGCAAAGGTAACCCATATAACCAGTAGCGTTGACTAGTAAGTTGGTAAACATACCACATACAGCCTTATGCAGTTAAAACCAAAATTTAGGAATTGTAAACATATATGACAAAGGCAGCCAGCTCCAGTATTCAACAATATACTGTCTACTGTTATCTCTTTTTTTTTTTTTTTTTTTTATCGAAATGTATACTGTTATCTAGTGATACTAAACTTAAGTTTTAATGTCAATGGAACTCAACTACTCGTATTTCTCAGACACTAAAATGAAAGAAAGTTCAGATTAATACACAATGTGACTGGATCATGAATGTACATACCTAACTTCTGTAACAGTAGTCTCAGTTATAGCCCTCTTATTGTATTTCCCTTGCCCATGAGTAAACTTCAACGACTTATACAATCTTCTCAATCGCGCTGTACAGTATCTCCTACATTCAACAGATCACCAACCAGCTAAATTCCACCAACTTAAAAATCAAATCTTAATCAAAATTCACAATCACAAACTCCATTAGACTATAAAACAGCAAATTAACCAATCCACACTCAGATTCCAAAAACTAAACATACCGATAACGAGTGTAATCTCCATGGCGTAATCCATGTTGCATCTGAGCAGATTTTAATAGCTGCAGCACTGTAATAGATTCACAAATTTCAGTCAATCACGGATATTAATGTTAAATTGACGACACAGAGAGAGAAGAAACGAACCATTGATGGAGAATTTAGGGTTCATCTGATCAGTATTTTTGTCATCGATTTCCATAGAGATTGCTTCATTTTCCTTCGCCATTGTTAGAGACTCAGAATCGTCTTCTTCTCCTTGATTTAGGATGTATTATACACGTTACGTCACGTTATTATTCGCGAAAGTATTAATGGACACGTGTGTTTCGTTACACTCCGTTTATAATAAGGACAACGAATCAGACTGGGATTCTGAAATTTCAATCTGAATGGAGGTCTGAATTTGACTCCCCACTTATTCTGGTACTATCTCCGCCTTTATTCTCTCTTTCCTCTTCTTCTTTTGTAATTTCTGTTCTTGATTTCATTATTATGCAGAAAAAAGATAGAGAAACGGATCTCTTATCGGGTTACCGTATTTTTACTCATCTTTAATGGCTACTCCACCTGCAAGGGCTAGAGCTGATTATGAATACCTTGTAAAACTTCTCCTCATCGGTGATAGTGGTAAGAACGTCATCACTTTTTGTTTTGATTTTTTCTTTTAATTGATGAAATTTCTTTATTATATCATAGTGAATTACACAAACTTAAAACTGAATGGAAATAACAGTAGCATGTTTAGACATGGTTTGGTCTAGCCCTAGCTTAAAACAGTATTAGGCAATTAACAGGACCTAAAACAGTATTGAAAATTTTAAGGTCGTGTCAAAATATTTTGTTGGTTTCGTTACAATGCTGTGTTAAACTATGGATTCAAATAGCTGATGCGAATTTCTCTTTTCAGTTTGACTGATTTTACTCTTGCATTGTGCTGATTTCTTAGATATGGATCAACTTACAAGGCTCACTCTTGTCTTCATCTGCAGGATTGACTTTAATAAGAAATATTGAGCTAGACAGCAAGCGTATCAAACTACAAATCTGGGATACTGCTGGACAGGAACGGTTCAGAACTATAACAACAGGTAGATGTTTGCTATTTCGGCTTTGACACACTATTACCCCCTTTACTTTAATGTACAAATTCAAGTGTTTAACACCTTCACCTAAGGAGTTATCTTTCCTGTGCAGCTTACTACCGTGGAGCCATGGGCATTTTGTTGGTGGATGATGTTACCGACGAATCATCCTTTAATAGTACTTGCCCTATTCTTCTCATCTGCTACTTGATGTAGAGTGTGAAAGGTAGTAGCATCTGTTTCCTTCACTTGTTTGATGAATTCATAATATATATTGTTGTCATCTCTTCCCTTATACGTAAAAAAAAGAAAAGGATATATGTCGTTATGCTCAGAGTATTGCTAATGTAACTTAGCCGTGACCATGTTGTCAATAACCAGTTGACGAAATACTCTACAGCTTCTCTTAGCCTTAAGTTTCCGAAATAACAGTGTTTTGGAAAACAGTCAAAACCAGCTTTATTTTAAACTAACGGTGTTCTGAAAAGCTGACGCCTGCCAGAGCCCAGTAGTAAAGAAGAAAACGATTGCAAGTTCATAACAGACGGGGACAGCTATTAGAAGAAGTTATAGCAGAAATATACGGGAAATAGAATACTCCTATATGCCGTTATAACGGCCTTTTAACTTCCGAGCCTGCTGCTGCAGAGCATATACACACTCTCCAGTTGCTTCCAACAGCTCAAGGAACTGAGAGAGAGAGAGAGAGAGAGAGAGGGAGGGAGGGAGGGAGGGAGGGAGGGAGAGTTTTGGGATTCTGCATTTTTATTCTCTCCAGTCCTCAAGAAGGAAGGAAAACAAAGCAAGGGTAAATACATTTTCTCTTAATTTGTATGTTGGTATTCTGCTTTGCATTTCTCTGTTTATCTGCTCTTATATTGTTATACTTTTAGTTCTTTCTGTTGTGCTCATGAGTGGGTTTCTGAGCTGTTTTGGATTAATCTAGGGTTTGGATCTGTTTTGTTTGAAGGTTCACAGCCATGAATCTGCTTCATCAAGTAAAACAAGAAACACAAGTAGAACTAGAGACCCCTCCAGGGTTCAAAACAAGGTTTTTTAGTATTAACAACTGTCAATCTTATGCTGGGTTACAAGAGAATACAGTAGTGCAGCCAAAACTAGAAAAAGGGGTGAAGTTGGATCTGGGCAAGGTAGATAGAAATGAAACAACTGGGTGCTCTGAGGAGAACAGAAATGAAGCAGTCACAAAACCTAACAGACATGGGCAAGATTTCGGGGCTAGAGCTAAGACAAATACAACGATCTACGAGTATCCTGATCCGGAGTTCTTCGACTTAGAGATGGATAAGAGAGAGGAGTGTTTCGCAGTTGGTCAGTTGTGGGCTGTTTATGACGATTTTGATGGCATGCCTATGCTCGGATTGACAGAGTTGGTCTAATTGTATATTCTAAGACCCAGAAAGCTTCTTTGCCTAGTTTCAAGGCGTATATTACTTGGTTAGATGCTTCACCTGATCGCGTAGATGATGTTGTTTGGAACAAGAAGGGATTACCCATTGCTTGTGGTAAGTTCAAACACTCAGTGATGTTAGTGTTTTCTCTCATCAGGTTGTCTGGAGAAAGGGCAAAACTTCAAAAACTTGCATCATATATCCTAGAAAAGGGGAAACATGGGCACTGTACAAGAACTGGAATAGTAATTGGAGCTCTGATCCGAATAACCGTAGAAACTTTGATTATGAATATGTAGAAGTCCTGTCAGATTACACCGAGCAATTGGGAATAAATGTAGCATATTTAGTTAAGACTAAAGGGTTTGTAAGCCTCTTCAAGCCAAATGGAGTGGCTTCCTTTTATATACCACCAAGTGAACTTCTCAGATTTTCACATAAGGTTCCTTCATATGAAACAACTGGTATGGAACGAGATGATATCCCTGAAGGGTATTTTGAACTTGATCCTGCATCCCTGCCTGCCAATCACGTTGGAGTATCTGATTCCCTGATGGTAATATCTCAAGCAGAGAAGATGACTAGTGTGCCGAAAATGAGGAAACAACCTGACAGAAACACCTTGGGTGGAGGAAATGCAAGAAGTGGCACATGGCTGACAACTAAATGCAACATGAAGAAACTGAGGGAACAAAAACTGGCTAACTGTGTTGAGCAGCCTTTAAGTAGATCAGATGGTGTGAAACACAAGACCGGGAGTTTGGTCCCGCAAATTCCATTTTCGCATTCCCTTATGGATGATTTGGAAGTTCCAGACACTGAATTTTATTACTTTGATATCGACAAATCTCATGATAGATTTCAAGCTGGTCAGATATGGGCTTTATATTGCGAGTTGGATGGCTTGCCAAAGTACTATGCTCAGATTGCGAAGGTCGAATCATCACCGGAGTTCAAACTAAATATAAGATGGCTTGAAGCCTGTACCCCACCAATCGGTGTGCGCCAATGGCATGACAAGAAAATTCCCATATGTACTGGAGTTTTTTCTAGTGGTGAGACAGCGGAGTTTGACAATACTTCTTCTTTCTCTCATCTTTCAGTTGGAGCAGTATGTCAGAAGAAAAACAAGTATGAGATTTACCCAAGGGAAGGGGTGGTGTGGGCAATATACAAGAAATTCAGTTTAAAATGGTTTTCTGACGACCTGCAAACATGCGAATATGACATAGGTGAAGTTGTGGAGAGGAAGGGTGCTACAATCAAAGTGTTGGTTTTGGAAAAAGTTTCCGGTTTCGAGACAGTTTTTAAGGGTAAGTCAGGGTGTGAATTGGTACTGGAGATACCAGACAGTCAACTGCTTAGATTCTCCCATCAAATTCCTGCCTTCCAGTTGACAGATGAAAGAGACGGAAAGCTTCAAGGATGTTGGGAGATAGATCCCAAAGCAATGCCGGTTTGTCTATTCCATCTCTAAATTGTTCAATATATTAGTTATTAAATGTTGGCAATGTGACTGCATATATTTATAAGCAGTAATATATGTGTGGATGTATGATAAATTCTCGGAAAAAAGAAAAATTTACATTTTTATTTGATGGGTAAATTACGTTGTTAACGACTTTTCAGCTCGCTAGTATCACCATCTGAACCATACTAGAGAGGCATGCATCTACTGATTCACATTTACTTAGTCACAAGAAGAGTGTCCAGCACAAGAGAGATATCCTGTTCACTGAAACCCTGTTTTACGCAGAAGATATTGGGGCTTGCAGGTGGAACTACATCTTCCCTTTTGTAACTTGATTCACCACGCACAAACATCTCGCTTCCACATTCTACAGAGCCTTCAAGAATTATGGTTTTGTGGAGTCCAACAAGTAAGTCTTCATGATCAGTGTCTCCTTTCTCTCCCACAAACACTATCATTTTGGAGAGCTCAATTGCCCACCTAACAGATAAGTACCTATAACAACAATAGAGAAAGCCAAAAAATAAAATAGAAAATCTTGTCAGATTGTAAAATTTATTTTCCCCAGTGAATCATCTTTCAGTATTAGCATCTAGAGTGTCTAACCTTAGTGCCTGAGCTCTGGATGCAAACAATGGGACGATGTTCAAGCGATTTCCAGCATGTGTATAAACAGGACTACACCTGAAACCTCTCATTCTCAACTTATGCCTTAGGTCGTCCACTTTCCGTGTCTGCACAATGAGAATATATGGAACATTTAGTACTGTGATTATATTCTGCAGTCTGCACAATGAAAAAGTTACCGAGGCAGCTTAGGTGTGAGCGACTTTCTGACCTTGGCTCCTGGTTTGACTAAGTAAGCATGGGATCGAGAATTGCTTGCTGCATCATTCTCTGTCACATCATCTTCAGACGCGCCGTCTTCCCTGGCAAGCCTAATAATGGTAGAGCGCACATTATCTCCAGGCCACCTGTACTCTACATGGGCTGCATAATCCAAGTCAGCTACTAAATCTCTCCAAGGGTAATACATTTCGCTGCCACTGCTACAAATCAAGGCATCAAAATCACTAGGTTCAACTTGGCAAGATTTCAATGCCTCAATGGTCTCCGCCAATGTAGAACCAGTGGATATCACCATACCAGCTAACCCCGTTCCAGATACCGTTGTTATCATTTTGATTATCTTTGAAAAGTTCTCTGACGCCGTTCCATCTGCATTGTAACAATCTACAGCGATGACACACAGCCTCTGCCTTCTTCCAGGGGAATAGCTGACACCTGCATTGCCAATAGGAACCCATTACCATCTGAACGACTGAACTGTTATATTCACTAATGAGGTTAGCATTGTACCCGGTATTTGCTGGTCAGTTCGAAGGCGACGCTTGATTAATGCATCAATGATCTCTTTTTGCCGAGTAGCAGCATCGACAAGTTCACCAATCTTGAGATCTCCATCAATAGAGAATCTCAGAGAGAGATCTTCAACGTCTCTTAGAGAATCAATCACTCATTGGTTCTTCAGCACTAGGCACAATTTCAAGACGTGTTGTGGGGTGTCGATTGCGGCAGTGTTCAACGTGTGACAGATAGTTACGACAGTGTTCTGGCCATGAGAAACGATGAATGTTTTTTAGACCATTTTTGCGACAGTCGGACCAGAGGGTTTTGTTTGCAACAAGCTTTAAGAGAGCATCAGCTATTGCTTTCTGGTCATGCGGATCAACTAGAAGCCCATTGTTCAGTGCCTGGTAAGAGCCGACATGAAACAACATTCTTTATGTGCACAAGTTCATAGCAAACTCCCATGTCACCATTTGGTATCCTTAGTTGAACTGCAGTTTGTAGAGCAAGAAAATTTTACCTTGTGAATATCCACTGGTCCTCCATTTTTAGTTGCAACAACAGGTAAACCATATGCAGCTGCCTGCAAAATATTGCAGTAGAAGTAGTTAGACCAACACTCAAAGAATAGAAGAACAAGATAAATTAGAGCAATCAATTTGGTACCTCTATTAGAGTTAGGCCGAACGGCTCTACCAGCGCAGGATTAATAAAAACTCCCTGTATACATAATGCATCCAAATAACAGGATTAGTAATTTTCAGCCGCAGTAATCTGACATTTAAGAAAATAAGTGGATATATACCTTGGTCTTTGCAGCCAGACGGTATATCTCGGGTACGTCAGATTGCTTGTGATGCTTAGGATATGCAACCTGACCATACAGATCGTACTTGTCGATGAGCTTTAAAACTGTTGTAAGTTCAGTTGAACTGCTGTTCGACATCTCTTCTATGTCATCTCTATTTCCGAGGATTAGAGTCTGCATAGTATTTGCTATTATTAGCCCTGATCAACCTTTTATATATGTATGAGATTTAACAGTGTCAGAAATGTGCTTCATACCAAGTTTGCGAGCTCCCTTAGAGGTTGACACTCGCCAAACGCCTTGAGTAAAGTAGTGACATTTTTCTTTGGGTCTGGACGTGACAAGGCTAGTATCATGGGTTTGTGAGGGTTGGTGAAAAATCGCATTACCTGCATCGGCACAACAAATCATAAATGGTTAATGGATTCCGACCGGTGAAATTCAAAAGATTCACGATAGAAGTGATCTTCTGCCCAGCTGTGGGATTGTTTTGAGAATCAAGAAGTACCTCAACCCAAATGGGAGGGAGATGTCCTTTGTTTTGAGTAGTTCTGTCAGAGCCAATCAAGGAGGTTAGATCCCCATCTAAGGAAGAATCTTGCTGTGTCACATAACTGAAGTCCATCCCTGGTGGTATCACCTGATTCAAAGTACCCAAATTTCAAGTGTCTACTAACTAACAGGATTAATGGAAGTACAAGCTAGCTATGTCGTGTGAGGCGCTAGGAGAGGCGCCTAGCGCCTAGGCGTGCCTAAGTCGCCCAGAAAGTATTATCTCCCATTTTGGCGCCTAGGCTAGCGCCTAGCTCGCCTTTCACAACATCGCATACTAGGATTTACTTTGAGATTGAAATTTTGTTTGGTTGTCAAAAAGAGAGGGGGTGTTATTGTTTGCTTACCACCATTCTAGGCATGTATCTGCCAAGGCAACTAACACCTCGTCGTCTTCTGACCCTGAGTTTCCTCTCAAGCTTTGGATCAAAACCATCATACAATCCCCATTGTTCTTCAATCTCTTGTCTAGTACTCGTAACCACCATTTCAGCAGCATCCAGTCCCATTTCCTCACCTTCAATCCTTCTCATAATTTTGTATGTTGAGTTTATATCTTCCCTACTTAATCTCCCCTGTTTCAATAATTGCTCGAATTTGTTCCTACCCAACGAATGTCCCGTTAGCACCATGGGAACATTTAAGGCGCCTGACAGTTGCGCAGCCACCGCTCCTGCATCTGCATAATGTCCATGTATCACATACGGCCATACCGGTTTCCCTCCTTCCATTTCATCCCCTATTGCTCTTGCCATGTTCACTACGTGTGACAGTGCACAGTCTACAAACTCGGGTATGTGCGGCCACAGTGACTCTTTCGGTATATATGTATTGCGAGGACCGCATGGGAGTCGGATTATGTAAGCCCCGCAACTATCACCTTCACTTTGGCCATCGGCATCATCAGGAGAAGTTAACATTTCAATGGGCTCAGCGTAACTTGAATCCACTTCAGATGATGCAATCTGGCGAGTCAACAAATCAACTCGGTAGACCCCTTTGGTATTGGCTAGAGCCTTTGCTAACTCTACAACATATTTCACTTGCCCGCCTGTGTCCGAATCTCTTCCCAACTCCATATTTTCCCCGCGCACCAGACCATGCAAGCTAACCAAAAAAAGATACAAAAACAGATTAAAAACAAAAATATCAAAAGCTTAATACAATACTGTGGTAAAGTCAATGGATAATGATACCGGTAATCCGAGTTAGAAATTCTTCACAAATTGCTTTGCTTTGTATATCAAAAAAGAAAAGAAAAAAATATTTATAATACATGCTATTTTTCTTTTACTTTTTTGTTTTCGCTTATTTTTTTAGTAAAAAAAAAAAGAGTAAAAATATCGGTTATTATGAAATGAAGGTAGTGTAAAAAGTAAATTTAATGCTTAAAATAAAATAATTTAATTTCTTAGAGCATCCGCAGCGGGAGACCAAAACTAAAATTTTGGTCCAAAACCAGACGCAATGGAGAAGGAGTAAAGATCAAAAACCAGACTAAAACCAAAAACCAAACCATATTTGGTATTTAGTTTGGTTTTAGTCGGGCGTAATTTAAAGTTGCGTTTGTACGGGCGTAATTTGTAGTTGCGCCTGATGGTGGAGTGTAACTTAAAGTTACGCCCGAATTAAAAAAAAAATAAAAAAAAAATGGGGCGCAACTTTAAAGTTCGCCTTAAAGTTGCGCCTGATGAAATTTTTTTGGTTTTTAGTCCTGCCTCGTAGCGTCGCATCACGGAGTAAACCAAATTTTTTTGGTTTTTTTTAATTTTTGGTTTTTGGTTTTAGTCGTATGATTGCAGTTGCTCTTAGACAATGGAATTTTCGTAAATATTGAAACAGAACCTTTAGTCTACTTTGCTTTCACAACCCTAAAATTGCTGATTATTGTATCCGGGTCCTCCTATTTTCGTGTAAATCACACCTAACTCCTTTGCTAGTACTCCAAAGTCATGCTATTACACCAAAAGGTTTTTTTTTTTTATGGGAATTATCACCAAAACTAGAAATAATTGAAGTTGCCAGCTTGAGTGTGATTCCCTTTCAGGTTTGGGGTTCAGTGAGAATAAAATCACTTGGTTTGTAAATGTCAACTGGTTTCAATAGGCGGTGCAAATTTCAATTGGTATACATAGCATTGGTGAATAGAAAAATGCTGCTTATCTGTGTGTAGGAGAAAACACTAACATATTGAAGAATGACAACATATTGAAGCCGAGGCACATTACACACAATGTCCTCATAAAGACCTTCCCAAGGATTCACAAGTTCTAAAAATCGATAGTCAGTAATCTAAAAATCGATAGTCAGTAAAATTTTCATCTTGGCTCAGTGGTCAGGTGCAGTTTTACAGTGCATCCTGAATTTCGCAAGGATTCACAAGTTCTAAAAATCAATAGTCAGTTTTATTTGTTACCAGGAGATAGTAACGAATAAAAACTACAAAAGATAACTTCTGATGTTACAGATTTTAGTAACAAGAACAAAATACATCTTTCTGTATAATTGATCAAAACTATGTATACATCTTTCTGTATAATTGTTCTTCAGTACCCACCAAAGTATAAGAAGATTACATGTATAGATAGAGCCAAAACAAGCTCCCCAGCAGCTAGAGCTGCACCATGGCGCATGCACAAATCAGAGGACAGATGTCCAGGAGATCAATTTCTGAAGAACAAAATCAGCACGAAGCCACGTTCAAGGAAAAGCGAAGACAGCACCAACTTAGATGGCTTGGGCAAGTGTTTTTCGTAATTCGTCAGTACTTCTCAGCTTATTGATGCTGCAAAAGAATCCATTGAAAATGTGATGTTAAATACTGGACCAAGGTTTGGTTCTTCTAGATGCAAAGATCAAATGAATTACGAAGCAAATATTCTCAATCAGCATTCAAACAGCTATATAAATCATGCTATCAAGTAAAAAAGCTTACCGTAAAAGAGTATCGCCACTAGATGCCACCACCTCAGAAATCCATTCTGGAAGTAGTTCTTTCAAAAGTGTCAACTGTTCTTCAGTTTCTCCTGAAACCCCAAGAAACTCAAGTTAGATCAAACTTTTTTATCTCAGAAAAGATGATGATTATCATAATAGTCACAGAATCAAGGGTCTTACTTCTATCAATTACATCAATGTGGTTTGCAGTTATTTTTTGTATAACTTCCTCTTTTGTGGCAACACTGCGCTTCATTGAGTTGAATATGAGATAGACCATGTCAAACATTTTCGGAAGGCGGGCAATCATCCTTTTCCTCAACTTTGCACGAGAGAGGTCTGAATCTTGCTCCTCCATTACCCTTTTCTCATTCTCCTTTATCTGAAAAAAGAACAAACTCAATTAATCATCCAGTGGGATTACAATGATATACTGACTTCAGCACTCAATGTTTAGCCTGTTCCTAGTTGAAATCCAAGATGAGTCTTAAAAAGATCTTAAAATGATTCTTCTTAAGGTAGAGTGATGAATTACCAAATGCACAAGCTCCGTCCCTAGAAGATTATCTAGACCAGCCGAAGAACTCGCCTCCTCGTTCATCTTTTCCATGGGATTTGCCTTCTTCACGGGAGTATTAAACAACAACGACCTGTTCCTAGGTGGACGCCGAAGTAACTTGCTTGGTGACTCAACTGAATCATCTTCTTGATGTATTATACGTTCTCTCTTAGGTGTTGGGAGATCAGGTGTGACAGTCATCATCACCCTTGCTGGAGTGGATATGACTTTAGCTGGAGTAACTGCAAAGACACCAACATCTTTTGAATAGCAATCTTCAATTTCCTTAAATTTGATTTCGGAAGAAGCTGTGAAAGGGCTTGGAGGAGGTGTTTTTACTGAATTAAGAATATTTATTGAGTTGATAATACAGGGTAGTTTAGAAGAATATCTAAGAGGAGATGACATAGCTGAACAAGGAGATTCCTCCTTTAGGGTTTCACATAAGGCTGAGGTTGCTGATGCATTTGAGGTTGAAGGTTCTGAAGGAATTGATAGTAGGTCTGTTTTTTCTGATTCTAGGACTGGAACCTTGGCCGAGAATCGCCTCATGAAAGAACTAGGTAGGACAGAGGCCGCAACAAGATTGGCAACTTCACTGGTGTTATCTTGCTTTGTTGGGTTAAATAGTTGAGGCAGTATTCCCTCTGGAACATCATCATCCTGATGAAAGAAACACTGGTCAGCCTCACCCATAAAACTGACCCCAAGTCTACAATTAGTAAGAGATTGAGCCATTTAATGTAGAACTAGTATGGAAGAAAGCAATCTGGAGATTGCAACAGATACCAAGGGAAGAAAATAGATGCGAACAAGAAGAAATTATAATAGAACAGAAATAATGTGTCTTACCAGAACTACAATCCTGAATATAAATCTAGAGACAGAAAAAGGAAAGACTGGTTTAAGGAAATAAGATGACTATAGTATAATTTAGAATATAAAGCTGAAATCCATAAAGGGTCATGGGAATACCTGAGGATGAGATTTTAGAAAGTCTTTAAGGCGGGATCGAAAGACCTTCTCCAGACTTGAAAACCCATTTCCAGGTTCATAATTTTGGGGCAAAGAAATCAAAAAATCTGACTTCTTAAATTGTGTTAACTCGTCTTGTTGTATCGTGACCTTTTCTAATACAATCTCCTCTGGTAACAGATACTTGATTTGAGCTAAATTTGCAGTAGTAAATCTCCTGAAAAGCATAACCCAGGTGAAATCAGAAACAAATAATACAGAAATGTAGATCTAAAAGGAAATGAAATGAAATAGAAAAAAAGGAATTACCTTTTTGTTAGAGATTCAACGCTGCGTGAAATATTAGTGAATGTAGTCATTGTTCGTCTCATTCTAAGTAATCTGATTGATTTTTCCATACTCTTAAAGAAATCAATCAGCAATTCACACCTTATTGAATCACAATAATCCAAAATTAGTAAGCATCACAAAATGGATAAACAATGTGAAATCAAACAAATCAAAATCAAATCTTACTTTTCTGGGAGTGTGATTTGGTTCTTCTTCTTGGGTTTAGAGACAGGTGTGACTGGATTCATGGAGGACGATTCTTCTTCTATCTTGGATTTACTTGCCATCATATACTCTTTCAGATCTTTTACAGATCGAATCTTCTTCTGTTTGAAGCTATCAGAAATTGACGATGGAGCTGATGATTTTTTCATTTCTAAAAATTTATTTAGAGATCTAATATCAGTCCCAGGTAAAGTAGAAAAATAAATGGAGGGAATAATCCCTAAACGATGAAGACAAGATTATATAGATAGAACAAAAAATTGGCGGGAAATAGTGTTAAGATGGGCGCCAAATCTGACTCGGCATTCACGTGGTAAGCTTCCTCCCGCCTAAACTCCCCCGCCAAATGACATGGCATTTATTACACTTAAATGGGCCTCGTAGTTTCAAGCGGTGAGCGCTATACCATTTATCGGAAACCTTCATCAAATAGGACCACTACTCCACCGCTCGTTCCATGATTTGTCTAAGAAATACGGTCCGATCATGCTCTTACACTTCGGTCACTCACCGACTCTTGTTGGACGACCGAAGGGAGTCCCTATGTGACGACTTAGCGCAGTTTTGTCCGTCACGATTTTTGTACAAAAAAACCAAAAAAAAAAGTTAAATTTGTGGAATTTGAGAAACAGACATGGAGTATTTATAAAATTGATCATGGATTTCGATCAAACACAGTCGGATGAACATATTTTCAGTTGGAACTTCTTAGAAAAAATCATTACATCAATTAGATGATTCGGACTCTGTCAAAAAAAACCCGTTTACCTGAAAACAAATGTTCTTGCACTTTGTCGGGTAGAGAAGATGAAGTTTCGGGTAGGGTGAAACCCTTGTACCACCCGCTCATCTCTCTTTCGCTTCCTATTTCCCCTTTGTTTCTTCTCCTGTTTGAGAGTAATGAGAAGAGTCAAAAGACAAATCTGCTTCTTAATCGATCAATCAGTTCAAAAATGAGAATCAATTTCTTTCGAATTTCTTATAAAAAATTGATCTGAACAGACCCATCAGATTTAGCTAATCAAATTGAACTATTCAATAACATCAGCTTAAAAATCCTAATTACCCCAACAAATTGATCATCTCCTACTTCAAATATAAAAATGATTACCACCACCACCAACCCAATTGAAAACATCCCAGTAAAACTCAATCCTAATTCACCAACTTTGATTCTCTCATTACCTCTGAATTTAGAAGCTAATCTTTTAACAACTAAACTAACTCCATCAACTTTCACTTTCAAAACTCCATTACTACATTCATTTCCAAACTCGTATTTTGATCTTAATAATTGAACATTTGTCGAATAATTCCGATGCCCAAATAATGGCTATGTCTGATGCCCAAATAATGGCTATGTGAAATAATGATTTAGGTTCAGTTGATTTATGAGTGAATTCAGCATGAGTAAGTAGATCTTAACTCCATGACGCTTTATCAGATTGATTAATATTGAACCAGCTTTGCTTCTAAAGAGCGCAACTGAGGAGGCAGACTAAGTTGTGAGGGAAAAAAGACATCTGAAGCATGAATCGGTTCCATGGAAGAGGAACCTATCTTCTGAAAAAATAATAATAATGTGAAGGGAAGATCAATATTTTAACACGTGGGTATGTAAACAGTACAGGATTATAACATCTGTCTTTTATTTTAACCAAAGCCGTCCTGATTAATTCAAGTTAGAAATGTGAAGGGAAAAACTGTGCAAGGCTGGGTCTAATGGCACCCATGATACAAGATTTGACTGTAGAGTGTCGTTATGTTGAGCACTGTTAGGCTGATTCCCAAAGACACGGTTTGAAATGCGTGTGAAAAAAGCAAGAAACACGGTTTGAAACTGCATGTGGAAAAAGTAAGAAACGCAGTACCAAATAAACCGTTGGATTCCTAGTCTTATTGGAGATCTAATGGTTGATAAATGATTATTTCTAATTGCGTGTCGCATGTGATTTCAAACTGCGTATGGACGTAGAATCTTGGATCCCTACTGCGGCTGGGCGTTTGTTTTTGGTGACGTGGATTCAACAAGAAAGTTGAATCTTGCACCGAGATTAGATTAGACTCAGCCTAATGGGGGCAAGATAAAATGTTTTCCGAAGTGGGGGTGGCAGTATAAACAGGTTTCTAAATGGGGGTGCAGTCAAAATTGTCCATCAATTAAATCGGTGGTGCAGTATAGGTCGAGACTCGAGAGATATTGGCTCAAACTTTTCAGTTGGTTGTTGGCTTTTTTGCTATTAAAAGATATATAAATAGATAACGAACAGAAGAATTTCTAGAGTAAATTTTTGTTAGTTTTTTGTCATTTTTTTCTTGGTCGCCCTCACCGCATGCGGTAATCTAGTATATGACGACTTAGTGCAAATTTGTCCGTCACGAAATTTGTACAAAAAACAGAAGAAAAAAATTTAATTTCTGGAATCGCAGAATCACATTGTGGCAAATCATCAAATTGATCATGGATATTGATCAAACACCTTCAAATGAACCACTCACCTTTTTAAAGTTATTCCAAATAATCCTTACAATGATCACAGTCGATCAATTTCAGTTCATCTTCATAAAAACAATACAGAAAAAAAAAATTTGAGTTTCAGTCATATTCACTGAACAAAATCAAATTCTACCTCAATTTCATTCAACAAAAATTTATATGGGCCTCTGTTGTATTCATTCATTCTTTTGGTTCATCCTATTTCGACAAAACTTATGGTTGAAGAACTTGTTTCTTCCTGCAGAAACAGAGCTAACACTGTATGTGATTCGATTTATCGCGGTTTAGAAGATGACGGGTACTGGATATGGTTTTTCGCCCGACCAAGTTATCATCACCAACAGACGGGATATAACAAATGTGTACGACTAATTTTCTTTCAAAATTTGCTAATTCATACTCCTTCCGAATTCGATTGATACAAGTAGACTACAATCGTTTTGTGGTATGTGTTCTTCTTGCTTAAAACTATTTTGTTTATCAAACCTCCATTTTCCTTTCTGTCTATACACCTTTTGCCGCTTACCCAAAAGCACCTGCAATTATAGAGATGATCATGTATAGTTGTTTGCAGAAGTTATCCATATAATAATCATGATTGATGAACTAATGTTCACTGATATTCATTCTAGGCTATAATTTAAATCTGACCTATTTTGAAAAACTAACATTTTCCTATAATGCTCAACAACTGTTTGATAAAATGTCTTATAGAATTGCCTTGAAATTTGTTGGAGTTGAAGGATCCTAAAGGGATTTTGATTAGAGGGTTTTGTTTATATGCAGTTTTATAGTAATGGGTACGCGTAATATTTTCTTTATTTATGGTTTATTGAAGCTCATTACACATAGGAACCTCTTACACAAACAGAATGGAAGATAGGTGAAATAACTTGGTTCTTATATGTTTGGATGCGACAAGGTGGGTAGGCTATTAATTGCAAAAGTGCTTCTTTGTGATTTCTCAGTAGAAGTCTCGCACTTGGAAGTTGCAAACAACACCAAGAACACTCATGCTATGCAGATGCTTGACAGTGCATTTTCTTTTAGTTTGCTATACCATCCTTTACCTATTTCTCGTTCCTCTTTACATCGCAAATCTAGAGGATATGATGCTTTTGTAGACAAAGTATTCAAGTTAATAAGCACCGACTCACTCTTAGACTCTTAATTAGCATTTACCAGGACAAGAGTGGATCTCTATTATTTGACTTAGTAGTGCTAGAATTTAAGGATACATATATAAAAACTCCTTTTGTTTACTTGAGTTACTTTTGCTGCTGTTGGTATGATGAAATCAACTTATTATTTTATGATTTTTAGCTGTGGATTATGTTTGTGGTTTACCATTTAAAGAGTATCATCGTTTAAATTGAAAACAAGAGAATGATATTGGTTACCAACATTTGGACAGAGAATTAGGGTGTAAGAATATAGGTCCTGCATAACGGGCACAGAAGTTTCAGAAAACTAGGACTCTTCTCGGGATCTTTGAACAACATCAAGAGATCTCCTCTTTGCATAGGTATGAAATTTTCCGTTTGAACATTGAGAAGGAGAAGGTAATGAACTTTATCAGTATTATTTTCTTTGGTGTTGTCCCGGACATGAAATTGGATTAGTTTATCAGGAAATGAACTTATAGTTTAGTACAATTATTATCCAGAACATTGTAACCTCTATGTTTTTAATCATTAGGCCCCCATCTCATTTTCCACTTCAATAGTAATGAGAATATGATTTAGTAAGAAAAGTTTGATTAATGGTATACACAGTAACATGACAAGTTGTGATAGTGATCCTTGTGAAAGGAACATTCACAGTTTTTCCCCTCTGTTTGGATCTGTCTGCTGTTAAATAAGACGTGCCTTTTTCTACCTGCCTCCTACACTTTCCCTTGATAACTAAAGCTAATTTACTGCCTTATTTAGTTATTTTCTAATTACTACCTATTAGTTATTTTCTTAAAATGAAGCATTTTTATTTTTCTTTTGAAGCATTAAAAATGAAGCACTTGGTTAACGATCTCTATTTTTCCATAGGATGGGTTAAATCTACGAAGTTATGGCTTCCAAAAACACGCCAAGCAGAGGAGTGATTACAAAAATTGTCAAATGAAACACTGTAGTGTCTAAAATCATCTCTCAAATTTTCTCCGTTCTTCATCTTTAAATAGATATTTTGTGTTTTCTTATTACTTTATTTTTATTGGTGGTATTACTTGTGTTGGTTTTTATTTTTGAAAGGTCTTGTGTTGGTTTTTAGTTGTGTCTTTCTTCCTCTTCGGTCGGCCCCCCACCGTGCGCGGTAATCTAGTAGTTTCATCCGCAGAGATGGCAATAGGAGTCTTGAAAAACCAAGATCTTCTTTTCATAAAATAGGCCTTTTTTACCTCGCTCGGTAATGCTCTTCTCTATGGATGCACCGACATTGCTTTCTCATCCTACAACGAATACTTGAGGAAAATTCGAAGGATGTGCTCTTTTGAGTTGTTAAGCATCAAAAGAATTCAGTCTTTCAAGTTTGTTCGGGAGGAAGAAATTCACATTCTCGATTAAAAACATAAAACTCTCTTCTATGGAGAAAAGGCAAAGTTAATTTGAGTGAAATGCTACTTGCTCTCTCAAATGACATAATCTGTAGGTGCACTCTTGGCAAGAAGTATGGAAAGGGTGGTGACAACAAAAGGTATAGTGAATTGCCAGAGGAGGTGACCAAGCTATTGGGCGCCGTTTGTTTCGGAGACCTGTTCCCCTCATTGAAATTCTTGGATGTTCTAACTGGATTTACCGGTAAGCTGAAAACGTTGTCCAAAGAAGTGGATGCATTTCTTGATCAAGTTATAGACGAGCACCTTACGAAGCAAGAAGGTGATAATGTCAAAGAAAATAAGAAATAATACTTTGTAGATATTCTGCTCGCAAGCCAGACGGAGCAACTAAACCTCACAAGAAACAATGCGAAAGCAATTCTACCGGTAAAATATCTCCTCTCCTTCTCTCCTAAGAACGTAATGCTCGTGATTAAATTACTTGGATTTATTGGCAATAACAGACATATTTATCATTTGAACTCGATACAATATCAACAACCTTGACATGGGCGATGTCGGAACTAATCAAGAAGCCAGACTGATGAAGAAAGCGCAAGATGAGGTAAGATGAGTAACCTGGAAAGAAACTAAAGGCTAAGAAGATGATATAATCCAAATGAACTATTTAAAATGCATTATTAAAGAGACTCTCCGCTTCCATCCTCCTGTACCACTTCTGATTCCGCGCAATAACTTTACTAGTACAAAAATACAAGGTTATGATATCCCACCAAACACAAGGTCTTCGTTAATGTATGGGCAATTCGAGGGACTCGAAATTTTGGAATGCTAGGAGGAGTTTCGTCCAGAAAGATTTGTCGACAACCCAATTGAATACGTGGGGAGCAAGGATTATGAGTTTATGCCCTTTGAGCCGGGAAGAAGAGGGTGCCCAGGAATACCATTTGGTGTTTTGGTCGTTGAGCTTGTTCTTGGTAACCTCCTATTTTGGTTTGATTGGGAGCTTCTGATGGTGCCGACTATGAGAAGCTAGACATGATTGAAAATTTCGGTATGAGTGTCTCTAAAAATCCCTTTCTCGCCTCATCGTTATGCCTCATTTTCCTTGAAACATTTTACTATTTTTTCATAAAAAGTTGGTGTAAGGTATCTTTAATATGACAGTAGATGTATTTAAGACAGATATGTTTAATGATGGATGTAAGAAGTAGTTGTATCAATCATAGATGTAGGAAACATTAATGGTAAAGAAGCTGTTTTGATAAAGATAAGGTTATTGATTATTCAGAGATAAATGAAAGTGACGATACAGAGGCATTACTGAGCCTCCCTAGTTAGAGGTCTTATCATCCTCGCCCTTATTTTTATCTTATATTATTATTGTGCGACAAAATTGCAGGCCGTCATTACTCTTTCAAGTAACGATCCATTGATCTTGCCTTATCATTTCTTGTTATTTTTGCCTTTGCAGGATGTATTTATCCGTTAATACGACGAGTCTTATTATTCCCGTGAGTAAAAGCCTCATGATATTAACGTCTTTGACACAATTTAGCTCCCTAATGGAGGGTGCCGTCCTTATATTCCCCCGATGCCCCTTCAAGGAAGCTTACCCCTACCGGGTTAGGGTTATAGTAGGTATGAGCTCAGGTTTGGTGTTTTTACTAAAGAAAACTCCAGATTTATGAAGTTGATCAGCTGTCCATCGTTTTTCCCAAATATGTTTAGGATATCCATGATATTCTGAGCTTCAATCTTGTTGGCTTTGCAGAAAACCATGCAATCATCGGCAAAGAGAGGATTGTTGATGGAGGGAGCATTTTTTGCATATCTTGATTCCAGTGATAAGCCCCAACTCTTCTGCATGAATGAGAATTCTAAAAAGGAATTCCATGCATAAAAGGACGAGGTAAGGAGATAAAGGATCACCAGACCTCTAAATGGTTTGAAGAAATTATATGGATAAGTATCCAGATGCTTATCTATCGGCAAATATATCCTGAATCAAACAACTAAAAAAACTAACCATGTCGATACCCAAGGAAAACATAAAAACAAGCTATAATCGAAATCTAAAGATGCAGCAAAAGATCGATAACTTAAAAATATATCATGTGTCAAGATACTTTTGTGTTTTCATGATAAACATTCTCTTACCAATGGAAAAGATTACACCATTACAATAAAACCAAATGTACCGATTAAGTAGAGAATTTTATAGAAACTTCTCCAAATCCTCCTTATCCTCAAATTGAAGGCCGATTAAGGTTGATTCAAAAAGACCGCCACAATATTGTTAAAGAGTTGGATCCTTCCACCCAACAACACCAAATTGGAAAAACTCTTTAATTAACTCCAACGATTCACCTTCCGTGCCTAAATAAACTAAATCCCGCCAAAGGAATAGGTGAAATAAATATCCAGAGAACACCAAACTTGCAAGAAAGCTTCAAAGGAGGATTGAAACTAACAAACTAAAGATTAAAGAGAGAACTGACTTCCAAGTGTTTTAACAAAAACCAGTATCTATTGACACAAGAAATATCGATCCTAAGCTTCACGGCAAGAAATATCAAACTTAAGCTTGCCAAATAAGTAGAACATATTACCTGTCCCTAATGTGTGCGAATCTTCTCCAAATAACATACATGCCAAAGTTTAATGTAACTAAAGCAATCCCAAATTCTTCCATGCGAGTATTACCCGACGAAGAAGATTTATCATCGAGATAAAGCAATACCAGCATTCTTCCTTCATGAGTTTCTTCCGAGGAAGAAGATTTATCATCGGACCATGCAACACCGAGGGGAGCATCGACATTCTTACCGCTTTAACCCTATATAATCAACAAAGATTTATTAATCAAAATAACATCTTTCACATATTAAAAGTTTAAAGATCTCGGGTTCCATGGTTTTTCTTTACAAACCTCTTATATAACTAGATGACCACGCCACGGTGGGAAGGCCGATAGAAGAAAAATGGAAAATTTATGGCTAAAATGAAAATATCATTTTTTCTTGAAACGGATAGAGTACGTCGTTTTATTAGTTGTAAAAGAAAATTAGTTGATGCATAAAACCAAAATATGGTAACATAAAGTATTATGTATCCTTTTGTGGTAGTTTGCACAATTGATCTCCATTTTATTTTCAAAATTGTGCCTAAAATGATAATATTTTTCCAAATTTTTCGTAAAAACTCTAAATTTAATATTGTTGTTTATACTCATTGCGTAGATTTTTTTTAAAACCTTTCCAACGAGATAAAATTTGTAAAATTCCAAGGCACGGATTTTTAGATGTAGGAAATACCATTAGGTCCTAGGAATAATATATTAGAGAGAGTCTAGTCCATTTGACCCAGTCAAATGTCTGTTTGGTCCTATTTGGTAATATAAATTATAGTTTGGTCCTAAAAATTATTGTTTGGTCCTATCTTCGATGTCATGGATGATGTAAATGTCATCCCGTAGTGGCACAAATACCCTTTTGGGACCATATATATAGAAAGAAACCCAAGAAAATATCTTATTTGATTTACTTTCTTTCCCTCCTATTTTCGAGATCTAGTTTCTCTCCTCCCCATTTTTTTTTTTCTGCTGCTCATGAAGACGATTAAGAATGACGAAATTTTTAGATTTTTCTCTGCTGTGTATGACGAAGAAGAAGAAAAACATGAAGAAACACATTACTGCTGATGTTGTTGACAAAGAGGAAGAAAAAGGTGAAAAGAAAAAGACGAAGAAGAAGAAGAAGAAAAAGTTTTTTCTGCGGCTGTTGTAAGAAAAAAAAGATGAAGAAGAAAAAGACGAAGAAGAAGAAAAATATATTTATGTTGTGTTGTTGACAAAGAAGAAGAAAAAGATGAAGAAGAAAAAGACGAAGAAGAAGAAACACATTTTCTGATGTTATGTATGACGAAGAAGAAGAAAAAGATTTTTCTGTTGTTGTTTCTTAAGAGAACTTCATTCCTGGAATGAAGTCTGTTTTTTTAGGTATTTATATGGACTTCATTCCTGGAATGAAGTCTGTTTTTTTAGGTTTTTATATGGACTTCATTCCTGGAATGAAGTCTGTTTTTTTAGGTTTTATATGGACTTCATTCCTGGAATGAAGTTTTTTTTTAGGTTTTTATATGGATTCATTTTTCGAATGAAGTCTGTTTTTTTTAGGTTTTTATATGGACTTCATTTCCTGGAATGAAGTCATTTTTTTTAGGTTTTTATATGGACATCATTTTGGAATGAAGTCTGCTTTTTTAGGTTTTTATATGGACTTCATTTCTGGATTGAAGTCTGTTTTTTTAGGTTTTTATATGGACTTCATTTTGGAATGAAGCACAAGAAAATAAGTAAAAATTAACACGGAAGGGTATTTTTGTCTGTTTTATATTTTTAAATAATTATGGACCAAACAGTAAAGGCGTTTGACCAAAGGACCAAAAAGGCATGGGCCCACCTAAAAAAGGACCAAACGATATTTTTCCCTTTATAGATATGTTATATTAAAGTTTGGTTGTCAATTATACCCCTAAAGAAATAGGATACATAAGAAATTATAATAAAATTTGGCTTTTATATCTAGTTGCCCTTCTTTTTTGGTTTATGGTAGGAGCGTAAAGATGGTTATTTCCTACGACTATGTCTTAATCCGCAAGTGCACGGCGTCTATCGGAGACGCGGCAAGTACGGGTCGAACCCACAAGGAACTAGAGTATGCAAGGATTGTTCTTAAGCTCTCTTAACCGATTTTCGGGATGAGTGACAGAAAATTATGCTTTTGTTTAAAGTCTTTACGACTGATTTGAAGATTACACAACTAAGGTACAATGAAGTGTAAATGATAATGAGTGCACTAGGATTGTCAAATCCACCCTATCTCAGGTTATGGGGTTCAACTAGTTTGAATGCTAATGTTCTTGTGGCAATTGAAGATAGGATGTCAACTCTATTTCTTGCCTAGAAGGTTTCACCAGGATAACTCAATTGATGTGACTAATGTGCATACCTAGAGTACTAGTTGTCTAATCAAGAACAACTAGTCAAAAGAATAAGCAATACTACATAAAACTTGAGTCGCAACATACTCAATTCAATGTGAATCTAACTACAGTGAGTACAAAGCATTCATTGTGAGAGTAGAGCAAAGAGATATTAACATTGAGTTTATCTTATCAATTAAAGCATACAAGAGCAATTCAATTCTAGTTGAAACACGAAATGTAAATTAGGTTTCATCTTAAATCCTAGCTATGGTAAATTTAGCTCATAATAAACATGTTAAAACAAGAGATTAAAATTCAAAAGCAAACTAAACATAAGAACCCTAAATTGAAAACTAAAACTGATCGCCCTTCTCTTACATCAAAACCTCTATTTATATCTCACAAATCACTCAGAAAACAAGAATTCGCAAATACCCAAACCTCTCTCTTCTGTTCCTTTGGCTCAGCAGCCTTCGCATGAAAGAGGAAACCCTAATTTTGTTTATCTCTAACAAAGCCTCTTGGGAAGAGAAGCTATATGAGAGATAAGTGAAATTAGGGTTGTCGGAAGAGGTGACTGTGGTGTTGTCGGTGTTGGGAGTTGAAGCTGGTACGGTGATGGGAGAATCGTGAAGAGATGGCTCGCCATTTTGGGGGAAGAAGAGGGGTGATGGTGTTTCGGTTTTCGGGGGAGGAGAAGAAAGAGAAATGGAATGGGGAAATGGATCTGGTCGACCGAGGTGTAGGGGTGTGTGAGGTTTTTTGTGAAGCGGTGTAGCGAGATGACGATGTGAAGGCCCGAGCGAGCGTAGGATCCGGTGGTTAATGATCCGACGGTTGAGGGGATTTTTCTTAGTCGAGCGGAGGCATCAAGGAATGATGTGAGTAAGGTAGCGAGCGTTGGATGCATAAAATGGAGATCTCAACGGCTCAGAAATGATGGGCTCGGATCCGGGTCGGGTCTTGGATAGCTTGGGCCCATGTCTTGTAGATGAGTTGCTACTTGTTGAGCTGCAAATCGCTGCGCGCGCGGCTTTGGCTGCTCCAAAGATGCTCGACTCCAATTCTTCGCTCTTGGCTCCTCAGTTTCTCCGAGCTTTATTTATTACCTAAAAACACAAAATTAATTAGTACAAATATTTATTCTTGAAAACAAGGAAAACTCAGAATCTGGGATAATATCTGATTCTTGAGCACAAAAGATGAGTAAAATGCCAATAAAAAAGGTGTATAAATATGCAATATTTGGCACTCATCAAATACCCCCAAACCTGAATTTTACTTGTCCTCAAGTGAAACAGAAATTAAGAAATCCTAACTATACCCCTGTCGCAGTCTCTCGAATGCATTTAGCGTATGCACTAAGCCTTTAAACCCCTAGGTGTCCCTAGTGGACGAGTTGTAGTCTCGTGAGGGTTCACAAGAGGTGTACCCACAAAACCTTCTCCAACTTCGTAGTGTAAAAGAGTCCCAAGCCTCCAAGAAGCTATGAGGACATAGAGTTTCGCGTGCTAGTAACATGAAGTTAGAACTATCGAAGAACGCATTCTCATCCTTAAGTCCGAGCGAGAAGTAACCATACCATATGAAAGAATTCGGATTCGATTGTGATCATAAGTCTCAAACGCCTCACTATTAGGGTTTTATGGTAATTGCACTCAAAAAGATCGCTTTCTAAGTCTCTCATGTGTGCAGGCAGGAATAAAGAGAGAAATCCTGTACACGTTGTAGGTAAGAAGGATAACCTTCTGAAATAAAATCTGGAGACTCCACAGAGGCGTGGACAAAAAGAATCTTTTTCTGATGATCTCTAAGACAGGAAATCAACCATTAGTAAGGGGTGGGAGTACTCACTCACTTCTCACCCGATCGGCAATTAATATCACTCTCTCATAAGAACCATAGAAACGTCTTCGATCTTCGGTCTTCGGTCTTCAATTGTTGATGACGATCTTCTGAACTTTACAAAAACTTGACAAACAATTTTTTTTTTTTTTTTTTTTGATAATTTTTAACTTGGTGGTAACTAGACACATAAAATAAACTACAATTTTTTTTTTGTTTTTGTTTTTGTTTTTTTTTTTTGTTTTTTTGTTTTTTTGTTTTTTTTTTTTTTTTTTTTTTTTTTTTTTTTTTTTTTTTTTTTTTTGATAATTTTTAACTTAGTACATGAAATGGAAATAACAATAAAACTCAATTTTTCACAAACTTCATTAATTCTCATCTTCTTTTCTTTTCTTTTCTTTGTTGCACGTAAACCTTGGACTATTTCAACTTTCCTTCATATATTCTGATGTTGCTCCGCTTGCTGACGATGATGTGTTTCTATGGATCTTGATGATTGAGAGAGAGAGTGATGTTAACTGCAAATCGGTATTTAGAAGGAGTTTTCATCTTTAGACGTCACCCTCATGATTGACGGAATTAGCACTCAAGAGATCAAAAGTAGTCTTTGAAAGTGGTGAAAAGTTGGGTAGCTCACCATTCCTACCCGAATTGACGTACGGTGACACACACTCTAAAAGCTTTTCTAGAAAGTCACAAAGAGTGAAGGTCGGTACTCGCTTGATGTAAAATGGGTAGTCTCCACTATGGTTGATCACAATTCTACTACCGAATATCTAAACAAAGACCTAATTCGCCCCAAGGTATGGTTAAATCCAACTTTAACGCTCTAATCAACTAAGAAACCCGATTGCGTTCTCCGGTACTTCCAATTTCTGTTATTTCGGTCAGAATCTCTATGTAAACATAGCTAAAAGCATGCTAGTGACTCTAAAATCTCTAAAAGTTGGAGGTTTTTATGCAAATTTTTGAGTTTTTTCGATTTTTTTTTTTTTTTTTTTTTTTTAATGAAGAAAAAAGATTAAAAAGACTAAAAACTCTATATGCAAATCACACCCCCAAACCTAGATCAAACATTGTCCTCAATGTGTCAACAGATAGGAAAAATTTAAACAGTCACATACCATGAGAACTATGCTGAGTAGAGTAAAGGAAAGAGATTACCGGATGTACAAGGGTGTTGCTAAACCATAGAAAGGTGAATGCTTTGAAAGCAAACAATCACGAGCGTAAGACAAAAAGGTTGGTTAGCACGCATCAAAATTATGCAAAAAGAAAAAGAAAAAAAAAAGAAAAGGGAAAGATGATGGATGTTTGGTCCATATGTATATACAAAAGTGAACTAGATCAGTCCACATAGATGGGGTCTTCCAAGTCAACGGTCTCAACTTCTGGTGGAAGATGTTCCAGAAATGGTTTCAATCTCTGACCATTGACTTTGAAAATGTTCTTGTTTGCTGGGTTTTCAACTTCTACCGCTCCATGTGGAAACACGGTACGTACCACGTATGGTCCTGACCATCGTGAACGTAGCTTTCCTGGAAACAAATGCAATCTAGTGTTGTACAAGTAAAACTTTCTCGTCCCGGGTGAAAGACTTGCGCAGTAATGCGCTTGTCGTGAAACACTTTCATCCTATGTTTGTACGTTTTGGCACTATCATATGCATCATTTCTCAACTCTTCTAACTCATTGAGTTGAAGTTTTCACGGTACCTGCACTTTATCAAGATCAAAGTTCAACTTCTTCACAGCCCAATATGCACGGTGTTCTAACTCAACAGGTAAATGACATGCTTTTCCGTACACAAGTCTGTAAGGAGACATCCCAATGGGAGTCTTGTATGCAGTCCTATAGGCCCATAAAGCATCGTTTAGGCGCAGAGACCAATCTTTCCTAGAAGGATTGACGGTCTTCTCAAGGATATGCTTAATTTCCCTATTAGAGACTTCTACTTGGCCACTAGTTTGAGGATGGTAAGGTGTTGCGACCTTATGAGTGATTCCATACTTGCGCACTAGTGATTCAAAGGGTCTATTGCAGAAATGACTACCTCCATCACTGATTATCGCTCTCGGGGTTCCAAAACGGGAGAAAATGTTCTCCTTAAGAAAGGAAAGAACAACTTTATGGTCGTTGGTTTTGGATGCAATGGCCTCTACCCACTTAGAGACATAATCGACAGCTACAAGGATGTACGACTTACCTTCAGATTTCGGAAATGGACCCATGAAATCAATGCCCCATACGTCAAACAAGCTTCAACAATCAATATGGGTTGTAAGGGCATCATGTTTCTCCTAGATATACTTCCTAGTTTCGGCATCGGTCACACGCAACACGTAATGCATGGCAATCCTTAAACAAGTGTTGGCCAATAGAAACCGCTTTGCAAGATCTTTGCAAAGCAGTTTTCTTGGCACTAAAGTGGCCTCCACAAGCATGGTCATGACAAGAAAGAGATGACATCCCTTTGTTCGTAATTGGGGACACATCTCCTAATGATTTGGTCTTGGCAAGCATTTAAACAAATATGGGTCATCCCAAAGGAAATGTTTAACTTGACCAAGAACTTAGAACGGTCTTGTTTAGACCAATGCAAGGGCATTCTACCCGTAGCAAGGTAGTTGACAATATCAAGAAACCATGGCATTTCAGCCACAAGCATCAATTGCTCATCGGGGAATGATTCCCTAATTAACACGACTCATCATCGATTCAACATTCAACCTAGACAAGTGATCGGCAACAACATTGTCTCGACCCTTTCTTATCTCGAATTTCGAGGTTAAACTCTTGTAGCAAGAGTACCCATCGAATTAGACGAGCCTTAGCATCTTTCTTAGAAAGAAGGTATCTTAATGCAAAGATGATCGTAATAAATGATAACCTTAGACCCTATCGATAAGATCTAAACTTGTCTAATGCAAAAACAATGACTAGTAACTCCTTCTCAGTAGTGGAGTAATTCAATTGAGCATCATTAAGGGTTTTACTAGCATAGTAGATCACATACGGAAGTTTGTCTACTCTTTGGCCTAAAAACAGCTCCTACAAAGATAGTCGACGCATCACACATAATCTCAAATGGTAATGACCAATCGGGGGGTCCGACTATAGGGAGATGTAAGGAGAGCCTTCGATTGCTCCCATGCTTCCTTACAAGCATCATCAAAGACAAATGCAACATCTTTTGCAAGAAGATTGCACAAAGGTCGTGAAATTTTACTAAAGTCTTTGATGAATCGGCGGTAAAAACCCGCATGGCCTAGAAATGATCCGATGTCCCTCAAGTAACGAGGTTGAGGCAAGTGTTGAATGAGATCAACTTTGGCTTTGTCTACTTCTATTCCTTTTTCCGAGATGATATGCCCTAGAACAATGCCTGAATTAACCATGAAATGGCATTTTTCCCAATTCAAGACCAAACTCTTCTCCTTGCACCTAACTAGCACACATGTGAGGTGATGCAAACACTCATCAAATGAAGATCCAAACACGGAAAAATCATCCATAAAAATCTCAAGAAACTTATCTACCATGTCGAAAAAATGCTCATCATGCAACGTTGAAAAGTAGCGGGTGCATTGCACACCCAAAAAAGGCATACGACGATAAGCAAATGTTCCATAAGGATTTGTAAATGTGGTCTTTTGTTGGTCTTTGGTGCTATGTGAATTTGGTTGTAGCTGAATAGCCATCTAAGAAGCAGTAGTACTTATGTTTGGCTAACCTTTCCAAAGATTTGGTCAATGAAGGGAAGGGGAAATGGTCTTTCTTGGTTACCGTGTTCAATTTTCTATAATCAATACAAACTCGCCACCCGTGGTCACACGGGTGGGAAGGAGCTCATTCATCTCGTTTTGAACAACAAGAATGCCGACTTCTTGGGTACTACCCGAATGGGGCCGACCCACTGGCTATCGTGGACTGGGGTAAATGATACCCGCGTCACAAGGCTTTAATCTCACCCTTGACAACATCTCTCATGTTGGGGTTAAGTCTCCTTTGCATTTCCCTAGATGGTTTAGTGTTCTCCTCAAGGTTTATATGATGCATGCAAATTGTGGGACTTATACCCTTAAGATCGGAGATGGTCCAACCTAAGGCTCCTTTATGCTCTTTAAGTACTTCTAAAAGTTGACTTTCCTCTTCCGTGTCTAAGCATGATGCAATAATCACAGGTAAAGTCTCGAAGGACCTAAGAATGCATACTTCAAGGTATCGTAGTGGTTTCAAATCAAGCTTAGGTGGTGTGTCAAGAGGTGGGGCAGATGTGGTATCGTAGAGTGGAAGGGGTTCCACCGCATTCGCCATTTGGCAATATCCATGGGTGGCACAGACTCTAAGCAAAGAGTGGACTTCACTAATGTACTCGTAATTGAAGAGATCTAAGTCAAAATTATCTAAGCATGCTTGTACAGGGGTCCACCGACAAAATGTCGGGCAAGAGTCTTGGATAAGACTCTCAATCATGTTAATCTCATGCAATTCATCATCATCACACTCTATGGGTTGTTGATTAACACGAAAGACATTCAGCTTCTACAAATCATGTTGCCTAAAAGACAAATTCAATATCCCGCTACGACAATTTATGATGGCGTTTGACGTTGCCAAGAAGGGACGTCCTAAGATAACGGAATATGATTTTTGGATTTTGCACAAGTTGGGTATCCAACACAATGAAGTCCACAGGGAAATAAAATTTATCAACCTTGATTAGCACATCTTCCACGATTCCCCGAGGGACTCTCACGATCTCCGTCCGCTAATTGTAGCGTGACAGAGTGGGTTGTAATTCCCCAAGACCTAACCGCACATACACAGAATATGGCGGTAGATTCACACTAGCTCCTAAATCCAATAAAGCTTTTCCGATTGTATGATCACCTATGGTACAAGAGATAGTTGGGCTACCCGGGTCTTTGAACTTAGGTGGGGTTTTGTTTTGATTATGGAGCTCACTTGCTCGGTGAGGAAGGCACTTTTGCACATGAAGCTTTCGCTTTTGTGTGCATAGGTCCTTCAAAAAACTTAGCATAGGCAGGTATTTGCCTAATTGCTTCGAGAAATGGAATGTTTATGTTAACTCTTTTGAACATTTCCAAGATCTCGTTGTATGAGTCTTACCTTTCTTGCACCAACCTTTGTGGGAATGGAGCAACAGGTAAATGACTTGACAGAGGAACATCTATATTGGTAGGACTCTTGGTTTTTTCAATGGGCTCAGGTTCTTTCTCTACATTAGGTGTTTTCTGTGGTGTTGTGTGTACTTGGGAGTCTGATGTAGACTCGCTTGATGGTGGTACACCTACATGGTTCTCAACAATTCTACCACTACGGAGAGTGGTGACAGCATTCGCTTGACTATGTGAAGTTTCATTGCAGGTAGAGGAGCCCGCTTGAAACACGATCTTTGGATTTTGTAGGGGTTGACTAGGGAATTTTCCTTTCTCTCTCTCATTCAATGCATCACAGATTTGACCCATCTTAAGTTCTAGACTTGTGAAACGTTGGTCGGTGGTTTTCCTAAGTTCTCGTAAGATTTTGGGTCAACAGAGACACGATCTTCAAAGCTAGTCTTTTTCTCTACAGGGTACTGAGTGGGTGGTTGTACTTGGGGGTTTCTAGGATATGAGTATCTTTGGTTGTTATGTGTTGGTCCCCCTTGTACTGGTCCCTTGGACCAAGAGAAGTTAGGGTGATTCCTCCACCCTGGGTTGTAGGTTTGAGAATAAGGGTTGTTCTCTTGCCTATTGTACAAAGCATTGGCTTGCTCGGATTTGGACTCTTGAAATGCATGTAATCCCGGACAACTGTCCACTAAGTGGTCGTAACTATGGCATGCGGCACAAGTGGCCCTATCAATTTGGTCACTGAGAGTAGGGGCATTAGATTTTACATTCTTTTCCAACTCAAGCACTTCTATTCTCCGGGCCAAAGAAGCCATTTTTGCATTTCCCTCAAAGTCAGACTCAATTCTATGAACATTGTTGGTGGGGGTAGTCCGTATCGGTTCTCGGATGGACTCCCACCGCCGAGTCTTTTCAGCGACTTCGATTAAGAAAGACCAAGCGTCATCGGCACTCTTGTCAATAAATGCACCGTTGCACATTGACTCTACTGTGGTACGGGTTCTAACATCTAGACCCTCATACAAGATCTGCACAAGTCTCCATTTTTCAAAACCATGGTGTGGACATTGGAGCAATAATTCATTGAATCTCTCCAAGTATTTTGCTAGAGTCTCGTCTTCTAATTGCACAAAACCATTTAGACTTTGGCGAATTGCCGCATCTTATGGTTTGGGAAAAACTTTTGAAAAACTCCTTTGTGAGGTCATCCAGTGTTCTAATGGACTGTGGTTGTAGAGCATGTAGCCAGGACTTGGCTTTGTCTTTCAGAGAAAAAGGAAACAATCTCAATTTGAGGGACTCATCTGTCATTTGGTTAATACGCAGAGTCCCACAAATATCCTCAAAGTCTCTCACGTGATGGTAGGGGTTCTCGGCGTGACCCCTCTAAACACGGGTAGCATATTAATGATGCTTGCTTTCGGTTCAAACCGACAAGCATCACCGCGTAATGATGCAAGAGGGCTGGCTTGCCCTAGTTGGGTACATGTAGTCCTTGAGACTACGGGGTTGGTTTTGTTCATCACCCATGATTTCTGTTTCAGATATGTCTGGGCTTGGGTTTTCTCGTTGAAGAGCCGGGTATGCTTACGATTTCGTCCGGCGGATTCTAACTAGTCGGTTTGTTTGGTCTCTAAAAGACACAATCATAGCCTAGCACGCGCCTCTAGCATGTTAACACACAAACAAGTTCAACACGGAAAAGCAAAAACTCAAAAATGACCCACTAACGCAAAAACTGTGCCCAAAAGATGGCTTTTTGAAGTTATGAAGCCCAACCGAATAGATGGGTTTCGGTTTGGTTATGGGTTTGAGATTGGCTTTGTACACCCCAGATAAAGTGGGCTTTGATTGCTTGCAGCCCAAGAGCTGAACCGAGATGGGCTTAGTCTATTGCACAGCCCAGTTTGGGTGTGGGCTCTAGTTATGTTCAGCCCAGGTTGAGGGCTTTCAGTTTGGTTTAGCTTGGGTTGTGGGCTTTGATTGGTTGACTGGCCCAGGTTGGGTGAAATGTACAAATTTCGATTTTGGTTGAAAAGGCTCACCTAGTGGACTTAGTGCTCTCTGGCACAAGCACTGGCTTATGCAAAGTTTGGCAAATGCTGCAAGACTTGTACACAGCCCTGGCAGGCTGCTCTTATGCACAGAGCAAAACACAAAACACAATTTCACATGAAATGCTTCTGACCTAGTGCATGTGGATGGTCACAAAGATAGGAAATGAATAAAGACGTGTATGGTGCAAGGGGACTGGGGTGTGCTCACTCAATGGTGAAGCATGTGCCGGGGTAGTGTGTTTGAAAAACAAACTAACAGCCTATCCCTAATTCTCGCTATTCTCAACTCATTCAAGTTTCACAGGATCATAAACAACTTTAAGCACAACTTTAGATGCTTAACTTCACAGGTGTAAGCACAACAGATCACAGATAAGCACAGATAGTTCACAGATATTCTCAACTTTAGATGCTAGCTCACAGATAAGTACAACAGATCAAAACATCATGGAGTTAACAGCTCATCATAATAATGATATGCACGTTCACAGATTTAGGGTTTAGCACAATGTAGGCATGCATAAGGTCACAAGCAGATGGAGCATAAGGAGCGTTGGTGAGCCAAGCAGGCTTGTTATTGGCAATTCACAAAGCAGAGTAGCTCCACAATTGCAGCTCCAGGGGCTTGCAAGGTGACAGGGTATGCAAGGGGTCTGCCAAGGATATGCAACTTTACAGCTTTAGCAGACTGGCTATGCGCTACTCAGGCAAGAAACACAAATAGTCTTGACATGCAGCAGATGTACAATTGGTGTCAATGAGGTCAGTTGACCTTAATTATCACAGTGTTATGCACTGATAGCTCAACAAGGTCACAGGAAGCTAAGGGTTATGGTTCAAGGCTAACACGCAAGCATACATGCTACTAGGCATTCATTCAAGTAAGCAAAATTAGGATACAATACCTCCAGAGATATACCGGGTTTAGGCAAATCCACCGCTTGTTTGGTGCTCCCTTTGTTCTCCTCCTTGGGTTATATCTCGGCTTCTCAAGGTACTCAAGTTAACTCAACACTCAATTTCAGTTCTCAATCTTACACAGCTAAAGCAATATATGGGACTGTGCACAATTTGGTGGAAACTAGCTATGGTGATTCACAGAAGCACAGACATAAAGATGTTTATGGTATGATTAGGCTAAGTCACAACTCAGTAGACAATTGGTAATGCAAAGATACAACTATACAGGGAGTTGAAATCAAAATTTTAAGCTAAGTTATACTATAAGAAACAGAAAACAGGGATTCAAAGCTTATATGCACAGATGGATGAAAGCTGCAGAAGAGTTACAAGATGCAAATGAGATGTTTTAACTAAGTTACAATACCAAGCAGAGCCGAGTTATACTAGCACAGATGATAACAGGGGAGTTTTAACACATATATACAACGTAGAATGAAACCAGTGGAGTAAAGCAATAAGAATCGAACAGCACACTACCAGTTCCCCGGCAGCGGCGCCAAAAACTTGGTAGGAGCGTAAAGATGGTTATTTCCTACGACTATGTCTTAATCCGCAAGTGCACGGCGTCTATCGGAGACGCGGCAAGTACGGGTCGAACCCACAAGGAACTAGAGTATGCAAGGATTGTTCTTAAGCTCTCTTAATCGATTTCGGGATGAGTGACAGTAAAATTATGCTTTTTTGTTTAAAGTCTTTACGATCGATTTGAAGATTACACAACTAAGGTACAATGAAGTGTAAATGATAATGTGACAGCACTAGGATTGTCAAATCCACCCTATCTCAAAGTTATGGGGTTCAACTAGTTTGAATGCTAATGTTCTTGTGGCAATTGAAGATAGGATGTCAACTCTATTTCTTGCCTAGAAGGTTTCACCAGGGGATAACTCAATTGACAAACTAATGTGCATACCTAGAGTACTAGTTGTCTAATCAAGAACAACTAGTCAAAAGAATAAGCAATACTACATAAAACTTGAGTCGCAACATACTCAATTCAATGTGAATCTAACTACAAGTGAGTACAAAGCATTCACTGTGAGAGTAGAGCAAAGAGATATTAACATTGAGTTTATCTTATCAATTAAAGCATACAAGAGCAATTCAATTCTAGTTGAAACACGTAAAACGTAAATTAGGGTTTCATCTTAAATCCTAGCTATGGTAAATTTAGCTCATAATAAACATGTTAAAACAGAGATTAAAATTCAAAAGCAAACTAAACATAAGAACCCTAAATTGAAAACTAAAACTGACTGCCCTTCTCTTACATCAAAACCTCTATTTATATCTCACAAATCACTCAGAAAACAAGAATTCGCAAATACCCAAACCTCTCTCTTCTGTTCCTTTGGCTCAGCTTCGCATGCAAGAGGAAACCCTAATTTTGTTTATCTCTAACAAAGCCTCTTGGGAAGAGAAGCTATATGAGAGATAAGTGAAATTAGGGTTGTCGGAAGAGGTGACTGTGGTGTTGTCGGTGTTGGGAGTTGAAGCTGGTACGGGTGATGGGAGAACTGTGAAGAGATGGCTCTGCCATTTTTGGGGAAGAAGAGGGTGATGGTGTTTGGTTTCACGTCGGGGAGGAGAAGAAAGAGAAATGGAATGGGGAAATGGATCCGGTCGACCGAGGTGTAGGGGTGTGTGAGGTTTTGTGTGAAGCGGTGTAGCGAGATGACGATGTGAAGGCCCGAGCGAGCGTAGGATCCGGTGGTTAATGATCCGACGGTTGAGGGATTTTTACCTGTTTGTCGGCTGAGGCATCAAGGAATGATGTGAGTAAGGTAGCGAGTGTTGGATGCATAAAATGGAGATCTCAACGGCTCGAGAAATGATGGGCTCGGATCCGGGCCGGGTCTTGGATAGCTTGGGCCCATGTCTTGTAGATGAGTTGCTACTTGTTGAGCCTGCAATCGCAAGGCTTTGGCTTGGCTGCTCCAAAGATGCTCGACTCCAATTCTTCGCTCTTGGCTCCTCGGTTTCCGAGCTTTATTTATTACCTAAAAACACAAAATTAATTAGTACAAATATTTATTCTTGAAAACAAGGAAAACTCAGAATCTGGGATAATATCTGATTCTTGAGCACAAAAGATGAGTAAAATGCCAATAAAAAGGTGTATAAATATGCAATATTTGGCACTCATCAGTTTATTTACGAAAATGTCTAATATCTTACTGTCCTTCCTCTTTGCTTTATTTACGAAAATATCTAATACCTTAGTGCCCTTCCTCTTGGGTTTATTTACAAAAATATCTAAATGAAAAAAAAGAAAATTTTGATTTAGAGGGGCAAAGTGTCGCCCTTTCATCGTTGAACCAAATCCAATCTTTTATGTCTAATTGAAAAAAATTGTCACGCTTCACATTGACACAAAGTCACCATATTGTATTTGGGTTAGAAAAATATAATCTTGAACAAGGTGCTCCTGCTCTTGTGAAGAAGGCGCTGTTCTTCTGGTACCTCCTTGACGCGTCTGTTCAATTTATTTATGAACATTCGACTTTGTGTAAAGGACACCGTATGCCGGAAAGTTTAACGTCCAATTACTGACTGATGATCTGAATGAGATCTAAACTATGGCCAAGGGCTTGGGGTTTACATTTTGCTTAGACCCCATACTAACAAAAAGTGTTGCAGTTAGCGGCTATTAAGATCTTCTTCATTTTTGGACGAGACAGATTGAAAATCCACTTGTACAACACAGTAAGAATTCAATCTTCGCTTGGGTTTAGGGATTATTAATTCAAGTTTGACTTGGGATGTATCCTCTCGGTAATGAAAGTATGGTTTTACTGTTTTTTGGACCGTCGGTACATACTAAAATGTCAAGTACTGCTGTTATTAGTACAATATCTCCTAATTGTGGGGTTTTGACTTTAGATCAAACCACTGGTTAAAATGGGGCCGAATGGAACTGCACCATTTCATACGAAAAGAATAGACTACCAAGCACCAAGGATACATATAGATTAAGAGACAGTGATGATGAAGTATTCAAATTGAATGACTTCTTGTCTTCGGTGATAAACGTTGTCTACGCAACTCTTGATATTTTCTTAGGAAAGCACACGGTTCTTGCCTTTTCGAAGATGAACATGGTTAAATTCCATTGACACCAATTCGACATTAAATTGGGTAGATGGTAAAGAATCTTGTTATCGAAATTTAGAAAATCCTCATGAATCTATTGATTCAAGTATGCCCATAATTATGGGGAAGTCTATTTGAACAAATAGATCCAAATTTGTGATCTATGAAATGGAAAGGCTAAATCCATTTCACGTGACAGAAGACTATAATTTTGAAACGAGAACTAATTTGAAATTAGTAGTGGTGAATTGTGGGGGCAAGGCTATACAATTACCAGGAGAAGAAACATTCTAGTTGTAGTTCTCTGAACTTTTGATTTTCAAATATGGGGTTCGTTTCTCAAAAACGTGATGCACTACTTCTTAAAGAATAACAATGGTCTCATGACATTATAAAATGATCATGAATATGGGAATAAGAAATTGGAATCAGTTGTCTTGATCTTATGAGATGGATCATTTAATCACATGGATTATTATATGATCAGGTACGATAAGAAGTTGGATTTCTCGTTAACCAGGAAGGCTGAACTTCTATATTTGACTTTGATTAAGAATTTGGATTCTTATTTAGTAGTTACTGTTCCGAAAGGGTTTAGTACCCCTACCCTTTCTTTGGTTAATAATTTCAGTTCGTGTTATTACTAACCAAAGAAACATTATGTCACAAGTCAGCGTATTTTGATCAGTACATTTTGCTTCAAGCTTGAAACAGTGTTTGAATGCACGGCCTGAGGAAATGCACTGACAGTGCTTTCAGAAGTTGCACCTTAAGGATGATTTTCAGCAAGAGAGCATTTTCGTGAAAAATGTGGGGGCCGATAGATCTAGTACAAAAATTGACCATAAGATTAATAATCATGGAAATTAAGCATATGGGTTTAATGCCTGTCAAAGAAAGTGTTCTTGAAACAGGGAAAGGGTTGTACCACCCAAGGTGTACTAGATCAGGCACCATTGTCTGATAAATGAGTACAATCTGGAATTCTAAGAGATAGGTGGAAACTATCGAGGATAGTTTCCTCCATTGAATCTTAAACAATAATGATTCAAAGTAATCCAGATTGAACTATGTGTTTTAGAAAATGCGAAATGCGAGAGTACTGAAATAAATCACTTAAACAAATGTTGATAGCGAAATCAACGTTGGACTCCGTACTTTGGACGCAAAGTCAGTAAAACAGTAGAGTGATTTCAAAAAATTTCTTGAATATATACTTGTGTGGACAAAGTATATGTATGCTAAAAATAGATTGTTCTGATCAAACAATTATTTTGGAAGAAACACATAGTTTGAGATTATGGTATGTCTCGATAAATAGATCGACGATATAGTACCATAAAGCAATTGCTCTCAAATGCGCGCATCGAAAAGAAATATTGTATGTGAATTGTATCAAGACGGCAAATCGATACGAATTCTAGAGAGCGTATAATTGCGTCATCGAGGGAAATGGGATAGCCTATATAGAGTAGTATTTATAGCGGACACCCAACCTAGCGATTGGAGATCCCATGGTTATCTAGGTTCAAAAGGGACAACCAAGTTATAAATTTATACTCACCGGAAACACTGTGAGAGTTTACTCTTTTTCCCATTTCTATGATGAAACAGTGTTGCCTGTCAAGTGAGAGGTTGAGAATATCTCTTAATGATTCCTATGGCTTAGTTTTCACTAAGAAAGTATGGCAGGATACTTTTCAAATAGGAGATCACCTATATGAGTGTGAAGTGGGGCCGCTTCCATGATAACTATAAGGCTAAGTTAATCTAGAGCACTCATGAAAACCAACATCGTTCGGGTAGAAATGAACACAACCGAGAACCGGATATGTAAGGAAATAAACTGTGTGATATCTATTGCATCGGTTTACATCATAAAGTTGGGCGGTTCAAGACATCGCGTTCACTTAGAACAACTAGTAAACCCGGTAGGTATTCACTACGGAAGATTCAAAGCCAAAAGCTATCTCTCCCGATGCAGTGATGTTCCGTGCACAAACTCTTTCTAGTGTCTGCATTAAACTTGCATGAATTTCTATTCAATGTGGGGATTGTTGGAATTTTTGAATAGAAATATGAATAGGTGTGTCAACTCACTTGAGTTTTTTCAACATTAGTGTCTTATCCCAAGGGATGTGACTCTCCATTAAGGGTTGTGACTCTTCATGAAAGAACTTATCCAAGAGTCACCTCTAGCCTATATAAACCCCACTTATTCTCCATTGCAAGTATGTTTTAGAGTCATAAAACTAGTACTAGAATTTAAGAGTTTGCATGTGTCTTCAAGAGTTAAAGAAGAGTTTGTGCTACATCCATTCGCGTTTGTTCGGTGTTATCGAAGTCTTTGCGAAAAACATCGAGGTATTGTTGAATGTTGGAGACATGTGCCGCTAAATCTGTAACAACATTATATACAGGGCATCAAATGTCTTAAGCAAAGAGATTACTCGCCTCAATACACCCAAGTAAGTCTGTTTAAGTTTTGTGATTGACCATCTCTTTTCTATCATTCTTTTCTTGTTTTGTTGTTGGAATTACGAGATGTAATACATAAGTGAAAACCGTGTTACAAAAAGTTGTAACGAATCGGTGGATAATGCATGAGTTGTATTATTGGAGAATCGGTAACGAAGATATATATCCAGCACTGGTCACCAACAAAAAAGGTAGCATATATTGGGTAGTTCATACACCTGGGTGATAAGCTCCCATGCCCACGAAATAGCTTCAGTTTTGAAGTAATCCGAAGGACCAGTTGCCAAGATTTCAAAAAATGTATGATGGTAACTATCTTTTCCAACGTCATCGAAATCATTATGCTTCTCACTTGCACGAATACATTTATGAGTATCACCAGACTTCAGATTAGTCAAGGAAGGTTTAGGTTCCTCATTGCACTTGAGCTGGAATTGCTGTTCTTCTTTGAAAAACTTCATATTGAAGGCCATTTTTAAAGAGAAAAAGAAATTAGCGTGGTTGATTTTTACCATGGAAAAGCTACATTACCTTAAAATGATTCTATCCAGGCTTCTGCAGTATTTTTGCCCATATTATCAGTTGGTGGTCAGGGTGATAATATGTTGGAATATTTTCAAGCGCTATTTGCCGTGGTCGACAGGAAGAATTTTTTGGTCTCGGCTCTGTTTTGACCGTTATAAACATATCGAGAATATTCAAATCCAACGAGACGCCATTGATGTCCGATGATGAAGAGACTCGTCGTTTCGTGAAGAGAAACCGTTGGTGAAAAGATGTCTATTCCCAACGAGATGCGAAACCCCTATAAATGGCATCTCCCATAACTCGTTGAAAACACATCGAAAAACCTTTTCTGTTTTCTCTCTTTCAAAAGCATCATCAGAACTTTTGTTTACATGTGTTCTTGATTGGATCAAGGGGTACAAACCTTGAATTCAATATCCGTTGTAGGGCTTTCATTGTATCCTGAAGGCATTATTTTACATACCTGTTGTAATCGCCAATTTATTGGGAGGGTAGAAATAACTGTCCAAAAGAAATCGTATGAGCCTTGAAAGTTTGGAGTACAACAATCTCTTCCTGTGTTCTTTCATCTTCTATTGCAACCCAGTTTTTCCAACATAATAGAACACATTCCCGTGTTGTTTGTCTTAGAGCTATTACTAGCCAGGATGTGGAATGATGACCGACAGGTAAAAAAAATTCTGTTGGATAAGCTTTTTTACTTTTCCTTTTTTCCCCTTTAAATGTTTGTAATTGGTAAATTTATGAATGCCGTCTCGAGGGCATGGAATCACAATTACTTGATGGCGCAACATCTTCAAGGGTGAATATTGAGATTCATTACAGACCTTTAAAATACGATAGCATCGCGAGGATATAACCAAAATTGAATTTGGAGCTGTATCATTTGTCAGAACGTCGTACTGTATGTTAGGTAGACATGAATGTAGCATAATTTTGAGGTTCAACTGAAGTTCAATGCTCAGTCATATTACTCTTTTTTTCTTTTTTTATTGTGGAGTTGTCATGATGAATGCCAATAATAAACTTTTACAAATGATTTAATGTGTATGGCCTCTTTCATCATTGTATGAAGATTAAACGTATGCAAATAGCCACCAGAGTCACCAATGCCTTGTTCCATCATTTGTTAGCTTTTGACTTTCACAAAATTGGTTAAAAAGACCGAAATCAAAATTTCCTGGGTGAAAAGGACAGTCAGATTTAGATACTGTTTAAATGGACAAAAATTTAAAAATAGGCAGGATGTAACCAGTTTCATCATGTACATTTTCAAATATTTTTTCTTATTTTTATTTTACATAGGATGCATCCAGGTTTCATCCTTGCTTTTTTTTTAAGTTTAAGCAGGGATGAATCCAGTTTCATCCTTGCTATTTTTTTTTTTGTCCATTTCACCCATAAAATTTTTTACTCGTCCATTTGAACCGTGTTTTAAATTTTTTTGGACAAATGACCCATTTGCCGTTTGACTTTTGAGCAAACATTACTCTCGGCGATAATCATTCCAGGTATCATTTTGAGCACAAATTTATGGTTGAAGTGAGTAACGGGATTTGCAATGAGGTCAGAGGGTGTAAACAGAGCTGTTGAAGACTTCATGTAAGAATCACCATCAACTGAGTGGGAATGAGTTTCTGGTGAACGGTATGAACTATCCACATATTTATAGGACGCCTATTAGTCTGTCAAATTCTGGCACCTGTGATTTTGCGGAAGGACCAGGGTGCTTCCATCCAAGAGTCGGACACAAAAACGAAAGACGGTAGAGATAGTGGGTGTGGCTAATCTAGTTCATCTCGGTGTTTGGTTTGCCTAGGCAAAGAGGGGTCCAGATTATTTGGGTTAAGGGCCAGATAGTATATTTGAAGCATGTCGTTTCATTGCTGAAATGAGGAATTATGAAACACCTCAATGAGTTATTCTTTATTTACTACCTTCTTAAACATCTCCCTCTTAGAGAAATTATGGAAATTGCACGTCTTGTTACCCTGCTAATTAGATTCAGTCGTGTTTACTCTTGACTGGTTAGGCAACAAGTCTGGACAACACACAGTCTAAGATGCTTAGGCTTAGTCCTATGGGAGAGATATTTAAATTGCCAGATTGCCTTATTGAAGTTAAGTCCTATGGGATGGGCTAATCCCTCACTTTGGCGTTTCTCTCTCTCCTTCTTTTCTCTCTCCACCTTTTCAACAATTATATTTTTTAAAACAATTTTTATCTCTCTCTACCTTTTCCTCTCTCTAAAAAACGTTTTTTTCCTTTTTTTTTTTTTTTTTTTTCATGCCGAATGGTTCGGCGTTTGAGAAAGCTTGGGCGATATTCTGAGCAAATGCTAGGCAAGAGAAGTAGCCAGATTTAGTGTTAACTTTTTTCCCACACTTATTTCATGATTTGCAACACTTTTTGGCCAATCTAGCACTCCAATCTAGCCCATAGGACTTAGCCTTAGGAAGTTGCTATCCCTCACTTTGGATAACCTCCATAAAAAAATTGTTGTCAGAGAAAGCTTCCGATATTCTCGTCGAATGTATTTTGATAGGAGCATATGAACCCTCTTCTTACTGCTTCGCCTTGTACGTTTTATATAGGCCGTGCCATACAGAGAGCAATGTCATCTTAAAATATCTCGACAATTAATGAGCCGATTAAATCTAAACCAGACGCCGACCTAAAATCCTAACTCTATAATCCCTTTCCTCCTCCTCTCCACCACCAAAAGAAAACCCTAGAAACTCACAATGGAAATCCCAACCCCATCTCCAAATTCTAAGAAAAATCTAGAATTTTCTTAGTGTTAACCATTTCTCTTTGTGTTTCTCAGTGCTTCTTTCGAAAGATCTTAAACGTACCCGAGGAGTTTCTTAAGCGTCACGGTCTTGCTGTACGAATCTTAGGTGATGATGTCACACAAGGAAATGCTTTAGATATTCTGCTGACTGTTGATTTGTGTATTATGATAGGGTTCCTTGCGGAATGCCTAGCTCTTAATGTATTTCCAGGTTTATGAGATCTTCGTTAAGTCGCTGGACTTTATGATTCTATTCGCAGTATTTTTGCCCACAAAATCAGTTGGACATTCCCATGTTGTTGGCCTCAGTGCTTTTACTAGCCAGGACGGAGTAACGGCAGACAGGTTAGTTTTTTTTTCTGTTAGATTAAGTGTTTTTTGTTTTTATATCTCATAATAATCTCAAGGAAAATCTTTCCAGGTATCATTTTGAGCGCAACTTTCTAGTTGACGTGAGCACGGAGATTTGCAATAAAGTCAGTGGTGTAAACAGAGTTATAATAGACGTGACTGATGGCAGTATCGAGTGGGAATGATGGACCGTATGAACTCCATTGTTAGGGCTGCCCATGGTCTGGTTTCTACCCGGACCGAATTGGTCCAAACCGACAAAAAAAACCAGAAAACCAGAGACCAAATAAACCAAAACCCAAGAAACCCAAAAACCGAAAAAAACCCATTCTAAGTGGTTGGTTTTGGTTTGATGTTATAAAAGAACCAAAAATCCAAAAAAACCAAACCAAAAAAAAAAACCCAAGAGTTAGAACTAGAAAAACCGATAAAACCATAATAATATGTAGCAAACTTCCATCGTAATATAATATATATACAATTCAATATAATATATATACACTTCAATGAGTATATTCAATATTAAATAAAATATAATAAAAAATATATCTAATATTGTTTTTCCTTTTTTTCTATTTTTGAAAATATAATTAAAAATATATCTAATATTGAATTATATATGTATAATATATACAAATTTTAATGAGTATATCCATAAATAAAGAAACTTTAGGTAAAAATATACATAATATTGAGACATTTATGTACAATATATATAAACTTTAAGGGGTAATTTGCGTTTTCTCCCCTGGCGAAGATCATAATTTGAGTTACCTCCCCTAGAAAAATTAAATTAGCGAAACCTCCTTTCGTTACATATTCCGTCCATACCCAGTTAGCTGAGTCACCAATTATACACACGTGGAAAAAAATGAATACGTGTCACATTTCTTAACTAAAATACCCTCCAACAAATAAATATATACAACTCTTTCATTCTCTTACTACACCTGAAATCGAGAGGGAAGGCATGGCATCCAGGGAAGAAGCTGTTGATACAGATATCTCGAGCAAAGAAACTCAAGTTGCTGCCATCGTCAAAAGCAAGAAATCGAAGAATATTCAGACAAATTTGAATGGATTGATGGTATTGTTCGATGCAGTTATGAAGATCTTTGACATGGGTTTTTTGGGAGAGGATAAAATAGATAAAAGATGGTGGAAAATTGGTCGCTGTTAAGAAGATGGTTTGTAAAGGATTAAAGAGAGACACTTTGAGCTGTACAGATGATGGCAGCGATGAATTAATTGAATCTGGCAGTTTCTGAAATAGATTGATGACTCGAGGGATTGGAGTTGTTAGATCGGTGGAGAAAGTGATGCTGCCAGAGAACTAAAATGGTACTGCGAATGGTGATTGAACTGGTGGTGATTGAATTGGGCATGAATGGTGAATCAGACAACTTGGGTTGGAGATGAATTTGAACTGTGAAGCTCTCGGTACTCAATTAAGAAGACCAGAGTTTCATTCTATCTTTATCTCAATCTCAATTTCATTCTCAACCATCTAAACTCAACAATTGAAACAAATCAATTCATAAAACCAAAACTAAATCAATTTAGACGCTTACCCAAGCATTGACGTTCTCTGAATTCCGCTTTTCCCCCAAATCATCTCTGCTAGAACCCTAGAATTATAGCTTATAATCCAGAAATCGGTCACCACTTCAATTTCATCAACTTAAACTTGATTTCACCATCAATTATATCCTAATCCATCCATTTACTTAATTACACAACTTCAATCACTCCCCTAGAACATCAATTTCATCTTCTAGTTCTTCTTTGAGTTTTTTGTTATGAAACCATAATTCCTCAATCTACATTAATACAACCTGTGAACAACAATTTAACATCAACCCTTCGACTCCATGTCTATTTGCAACACGGTTTACATCTTGAATTTACACAAACTCAACATCGAATCCAGAACCCTAATTTCTAACATCTGATTAACCGATATTAAAGTTTGAATTGATTTCCTCGACTTAACACCACCACCATAACTCGTGACTTAATCCTTTTCCTCATTTATCGATCTCAAAATATCTATTTTGACTTATTAGTTCATCACTATCTACACAATTAACTTTGATTGTGATGACCGATTGAGATAAACCTCCTTTCTTTTACTGTGAAGCCAGAGAATCAACATAGTTAAAAGAACCGGAAAAGGTGAGGATATTTTAGGTAGTTAACCAAAATTTCTTTTTTTTTTTTTCTGCCACCTATACAAAGCTGATGACTCAGCAAACTGGGTATGGACGGAATATGTAACGAAAGGAGGTTTCGCTAATTTAATTTTTCTAGGGGAGGTAACTCAAATTATGATCTTCGCCAGGGGAGGAAACGCAAATTACCCCAAACTTTAATGAGTGTATCCATAAATAATGAAACTAAAATTAAAGTCAAACCTAATTTTTCATATATAAATATAAGTATATGTTTTCCTAGACACCTACAGCTTCTACACCATTGTTGTATTCTCAACTATAGATCTTTTCTCAAAGAAAAATCAGATGGATTTGACCATGACTGAAAATGATGGTGCAACCGGAGTCACCGGTGTTGCTGAAGTAACTACTCAAATAACTGGCCAAAAGCGCAATAGGACTTCAACTGTAAGAATCGGAAGTTCTGACGTTTGGACACATATGAAGAGGTTTTATATGCGTATTGTAGTTCCTTTTTAGTTCTTATAATGAAATTTTATTTAATTTGATCAAGAGTATGAGTGATGGTTTGCTTTGCAATTTTGAATTCGAGTTAAAAAAGAAAGTCAATTAAAAAAACCCGAAAAAACCAAAAAAACCAAAAAAAACCGACTGGTTGGTTCTGGTTTCTAATTCTATGAACCGAGGATGGTCTGGTTTGGACTTTATGATTCTATTCGCAGTATTTTTGCCCACAAAATCAGTTGGACATTCCCATGTTGTTGGCCTCAGTGCTTTTACTAGCCAGGACGGAGTAACGGCAGACAGGTTAGTTTTTTTTCTGTTAGATTAAGTGTTTTTTGTTTTTATATCTCATAATAATCTCAAGGAAAATCTTTCCAGGTATCATTTTGAGCGCAACTTTCTAGTTGACGTGAGCACGGAGATTTGCAATAAAGTCAGTGGTGTAAACAGAGTTATAATAGACGTGACTGATGGCAGTATCGAGTGGGAATGATGGACCGTATGAACTCCATTGTGGGCTATGGGTGAGGCATACTTTATAAATCTTGTGCCTACGTTTAATTTTTGTTTACGAAAGGATTATATACCATGGGACTCGCTTCTTGGTTTTGAATTCAAACTCCATTATGATATTGGAGACTTGGAGTTGCCTATAATACCCCGGCCAGTCCCAGACTCCCTTTTTAGGAAGTTTCGATATCGTCATTAATTATGATACTGGAGATTGCACATTATACACCAAAAGAATTTCACACTGCATCATAACTCCGTCTTAAATTCATGGTGTTGTTGGAGTCGCATATCTTGAAATCCAAACAAGTAACCCGGCCCTATAATTTGATTCTCATGTGGGGGATTGTTGGAGAAAATGAGTTTTAAATAAAAGGTTTTATGGTCTTGGTGTGGTTTGATCTAAGGACCTAAGAGCAACTGCAGTGGTGCGACCATGACCAAAGAGCAAAGAGCAAAAAAAAAACTAAAATTTGGGTTTAGTCCGTGTTGTAACGCAGTGGAGGGAGACTAAAATTTGGTCAGGCGCAACTTTGAGTTACGCCCCAACCAGGCGCAATTCCAAATCTCGTCCCATTCTTTTTTTTTTTGTTTTTTTTATATTATTGTTGGGGCGCAACTCAAAGTTGCGCCCAATTTTTTTTTTTTTTTTTTTATTAATGGGCGCAACTCAAAGTTGCGCCCAATATTTTTTTTTTTTATTATTGTTGGGGCGCAACTCAAAGTTGCGCCAGACTTTTAAACCAAAGACCAAATTTGGTTTTTTTTTTTTTTTAATTGTTGGGGCGCAACTTTGAGTTATGCCCCAATCAATGGGAGACCAAAACCAAAATTTTGGTAGGACGCAGTGGGAGAATTAAGATCAAAGACTATAACTAAACCAAAGACCAAATTTGGTTTGGTTTTTAGTTTTAGTCTAGGATTTACTCGATACTCCACTCGATTAGTGTCTGTTTTTCGACCAAATTTTTAGTTTTGGTCGACTAAACCAAAAATTTGGTTTTTTTTTCTTTTAGTCTTTGGTTTATGATGCTCTAAGGGTCTAAGGACACTCACTCATTTTTGGGTGAATGAAGTAGAACCTTTAGTCCCACATTGTGGAAAACTAAAGAGGAGCTCCACTATATAATCATATACTTATGTATGAATTGTAAAACGTGGGTGGAGCTCCACTATATAATCAAAAATACATATTTTTACCCATGCGATATGCGCGTAAGTCCTTTTTCTACACGGATTTATTTTTGGGCGAATTCTTTCTTTAGGAAATTAATTCCAAAATTATTTCTTAAGAGTTTTATTTTTAGGTAAATTTCTTTTAGGTGTTTTACTTGTTTTTGAAGAAAACCAAAACCTAACTTGATTTGCAAGTAGTTCATCCTATAAATACAACTCGAAAATCTGTTTTATATATACATAGATTCTAGGGTTTCTCCATACGTTTTTTACCTCCATCCACTGTGAGTTGAGTTCGAAGAAAGGGTAACTGCGTTGTGCTAACTCAAGTTATATCAGGCAGTCTTATCCTGGACACATCTTATTTGTGAGGGGTTTAGCATTACTCAACTCGAGTATACCCGCGAACTAATGTGTTAAGGACAACTTGTTGAACCCGTGATTCTCGCCTCGTCAAGTTATTTCGGTAGAATTGTTTCGCATTAGTTCTTTACATATTATTTTTGATACATCTAACGTCTTTGTTCATTGTTGCAAGATTCCAACAATTTAAATTCTACACTTTAGTGGAAGTTAAACTCTCCTCACGTTTAATCATAAGTATCACAAAGACATCCTAACTTTCGGGTAAATTTTTGCTCGCTTCTTTGTATGCACCCTAGTATTTTGACTCCGAGTATCGGCTATTATGAAACCAAGTCGTAAAATGACAACGAAAACATTTACCTAAGTTTACATTACATAAAAAAAAAAAAAAAACCGACAAAATCTGCTCCAGTCCGCTTTGAGTTAGGCAGCGGATTTGTCAGAGACAAGTTTCGCCAAAGAAGCCGCCAATGCATTTTTGCCGACATTATCCATGATCCAATCTCGTTGGCAACCGTTCCCGATCCGAGTCTTGCACCGGCAACTCTTTGCCGGCCGATCTCGTGGAGACAAGCGCCCGATCTGTCTCATTGGCAACTGCGCGAGTCTAGTCTCCCCGAGAAAATGGTGCCAATACATGTTCAATTCCGTAGATGATTGCTTTGCTAGACAAATCTCGTGACAACTTCCACATGAAGGTGTCCATGGAGAAGTATGCAGGAAATTGCTTTAGGAGACAGGTTTCTTTGGCCCAACACCAATATGATGCTCGGGTAATTTCCTCGGTTTCCACAGACTCGGTCGCCCATTGTACGGGTCCATTTCAGGACTCATTTCGCATGCGCATTTAGCCGCCCACTTTCCTTGACCCAAGTCAAGCTTGGTACACATGCCAGCATCTTATCTTGAAACTAGTGCTTATCACAAAACTGTGAACAAAACGCAATCTAACCTATGAACTCCTTTGAAAAATGTATCTCAACTTAAGCGTCAGATGATTTTCTGCAGAATTTAGTGCTTATTAAAAAGTGATTAGTTATCTATACCATTTTGGTGGTTTTATCTACTCTTTTGAGGTTTATCTTCGTTTTAATGGCAATTCTGGATTATTTTTAATCTTAAACTCATTGTAACCTTAAAATCCTATTAATGAAAAGGTTCCTTGTTTATTAAAAAATAATAATTAGTTATCTTGAATTTAGTGTTTATCACAAAAATGTAAGCGAGTACATGAGATGTAAACCCTTAACGGTACACGACAAAAAGCAATAAACTCATGTGTTATGTTCCAACATTTAGAAGTGATAAGTACATTTAAGTGAACCCAATTATCCAACAATGTCAGACAAACAAATTCAGCACAATTCAGTCCACATAAAAATTCCAAGGAGATGACACATGACACAACCATATCAAAAACAGTAAAACAAAAATTTGACCAAAATTACCAGACAAAAATTGTTGATATTGTCAAAGAAAGAGAAATCACAAACTGAAAAGAAGACGCAGAATCCCAACATAAATATTTTTGCTCAATACATACTCTAGGCATTTCTATTCTTCCCTAAAAAACTGCGACTGTGTACTTATTGATGATGTCTACAGTTACCAATGGCTTCTAAAAAAGCACCAATTGGCACAACAAAAGAGCTCTGCTAATCAGGATGAATTTATGCAAGAAAGGTTGAACCAATAAAGGAGCTTTACCAATCATATCTGTTGTTGCGGAAAATCCCACAACTACACCCGATGAGATGATAAAAACACCAAGTTTAAGTCATGGAGATAAACTTAAACGTTAATGATATTATACATCACTTGATACTAATATTATCTTCACACAAGCTTTATATTGAGAATATGATGATCTTACAAATATCACAAAGACACAAGTGAATAACAATGAAGATAAAAGCACAACTCTAATGGCTTCTTTCTCTTCTTTGGAAATGGTTCTTAGCTCTATTCTACACTGATTTCTCTCCCATCAACTGCCCTTCTCTCCTTGTTATTTGAATCCTTATATAGGCAAATATATTAGTAGAAGACAACCATGTTCACGTGCAAGATCTCTGAAGATGGATTTGATATCAGTTTGTCTTTATTATTTGCCAGGCTTTCGAGAACTGTCCTTATCTGTCGCATCGACGCTTCGTGCTTCTTCTAGTTGATGTCGCATTGCTCTTGTCGTGTGATTTGTTTTTCGTACCTTCTTCCATATTATCGTGTGATTATTCTTTGCCTAATTATCCTCTTCTTCGTGTCGATGGTTGTCGTAGTTGGGGCGAGACTGTGGATTTGTCTTGTGTGATATTTCGCCCCTACATTTTGCCTCTTCTCGCGTTGTTCTTCTGTAAGTGGCGTAATGCGAGAATCCTTGGTCAATCTTCTTGTCATATCTTTATTCAATGTATTTCCGTGATTTCTGTATATTTGTTACACATGTTGTCAACTTCCTTCTGTTCCAGCGGTGCGTCTTTATTGCTTTATCTGAATAAATACCAGAGGGGGGAGTTTCTTTCATCTTTTCTTTCTCCCTATATTTGATTTGATTTATACGCTTAGGGTTTTCTTAAATTTCATGTCTTCGATGGTGGACTGTGGTGCATTTCTTCTTGCGGCTGTTGTATTGTTTTCCCGGTGAGTCCTTGCCTCAGTTCTGCTTCTTCATAGTTGGTGTGCCTCAGCACCTGCAACTTCTTCTAAAACCCGTCATTCCTCCGGAAAATGCATTGCAACACACCTTAGGAGTAGTTTTCCGTGTACCATTTCTTCTAACCAGACATATTTACTAGAGCATACAGTGATCAGCGATCAAAAAAACTGTAAAAAGACTTGGCAAGCTCATTTTTCCTGTCCTGGGGCACAAACCTGCGCGCTGAAACTTATAGGAACAGACAATTTATATGTGCTTTGACAACGTAGAGTACGTATCAAATACTGTATGTCATCGAAGAAGAGTAGGTATGAAATATAACCATTATATGGATACGACATATAATGGTTTTCCTCAATCCAACATCCAGAAACCAACAAACCATCAGCAAACATCAAGTGCGCAATCAGTTACACCTTATACCGAAGTGAGAGGTCGAAAACACAAAGATTAAACAAAGATCGAATTAAGTGTCACAACTATAACTAGATTAATATACATGGAGCAGGTACGTAATTAGCTTTAGCATGCAGCACAAAGCAAACTAAAATTACTGTTTGATCAGTATCCAAGAAATTCTAATGCGCGACATGACCCAAATTAGTGCCTAATTATAAAATCGAAAATAGTCCCAACAACTTTTCAAGCGCTTTCTTCCATCTTCAAACTAGTGGTGCAGCTGCAAGGTTGATCGGGCAATATTTGTTCTGCAGCTGGCTTTTGAAGAACAGGTACAAGACTTCCGTGATGACTTTGAAATAGTGGTGCAGCTGCTAGGTTGATCGGGCAACATTTGTTCTGCAGCTGGCTTTTGAAGAACAGGTACAAGACTTCCGTGATGACTTTGAAATAGTGGTGCTGCTGCTAGGTTGATCGGGCATTTCTTCCACAGCTGGTTTTCGGAGAACAGGTACAAGACTTTCATGATACATATACATTTTAAAACAATATTTATACGGTGATACACCAGTAATGTCAATCATTTGAAAACTCTTCATAGTCCGATTATAAATATAGATATGTATAAAAGTTCTTGGACGTGAGTTCGGTGTATGTTGGTTTATGATAATCTCATCTGTTCCTTCAACTGGATGAAGTCCAACATACCCATTACCGAATGAAGGAGGAAGTGATATGGTTTCCTTGGTCCAATTTGTTGTTGTCATCTTCTTCTCCTTGTTAGAAGTATCATCATCAGATATCCATAATTTTACGACATGGGCGTCTACTCTGTCCACTACAGCAATGCGTCCATCTATCTGTAGTAAATGTTTTGCCGGCCGAAGACCACCACCACATCCATTTAATGTCCCTGAAGAAGAACCAATGATGAATCTTGGGATCTGAATGATTCTGAATTTCTCAGTTCCAACATCAAATGCCACAATAACTTTATTTTCCGGAGTGAATGAGAAAAGATTCATGAAAGCATAATTCCTCATATAAATCGAACCATTTGCATAAACGGCAGGTCCAACTAACCTAACTGGTGGCACCTCATCTATTTTTCCCCATTGATTTTCTCCCAACGTAAAAACTTCACAAAATTGGTCAACTTCTCTCCTCCCTCCATACTCAAAACACCTAGCAGGTATCTCCCAAACACACAATATTTTGTACTTGTTAGTCAAAGGATCAAAACCAAATCCATAAATCTGAGAAATCTCGACACTAGCACCCCGTAGTGGTGTGGATGACTGTGCCCATGGAGTAGTTTGCCCAGTGTTGAGGTTGAATACGCAAGTAACTGCGTTTGAGTCGTCAACAACACAGAACAACCCATGGATGGGGGGGGTTTAACATGGCACCACGGGACCATGGAATTGTCACCCTATGAAGAAAATCCAATTCACCTTTAAAGTAGCCGTGACAGTGATCCTTGGGAGAATAGAAAGATATGGAATTACAAATCCTGATGAGAAGTTGAGGAGGGCGTGCTATTGATCGACTTAGATGTGACTGGATGAAAGCTGAATCCTCCTCGATGAATGACTTCCAACTTTTGGATACACACTTAAACCGCATAAGAGACTTGACAGGAAGGTTGACAAGTATATCTTCTACGGACTTGTCATCAAGACGGGCTGAAAGTGTTTTTCTTTGTAATTTGTTCATCTTTCACTACTGAAACTGAAATAGGGCGAAATTTAAGAACCCTAGCTAGCTAATTAAGATCAAACCTCACCGATTCAATTAATAACCTAATCTCAAAAACTCTCAAGGGCAGGTAATTATTTAGAATTACTTTAATTTATAGAATCAACACCAACCTATGCAAATCGAGAAAAACTTACGCCTGATTCAATTAAAAAGATACACACCTATTCTCAAAAAAAAAAAAAAAAAAAAAAAAAACTATAAAAGGGCAGGTAGAAAATTGTGATTTAGAATTGCTTTAATTCAAATTGAAATTGAAATTGAAATACAGGAAAATAAAATCAACTGAGACTGAGATACATAAGAAACTTACCTGTGCAAAAGATCCAAAGAAAATTACTTTTGATGGACACTGCTCCTTCCTTACGCTGGTTGCCGATTCTATTTATTTCCCAATTCCTTTTCTAAACCTCAAAGTCCTAGATATAAATAAGGGAAAATTAGGGGGAGCCCAAAAATAAAATATTAAATTGCGCATCCCCCAAAGGGAAAATTAGGGGGAGACCCAAAAAAAATATTATTCTCATTGTCAGGCCCACAATTAATTTTCGTTACTGTGACACCCATAATTATCCTGGCGAGATTGGGGTATACCCAAACTAATTGGGGTATACCCAATAAGACAAAATAGGTTGATTTTACTTCAATACCCTTGAACTAATTAACTTAAAATTAAACCCTAAAATTAAAAATTAAAAAACTCATAATCTTCCCTAATCTCTCTTCTCTAATCTCTCTGCTCTTCCCCTTCATCTTCTTACATTTCTTACATCAAACGAAAATCTTGAACTTTGATTTTCCAAAAAAATCGTTGACTCTACCGGCGAAAAGAAGACTATAAATGATGTTTAAACTCAAACCCATCATTGTGTTGTGTGATTTGATTGTTATATTAGGTTAGAAATCGAAAATTATGATTTCTGTGTTTTTGGCCTATAAGGTCGTAACATGCATATCTTGCCGAGCTTTTCATAATGACCATGGCGCGATTGTAAATTTTTCAACGACCGGAAGGGTATTTTTTGAATACCTTGCCGGCCAAACAACAGCCGGCAGGGTATTTCTAAAATACCTTGCCGGCCAAAAAAACAGCCGGAAGGGTATTTTTTAAATACCTTGCCGGCCAATGTTTTTTCAACAGTCGGCGGGGTATTTTTTGAAGACCTTGCCGGCTAATAAATTTTTTCTGTCGTCTCCTGTGTGTCAAAAAAATAAAGTCGGGCCGGCATGATCTTCATTCGTCGACCTTGCCGACTTTTATACTTTCAGAACTGAAAGTGTTGATTTTTGATCTAATTTTGAGTATGATTTCATACAACAGCTTTGCAATCCCCTTTTTAGAAGTGTTTGGGTCGTGTGCTTTCATTTCCGTTGCAAAAGATTTTCTCAAAACAATTTTTTTTCATAAAAAATCTTCCCAAATAAGTTCAATCAAAAACAAAATTTCAATTCATAAGTTTTAATTCACTCAATTAATCAATCTAAACTCAATTAATTAAGCTAATCGATTTTTTAGTATTAATTAAACAAGGGTATATTAGCCATTTAGAAAAATATATTGCTAAGGGGTGGCTTCTTTTACTTCAAAATGACCCTATTTTGTCTTATTGGGTATACCCCAATCTCGCCAGGATAATTATATGAAATTATTAAAAATATCTGCATGATGGATTATGCATCTGCATGACAGGGTATGCATCAGGGGTATAATTGGCAACACAACTTGGATATAACATATCTAAAAATCCGGCTTTGAATTTCACAAATTTTATATCGTTGGAAATCTTTTTAAGAGAGCTACTGTAACGAAAGTACAAACAAGAATATCAAAATTTTGTTTTTCACGAAAAAATCGGAAGTGAGCATCATTTTAGGCAAAATTTTCGAAAACTTGATACATAACCATTATGCAGCCACCAAAAAGGATGCATAACGCATTATGCAACAATTTTCTCTCATTTGCATAACAAGTTATGCATTTGGATAACAAAGTTATGCATCTATAACAAGTTATGTAACAATTGTTTTGGTTGATTTTAGTGCGTACATAAAAAAATTGATGCATAATGTAGTATGCATCCATATTTACGGATGCATATCAGGTTATGCATATATTTTCTCGATGCATAAAAGATTGTGCAACAATTTTCTCGATGCATAATGCATTATGCAGTCATATTTTTGGATGCATAACAGGTTATGCATCCATTTTCACGACTGGATAATATGTTATGCAAGATATTGTAGGTGCATGACAAGTTAGACAGGTCTTGTTTTTTGTTGGTTTCAATACTAAGAAAAAAGTAACTACATAACGTGTTATGCAAACGTTTTCTGGACTGCATAACAAGTTATGCAAAAAAACAAAAAAGATGCAGAAGGTGTGATGCAAAAATTACATGCTGATTTAGGAATGCTAAGTGTATGATGAAGAACCTTTGTATGACCTAGAAGATCCCACACTCGTAAGGTTTTATCAGCATGAAGTGCAAAAATTAAACTTCTTCCCTGCACATCCGATATCACCATATCTTGTACCGGTCCAACAGCTCTACCCCTGTTTGACATGTGGACACAAAAAGAAAAATTGAGATAAAGAGGAGAAGATGTGCACAACCAGAATACATATCGTAGTTGGACAATAGAATCTTTTCAGCTGATCATAAAGAAAACTTTAAATTGATCGAACATTTTTAGTTGAGCTGAGTTTGGTAATACTTTTATTTTCGAAAAGCACTTTCAAAAAATATATATAGTAATTATTTTTCATATTAGCGTTTGGTAAAATATTTTCAAAGTGATTTTAACCAAAAGCACTTCCAAAATACCCCAATTTTTAAAAGTTGGGGAGAGGAGCTTATAAAAGCTCTAGAAGCATAAGCTTTGGTCCCACCTTATTTTAATGCATGTTTTTCTTTTATATCCCTATTATAGTATATAAATGACCAAAATTGCCCTTAAATATTTGATAATAATTTCTTATTCTCCATAATATTCTTTAAAAGTTGTTATTTTAAACTATGTCACATTCTTCAAAGATTATTATTTTCACTTTCAAATTTTTGGTTATATACCATTTTAATTAAAAAATAAAATAAATAAGAACCAATATAATTATAAAATAAAAAATAGTATAATTTTAGTAAATATTTGATTTTAGTATAAATTTATTTTTATCCCAAGGTATATCAATAATAAAAAATAGTTACTCAAAATATATATAAATATCTAATATATTTAAATCCCATAAAATAGAATAAAACTATATTAAAAGATTGTGTCTATTTTTGTCATTTGTTACAACTACAATAAGTGAACCTATATCTTACCAAACACAATTTGATCATTTTTTTAAGCAGCTTTAACTTTTAGTATCTAGTTTACCAAACTCCTAACCGTTTTTTTTTTTACCAAAGCTTTTTGCAAAGACAACACAAAGATAATAACTTAAATTTGAGAGGATAAGTCATTATGACCGAATACTCCGATCATAACACTCGTCTGGTTTTTCCGTCTGCGCCGCCTCACTCGCAATGGCATTCTCTACTCTCTAATCTCTCACTCTTTCAATATATAGGGTTTTTTCTATTTATAAGTGTGTAATTCTAGGGTTTTGTGGAATTCTAGGGTTTTGTGGAATGTTGAAGCCCAATGTAGGCCCAAATCTGTGTAGTCACTCATTGTTTAAAATTGACATGCCGCCAATGCTCTGCCTTTGATCGAAAATATATCTAGTTTCAACTCATAATATATATGTAGTTTCAAACTCATAATCTTGGAAGTGACTCAAAATGTATCCTATCGCTCGATATTAATCACTACGTTCTAAAGATATTGCGGAGTGACCTGAAACCTACGCCATGGCTCAATATTACTTAGTACACTACAAGAACATCTAGCTATTGCTACACCATATATTTCCACACCTTCAATATAGGTGTTGCAAAAGCAAATTTCTAGTCACGGTACTTTTCAGTTGCAACTAAAAGCTATAATTTAATGCTGCAAAATGAAACTTTTGCCACACAATTGTATCAACAATATGAAAGAGTGGCAAAAAAGTATAATCTCTTGCTGCAGCAATAAAAATTGGGTGCAGAAATAGACTTCTTGCTACATAGGTTATCGTGACACTAGTAGTAGGGACGGGCCTAGCAAGGGGCTAAATGAGGCTATAGGCCCTCCTGTTTTTCAATAAACATGTTTTTGGGGTTAAGAATTTTGTGCATTTTAGGTTTGGCCCACCCTTAACCAAGGAAAACTCTAGTGATTTTTTGGGGTGTCAATGGATGAATATCCGTCGGATATTTGGAAATCCGATATCCGATAGGTTAAGCGCTATCGGATTTTCGATATTCGATAATATCCTATAGGATATCAAAATCAAATATCGATTCTCGACAAAGCTAATCTATCGGATATTTATCCAGTAATATCCGATCTCGATAAAAATGGTAAAATCCCAGTAAAATATGTTCACAATTGAAATCTAAAACATTTCATATCGGATATTGGATATTTTTCTTACTCTTGTACTCGACTCTAATATAGTTAGGGTAAATCACAAATAAATCCTTGTTCTATCGGATATCGGATATTAACAATTCAGATGGGTTCTAATCCGACTCCGATATGTTAAGGAATAATTATCCGATGTAATATTCGATATCCGATAAAACGGGTAAAATCCTATAGGATCTCGAACACTCGGAAACGGATTCCGGATATCAGACATATATTGACAGGCCTACTAGTAGTCTATAGGTGACCCATTGTTGCTTACTAGTTTTGCGATTCGTACCAAAAAATTTGCCGCGACCTTCGGTTGCCTTGCCAACCATTGGGATTCTAACCCTACCCAATTAAAAAACTTGGGTCCGTCCCTGACTTGTAGGGGTTTATGCCATAACAATTGGATGCTGTAATATATTAAGTTTCTTGTAGTGGTAATTCCAAATGAGTCGGTGATCCAGATTTTTTTTTTTCTGATCCCAATCACTAAGACGCAATATTCACGTCATGTCTCAAATTTTTCAGGTGACTTAAAATTTGTGCAAGGGTCCTAAAACCTAAATCGTCACCAAACACAAAATTTACTTTGTAGAGTAAAATTTGCCATGCGACTATTCTAGAAACCATTTTAAAATTTCTCATCACCTGATCAGTGAAAGAGAAAAGAAACCTAAAATGGGTTTCTAGAATATGACCTAAGTTATGTAAAAATTGCACTATATCTTGGAATATATGAAAACCGAATACTCATGATGGGTTTGACATTGTCGCCAATATCCATTTTTTTTGGCTCC
>JAJJWW010004817.1:0-240919 GCA_023531295.1 Papaver armeniacum
CAAATTCTACAAAGAAACACCACCACCAAAGATCTCCCCGTATAACAATTCCATCTTCACCGACAATTCACTTCCAAGCAATTCAATTCCACACATTCCCGAGCCATTCTTAGCAACAACACCGCTTGTTTGCATCTTTGCGGCTACACATTCATCGGCTCAACGGCTCAACAACACCGAGACTCATCTTCTCATTCACATTACTTCCAACTCTTTTCTCAATTTTAACAAAGATCGCCATTACTTGCATCCAGTAACTCCGGCTTCTTCATCTGCAATACCAATGGAATCTCAATTCCATACCCCCGCAACTCAGCCAATGCTTCACCGGTGATGCTTATACTTGCAGTTGCACTTGAACACCAAATGCTCCATTCTCGCACCACTAGAACCAACTTCTCAACATCTCCATTTCCCTGCACAATACCACTTCCTTGAGCCCACAAATCCAACCTTCCATGTCACTCAGAAACCGAAAATGAGGCAAACCCATTCTTTCTAATGAACCCAGGATCCCATTCATCTTGCAACAGCTGCAACACCAGTTTTGAAGTACCAGCACCAACTCCTCCCTTCTCAGATTCCATTACAAGCTTCATTATCAACTGCAATAAGAGTTCATACACCACAGCCTATAACATCGCCTGCATCATTGACCCTTTTGCAACTAAATTCATAGCCAAACTCAAACATCAATTCCCTGTAATTTCAATCACACAACCAATTTGACTTACAGCAACAATATCATCGAACACAACCCCTTGTCACAGCAGCAGCCCTGCAATGGACAGTCACTCAGTTCATCCAACCTCCACCTGAGTCATAATCACCCCCAGGCTTCATTTTCTCAAACATTAGCACCATAACTTCAATTGTAGCTCAGATTCACCTTAATAACATCTTCACTTTCATGTCTAAATCAAATCCCTCATCCAATTTCTTCTTCTTCTCAACACAGTAGCAGATCCCCTTTCTCTTCCTATACAAACCCTAGTTTCATTTCACTTATCTCTTCATCCCCGACTCATGAATTCGAGCCTTAAGAAACCCATCTTAGATCCATTGAATCCCATAAACATCTCCACTGATACCACCTTCTTCTTCTCTTCAATTTCAACATCCAAAAACCCTTGAATCTCCTCAATCGAACATCCAGAGACCCATCACTTCCATCAGTTCCAATTCTTCATTTCTCACAAACTGAACCCATCTTTAATTCTTCTCTGCCTCAAATACTTCTTCAATTTCTTCATAATTTCTCGATCTTGATCTTCACAGTTAGCAGACTTGCTGCTTTTGTTTTCCTCTCAATTCTTTTGAGTAAATGGTTAAGAGAAGATAGCCTTCTCGATTTAGAATCGTGTGACTTGGGTTGGATGGTTACACCCCAGGGATAATTACACCCTCTGATAATTGATAAGGGATACCTGACAACCCCTTAACTCAGCTGGACCTGTCTTTAGTGTTTCTCCAAAAGAAATATGCCCCTTAACCTTGACTGGGCTCCAAATAGTGTTCGCCCATGAAACGACCATTTTGCTCAAATTGGGTGATTTCTTCTTTTTTTTCCTCCATGCGACTCCAAAGTACCTATAAGACTCAAAACAAGCGTAAAATACATAATTTACAAGAAAAATAGCAAAGAAAGCATAAACTCTATATAGTAAATACGGTGTATTCTACACCTATCATTCTCTTATTATCATCGTCACCTGTATAGGATAGTATCATGGAAGAAGACACTCCATCTGTTTTCCTAAACAATGAAAAGGAATAACTCGTTTTTGGTTAGGGAAACACACAAAGTTAACATGTGCATGCTTGTCTACTCGATTATGACACATTTTGTATTTACAAACTTATATATGTTAGAGGGTAATATTATTCCAATATACAGGATTAATACCAAGAGGCTATTTTCTTTTACGAGAAAAAAACAATTAAAACCCACGTATTGGTTATCTTTAATCCACTTTATTAAGCTTACTGTAGAAGTATGATAATATGTGAATACAAATACTAAAAATAAAATAATTATATACCTCATTTGATTTGTGAGGTAAACTAAAAAGTTAGATTATATTAATTTAGATGTAAACAAGAAAAAGATAAACCTAGTTTGTTATTTTTTTAAAATAAGCAATAAATAAATAAATCATGGATCGATAATAACGTATTGATCAATGATTAGAGTTATGTGTGTGATAACATGTACGAAATGAAAAGGGGACAAAAGTAGAGAGGAAGAAGCAGACAAAATTTAAGCCTCTGTTCATAGTATACGTAAGACTTATTATCCAAGTATTGGTAAACCCTCATGTTAGACGCATGGGCATCTTAGACAATAAACATTTGTTTATGACATACATGTCATTTTTTCTTTTAAGATAAAATAATATGTCTTTGGACAATCAAACTTGTTCTTGTTAAAAAAAAATGCACTCACAAGCATTTAACTTAAGAAGACTTACTGACAGACCCATGTCTTTTCAACACGGTTGAAGAGCATATGCATAATAACTAGTAAATAAACCCACTACAATATGTGTCAAAAAAATAAACAATAAATTTATTAGTAGTCAAAGAACAGAAAGAGCTGTAACAAGTTTGATAAGATATACTTACCACAATCAAGACAGTGATAACACATTACAACGGTTCAGGACTACTAGTCTCCATATGCAAATATGATATGCCTTTGGTAGTACAGAACAAGGTCTTCACCGAACCTAAAGCTTCTTTAGGGTTTCCCACTAGAGAATAACTAAAAAAAAAAAAATTAGTTGAAAAGGTCAAGAGGCAATGAATAAGAATACATTGTGGGGAATTATTGATACGTTCGACTTCCCAACTAGACACTCTAACAGGTTGTCATCTTTAAGATCATAAAAGAATATACCTTTTTTTCTTGTATGAGACTGGACTGATGAGCACCGATCTAAATAGCCTACACCACCACAAAGTAAATTGTTGTTACAAATTAAAAAAAAAATCGCTCACAAATAGAGTGTTATCTTACCATGTTTGATGGCGTTGCTTACCTAAAATGAAAGAGTTAATACAGAACGATAAAGATTTTTTCCCAAACCCGAAAATAGAATATTAACAAATAAATATCAAATATTACCGAGTTGAAAGTCACTTCATCCTGACTTTGTAAGGTGCAAATACGAAGACCACAATATAATAACAAAGTCGGAGAATGCGCACTCAATTGAAAAAATAGAGAATGATCAAAATAAGAGAGTCGTTATGGGATCTTATTTTTGTTTGAAAGATGAACCATGAATATTCATACGCGCTAAAAGAATTCTCACTCCACCAACCCCTAGTTTCCTACGTTGCATTCTTTGATGTTATATATGTGAAATTGTCCCTAATTTTTTTTTCACATATTTCTTATTAGCTGGAGTCAATTTTTTTTTATGCTTGTTCAACATTCAAGCATTATAAATCGATTTCATTACACATTCAATCTTATATTTATTACTATTTCTTATAAAAGTAGTACATCGACCTACTTGGCGACTTAACATTCTTATATTTTTTTTGGGGATATAGATTATGAGACCTTATTGTGGATAATCATATATGCTAAAGCAGGTTTGGTCCAATTATATACTTGTGGTATGATATTTTAATTAAAAATGACATTTTTTAATTTATTTTATTTTATTCTTTGTGTCATTTACATAAATTATGAAAGAAAATATTGTCTCCACATATGGGGATGACTATGATGAGCCCGAGTCGAGAAAATAAGTTTGGAAGAAGTTAATAGTAAGAACGGAAGAAAGATGAGAAATTAGAAGAAAATAAAATTCATTGGAGGAACACATAGATATAAGAAACATTACATTCATTCACATACTTCAATCTGATACTTAGCTACCATACTCTAATCTTAGTCTGAAACTTGACTTAAGTAAATTAGAAATCAAGATATAATTTTGTGCATCTAACACTGATAACAAGCTTGAGATAGCAAAACTTGCGAGTTCGACCGATCAGTGCTCTAACAACGTATGTGCACATTCTTCTTTGTACATGGGAAACTTCTCGCATGATTAATGGTTTCCATCCTTGAATTGATTCTTTATCGATAAGTTAAAGTTTTATTGGGATCAAAGTAATTCATAAACATGGAAACTAGTTCAAGAACTTGCTATGGATGCAAACAATGATGATCGCTTGAAACTTAAATGACCTAGCCTTATTCATCAATATAAATAGAAAAATCATTACAACTAAGTTTTTTAATCCTGGCACGATGTGTCCTTGTTGCTGCAAGGTTCGTCCTCCATAAACCTAGGTTCCGTCGAGAAATATAATTAGGTTACGACTGTGAAATATTCACCAAGGGATTCATGAAACCCGGTCAGATAATCTTTTACATGATAGATATTTGGTATTCAGAATTTTATATTAATCATCGAAGTTCTTATCTATTATAAGGTCCATCTCTTCTGCCATACAACCATTCAAGAACTATTCATCGAAGAATAAGATTGATTGAAACTACGAGTAGTTCCACGTCTCTGACCTTGTAGTTTCACAAGAAAAATCTCGTGAGGGAGAATCAATTAGGTATCTTTAGAAGTTTGGAAGAGATTAAACCTTAACTGTGTGCTTGATGTCTTTTTTACCTGGAGATTCCACAAAGCAAATAGATTTTCACTAACTTGATTGAAAAATATTTAAAGAAAATTAGACGGGTGACTTGTTGGAGGAAAAGTGACAATAGTCTTCACATAGAACTGTGGAGCAACTTTAGGCTAGTAAAAGACATCTACGGGAATCAAGTGCTTAGGGTATTATGGGTTCCAAGAGACATAACTAGCGCGACTAAATCTGAATTGCTTGGAGGGTATACTGAGGCTCAATTACATTCCAATTTGAAGTTTGATAATAGGCTAGTGTCTGTAGCGACTTAATACAACGTGGTGTTCAAATTGGACGAGGTCATGGGGTTCCATAGCTAGATTGCAAGTTTCCTTGTTAACAAAACTTCAGGTGTCTTTTGTTATTTCTTTTCTGCATTATATCATTAATCTTTATATTTGAAATATGACACGTAGTACGTTGATTAAACCTATATAGTTTTTAGCTTAACAGTAAAGATCCTACAAAAGTTGTTCTTGTTAAATTCAAATCTTAAAATATTGATGACACTGAAAAAGCGGGGGTCTAACAATCACACCCAATATTTCGCTTAACAATTTGTATGATCTAACTCCAATATACATTTAAGAGAATCAACTAGACTCAATCTTAAGAAAAGTATATCAAAGAGTTATATATTTATTTGCCAATTCAATCTGCAATTAAACAAATAGGAATTTGCGAGCCCGGTTGAATATAAGAAATAACTTGGACGGTGTCAAAAACCAATATCCAAGTGTCATCAATTTAATAAACAACCCTATGTTGGATTCACAATTGATTGAGCTTATGCACAACCTGTGATTTCAATTATATAGAAAATATAGTGCGAAAAAGAAATAACACGGACACCAGAAATTTTGTTAACGAGGAAACCGCAAATGCAGAAAAACCCCGGGACCTAGTCCAGATTTGAATATCATACTGTATTAAGCCGCTACAGACACTAGCCTACTCCAAGTTAACTTCGGATTGGAATGTAGTTGATCCCTAACCAATCTCACACTGATCAAGGTACAGTTGCGCTCCTTAATTACGTCTCTGAATCCTAGCAGGACTTGATTCCCTTAGCTGATCTCACCCACAACTAAGAGTTGCTACGACCCAAAGTCGAAGACCTGATAAACCAATCTGTCTCATACAGAAAAGTCTATTGAATAGATAAATCTGTCTCCCACAGATATACCTATGAGTTTTGTTCCGTATTTTGATAAATCAAGGTGAACAGGAACCAATTAAAATATTGGACTTATATTCTCGAAGAACAACCTAGAAATATCAATCACCTCACAATAATCTTAATCGTATAGTAGCGAAACAAGATATTGTGGAATCACAAATGATGAGACGAAGATGTTTGTGACTACTTTTTATCTTGCCTATCGAAGATTAAATCTCGATAAAATCTTAGAGAAGATAGTACTCGATCACGATAGAAAATAGCAAGATCAGAACATGCAACTACAGTGAAAATAGTTGGGTCTGGCTTCACAATCCCAATGAAGTCTTCAACTATAGTGTAAAGAAGAAAGCTTGAGTTTGAGAAACAGGAAAGATGAAGTTTGATGTTGCCGGAGTTGGAGTTTGAGAAGGCAGCGAAGTTTTGAAGTTATATGAGAAGAACTCAGGAGGAGTTGCGGACAGAAAGTTTCATCCGTAAAATCTGACGTAAAATAGTCAAGAGAAAAAAAAGAAAAGTTACCAGGAGAACATACGGACGGAAAGTCCTAGCCGTAATAGAAGAAGAAAAGATAGGCTGTCGGTTTCCGCAAACTGACAAGCCAAATGAAGCTGAGAAGTTGCATTGGACTGGGCTTTGTTGTTCATGACCGAGCCTATGAAGACTGTTTGGACGTGATTGGTTGTTTTACACAAGTTGGTAAGGTTTTGGCCAGATTTGGTCGTGACCTCCTTATGGAAACATGGCTAGGTTTTGGCAACCAAATTCGACCGGAAATTAAGCACGGGCACTTCTACTCTTGCAAACCTATAAAAGAAGACTTCTTAATATATCATATCACACATCTCATAATACACTTTTGTTCTTCATAAAATATTCTAGGGTTTACCCTTTTAGGGGGAAACCGGATAATTGTGTAATCATGAGAGGCTAAACTTTATTGATTAAGGATGAATTCAATGTTCTAGCGTGAAGCTTTATTATTATACAAGTTTGTTATGAGTTTTAATCATCTTATCATTTGTTTTCACTACATCTAATGTTTATGAGTGATTCTTAGATTGATTTGGAATGCATACTACATTAGTCTATTGATTGTTCTATTGCTAGTATTGAGTTAGGAGATAAGTAATCGTCGAATAATTCATACACAAGTAGAAATCGCGAGACCTTGCAGAGGGATTCTGTGGAGCAATTGCGAGTGAAGATAACATCAGCAAGTGGACCTTGAGCTAAGAGTTTAACTACTGGGATCAACCTAATTCACAAAGCCTAAAACGTTTGATTGGATTACACCTTGAGTGAGCTACTACTTGGTGGTTCGGTTGGATAGAATCTGATATTGGAGAGCTTACGTATCCGTGGTATAAGGAGTTTTGGGGATAGCACTGAGCTAGCTGCTATTCTATGGTTGGTGATGAATGGTTCTAACGAAGATAGATAAGTATACTAATCCAGTTATCTCTTGGTAACGGCGAAGGATTCCTTGATCATCTATCTTTTATTTGTTATTCTTTTTATTTTATTTTAATCAAGCAATCCCCTTTGTTTTATCTTATTTTGCTATCTAAATAACATATCAATTACACAGCTCTCTGTGGGAACGATCCTTACTATCGCTATATTACTAGTTAATTAGTGGGAAATATCTTGATTAATTTGTTGTGGTTACGACACGCACCAAGACCGTGTATAGATTCAAGCGGATTTCCTACATAATTGTTTGTTAAGGGGGATAAACATCTTCAGGACGTTAACAACGCTGCACGTAGTTCCCTGACTATGCACCTTTCCGAACGAGTATGATGCTTTAACTATCTCATATCTCGATTATACAATATATTAATTCTAACGTGACATTCGCCACTGAATTCCAAAAAAATAATCTATTATATCTTATTACTCCGTTCCATGAATCCCCGGCTGACTCCATGGATTAGTAATAGATAACCAATCCATCTCATTACCCCGTTCCCTGAATTCCCCGGCTGAATTCATATATTAGTAATAGATGCACAATTCATAATTATTGCTCCGTCTTATGAATCATTCTCCGCTGAATTTCATGAATTAGTAATAATTACTCAACAATCGGGCATCTGGATTATCACCGAGTAAGCCCCAATAAAATGATGCAAGTGTACTCAACAATGATGCACGAACGAGCACCCAAATGCACGAACGAGCATTTGGAAATAGGGACAAATGAGGAATCCTACACAAAACAGGAGAGAGAAAATCATAATAAAAAAAAAAAAAGAGGCGCCTAGGGACCGGGCCCACCGGCTGGCCATGCCGCATGGCCGGTCCCCCACGCCTCTTCCTTTTATTTTTCTTATTTTATTTATTTTCATGAACTCATGAAAACTCCTTCATTCAAGCAACTTTCCTTGTTTGACGGTTTCTCCATATTTTCATGGTTTCATGAAAAATAATAAAATATGGAAGGTGTCGCGGGACCAGGCTACCTAGCCGTCCGGCCATGCCCTAGCCGTGGCCGGTCCCACACCTTGCAATCCCTTATTTTCATAATTATTATATATTTCCCTCATCTCATGAAACTCCTCAGTTTGAGCAAAAATCATGGTCTCTTCATATTTTCTCAAATATTGCTCAAACCATGAAAAAGCCAAAAACTCAAATGGTCACATGACCGGCTAGGCTATTCACGCCAAATATTAAAATATTATTATTTTAATATTTTCCAAATTTTGATCAAACGAGCAAAGTCCTACTTGCTCATTCGAGCGAAATCAAAAATTTCAGTCAAAGATCAAACTCTTCTGAAAATCCAAAATATTGCTCAAACGCACAACAGAAGATACCGAAACTCTCAGGTCTGAGACACAGACAATATGGTGATCCGGACATGCTTCCTTGACCGACTAAGGCCAGCCCTAAGGCTTGCAAGGATCCGGTCCCACATATTCTTATAATTTTGATCTAATTTTCTCAATTGCTCATATTGGGTCCAAATTCTTTCCAACCAACTTGGAATTTGCTCAATCGACCATCAGCTGGTCCCACACCACCAAGGGCCGGTTCTATGCTCCCTTGGTGGGTCCCTCACTTCTCCATAAATTAGGTTTTATTACATAATTCTCAGACGAGCACTATTTTAATAAATGATGAAACCGCCATTTAATCATCATTATTTCACCAACCAGTCAACTAAGGACCCTGGTGCACACTCACTCGAGCACTTGTGCCCACATGGTCGTCCATCATCCATGTGGTCGGTCCATCCCTCACTCATGACCTATTTTCAACAATTCATCAATTGACGAATAATTGATCAAAATTAGGGTTTCGAACAAACGCTCCACAAATCATCATTGCAAGTTTAAACACTGATAAATTCATGTTGATCCAGCAATCAACATCTGGATTAATTATATAATATTTGGTAGTCTACCAATATTTTATTGGGTCACGCCACCAATAAATAATTCGTTGAATTGAGTAATACTTGCTCAGTTGCTCGAATATGATCCAACTGTCAATATTTAGTAATTTATCAGTAATTCGTCGAATTGAGCAATACTTTCTCAGCTGCTCGAATATTGATCCAACCATCAATATTCAGTAATTTATCGAATCGATGCTCAGTTGCTTGAATTACAATATTTGCTCAGACGAGCAATATTGACATAAGAACTGTACGTATGACATGTTCAATCCATGAATCATTGAGCATTCATCACTCATGCTCAATTCAACAAAACTTAGACTCATTGTCTAATCAAGTCAACGTCTGACTAATCAAATACACGTCTGCCTTGCAGACTCCACGTTCGTGAGACATCAATCACGTCACATGGGGGGATATTACTTAGGGTTTTGGTCTGGCGGCCTACGACACTTGTGTTCATCCACGATGAGAAATGTGAGTAAGTCATGCAAATGATTGAAGGAGTTAGCAAAGTAGTGGGTGTACGGTTAACCAAGTTTCCGCACGACATGGAACTGGTTTTACCACGATCTCCCACTTTCCCACTCTTTCGCTCATGAAACCGTCATACTTACTGGGATCAATGTGTTCGCTATTCTGACAATATAAATAAGTTCTGAATTGATGACTGAGGGGATGAACATTCGTCTACACAAAATTCCTCTCGATCAAACTTATTTACACATATTTGCAGAAACCTTCAACACATCCATGATCCTTGATCACCATTGATCCCACAATTCTCAGCTTCCCTCCTACAGATCAACCCATCTCCCTCTTTGTGACCGAATTGACTCTAGAATGACCATTGACTTGGTTCAGGACAGAGTCATACAGATTGATCTCTCGAACTCAAAGCACTCCCGTGCAGTGCATCTGTGTGAGGTTAAGCAGTTTGCTCGGTTGAGGAGTCTCGTCCGAACCATCGCCTCTTCACTTTCCTAAAAAACCAGCAAATCGTTTTCCCCATCTACAGCTGGGTTTCACTAGTTTTGAGCGTGGCCCATTTAGGTTGTGTGACTTCTACTCACGGCCAAACTTGGGACGTGACATATTTTTGGGATCTTTGCGACTTTTGGTAAACTAATTCAATTGGGATTCGGCGCACGGGATCTTCTACAATTTGGAGACTATATAAGAAACACTTCTTGACCTAAGTTATATCAGAATATATCACACATCTCATATATACTTTTGTTTTTCATCCATATTCTAGGGTTTACCCCTTTAGGGGGAAACCGGGTAATTGTGTAATCATGAGAAGCTAAACTTTTATTGATTAAGGACGAATTCAGTGTTCTAGCGTGAAGCTTTATTATTATACAAGTTTGTCATGAGTTTTAATCATCTTATCGTTTGTTTTCACTACATCTAATATTTATGAGTGATTCTTAGATTGATTTGGGATGCATAATAGATTAGTCTATTGATTGTTCTATTGCTAGTATTGAGTTAGGAGATAAGTAATCGTCGAATAATCCATACACAAGTAGAAATCGCGAGACCTTGCAGAGGGATTTTGTGGAGCAATTGCGAATGAAGACAACACCAGCAAGTGGACCTTGAGCTAAGAGTTTAACTACTGGGATCAACCTAATTCACAAAGACCAAAGCGTTCGATTGGATTACACCTTGAGTGAGCTACTACTTGGTGGTTCGGTTGGATAGAATCTGATATTGGAGAGCTTCTGTATCCGTGGTAAAAGGAGTTTTGGGGATATCACTGAGCTAGCTGCTATTCTACGGTTGGTGATGAATGGTTCTTACGAACGATCGCTTGGTAACGGCGAAGGATTCCTTGATCATCTCTTTCTTTTATTTGTTATTATTTTTATTTTACTTTAATCAAACAATCCCCTTTGTTTTATCTTATTTTGCTATCTAAATAACATATCAATTACACAACTCTCTGTGGGAATGATCCTTACTACCGCTATATTACCAGTTAATTAGTGGGAAATATCTTGATTAATTTGTTGTGGTTACTACACGCATCATATAAGAACCATGAATTTGTATCCAGAATACTCAATTAAATTAACCACAAGAGAACCCATGATTAATTTAATCGGAAATGCTCTACATAAGAGAACTTACGGAGCCACACAATACTTACACATAGAAGTGGATCAGGGAAAGATTAATACCGCGGAATATTCAAAGATTCATTCTATTTTCATCAATATTTGCATAATAATATCATAGACTTAATCTTTGTTATCAAAAGTTCATTCTATTTTCCATCAATATTTGCATAATGTCATATAAGAGACTTAACTTTTGACATATATGGGACGATCATAGTTCACAGACGCAAACACACATATCCCATAAATCTATTTGCAATATATAAAACCAATAAAGATTAATACTGCAAAATCATCTTCCAAATAAACTTTAGAATTTAAATAAATAAATCCAAAAACATTGCAAGATGAAAATCGTTGGCAATAGCTATTTGTACTCACAATAATTGTTATTCCAAACCCTAGTTATCCTTCTTAAAACACAAGAATAAATTCTCATAAGAAGTTTCCTAGACATCAAGACAAACTCGTAATGCACATATAAGATGATTTGTCCTTAGAGGGTGGAATCAATCTTTTTTGCACGTATTTACACCAAGAATAGCTACCACATGTATATAAAAATGTTTTCTTAACAAAGAAAAACATACAAAGTCATTAATGACCATGCACCATAGTTCACATAAGATGATTGTGAACATTCAAGAATCCCATAACAGTGCGTACTACTGCCTATTCTTGAACTTCCTTATTTGTGATTCACCAACAACATTCTTGTAAAATCTACAAATGATCTTATAAGAGTAGTACTCCAAGAATCCAAGTGCCCAAGTCCAAGAGAAGTGGAACAAGTGCGACGAAACAGAGCAAAACACTCAAAAACAAGAGACGGGACAAATACCAATCTTAACTCACCCAAATTCAAGAATTCTCATCTCCATTTTGAATAGAAATCAAATAGGAAGAGAATGCAAAAAGAATGAGGTCATTCCGAGTTCGGACAAAGAAGTTACGGCTAAAACAAGTTTACCGAATATCGACGTCTACATGCCAGTGTGCATACGGGTTTGCAAACGAATTTTCGTGACCTGGAGCAGTATGCAAACGGGTTTGCGAACTAAAATCCATGGATTTTGATTTTAAATGATGGTATGCATACCTGGCATGTGCACCATGAAGTCCAAACATCCCGAACTACTATTTTCAACCTTAAACATTTAAGAACCTTAAACACAAATCAAGTTAGGTACAAATGAAGCAAGGTACATGGATCATTATAAGTACTCTAAGCAAATGATAAAAATACAAATCTTTCTCAAGTTTATAGACATACCTTTTAGAAGTATCCTGTCGAGAATTCTACGGCTTTACCAAATATTTAATATCGTACCTAACACAATATGTGCGCCCCAATTCTCGTGCTTCCCTCACCGTATACTTAACACGGCATTCCTTGGTGGTATTGCACTTACAACACAATCAAGTTGTGTTGACGTGAAAAATGTCTTGCTCACCACAAGTGACTGAAACAAACTTTTCCGTAACTATGGATTTTTCACCATTTATAGTTTTTGTTTCACTTTTGGATTATCATGAAAGAGATCACTTTTAGAACCTTTCACATCCAAATCCATTTTTCCAAAGAACCTTTTAAGTTCAAACATCATGGATACTGCCTTCTAAATAGTCATGGAATTTTTTGGGAGGTCATTCCTTTTCACACTCAAACCATCATTGGCTTTCTTTGGTACCCACTTTTGAGTGCGTTTAGGAACAATATGAACCTTCTTCCCATTACTCTCTTCTAGATTTCTCGAAAGAGAATTGGATTGACTATTCTTTTGCAAGTTAATCTTTCTCCAATTGGGAGCATCGGATATTGTCTTCATCTTTACGAAGTTATCCTTTTGATAACCATTACGATTGTGAAAAGGATTCGTATGACGTTTATAGGCAAATCTAGGTTTATCGCAGCACTTATTCCTTTGCCTAAAGGTTGGACAGTTACAACCTGTAACGTTAAGGGGATTAGTCTTAACATATGATCTTGGTTTCACAGCTTCTTGTGATGCCCAAATAAGAACATCATGAAGTTTCTCATTCCTTATACGGAAACGACAGCTCCTTTCCAGGTGACCTTTATTTCCGCAATAGTGGCAAACATAAGGAATGTTCTTACCTCGATCCGTGGTGCTGACTTTGGAGGTTGATATACTTTGCTCTTTCGAACCTTAACTGCCGGTGAAGGTATTTCACTTTTGCCATCAGTGGAAACCTTTTGTTGAGAATAATCACTAGCCTTGAAAATTTTTACCTCATTGCTAATACTTGGAGCATCTATTCCCTTATAGCCCAATCGTCGTGTATCACGATGATTTTTACTTGCTCCTAGCATAGTGGTTAATTTGCTTGAACTAGTGTTGAACTTTTTCAAGTCATCTTCCAACATCTTGATTTTATCAAGAGCAGCAGCTAAATCATCCTCAAGGCGTTTTTCTCGAGCGAGATAAGCGCTTTCTCTGTTATCAAAACTTGCTTGTTGAGAGCTAATCCTTGCTTCGGTTTCTGCAAGTTTCTCTTCCAATAACAAGTATTTTTGATAAACATTATCACATTCAAGTGACTTTCTACTCAGGTTTTCCTCAGAGTCTTTGATGATCGATACGCAAGAGCGATTCCAAACATAAAGACCTTCATAAATCCTTTTCAATTTATTGTTTTATCGACAGAGAGGAGTCAGAAGAGGTGTGACACGAGAAATTGTCATCTTCTTCTTTTCCAACGAATTCAAAACCTTCACATACCCTGAGACTTCCTCATCAATATCTCTATCAATATATGAATCACCTTCATCATAAAGTTCATCCAACTGTTCTTCTAGGCGTGTTTCCCAGTTATCAACAGTTTCTACATCAAGAGAATTTTTAGATATTGACTTAGATGTGACAGTTCTCTCAGGTGAAACCAAGCTTTGAAAATTATCTGGTAATTTATGAACTAGTACATTTTTAGAGATAGACTCCTCCATATAGTCAGATTGCTACAAACACAGACTTATGAGGTCTTAAACGTGTTTGCCTGCTCTGATACCAATTGAAAAAGCGGGGGTCTAACAATCACACCAAATATTTCGCTTAGCAATCTGTATGGACTAACTCCAATATACTTTCAAGAGAATCAACTAGACAGTCAGACTCAATCTTAAGAAAAGTATATCAAAGAGTTATATCTCTATTTCTCAATTCAATCTGCAATCAAACAAATAGGAATTTGCGATCCCGATTGAATATAAGAAATAACTTGGACGGTATCAAAAACCAATATCCAAGTGTAAATCAATTTAATCAACAACCAAAGGTTGGATTCACAATTGATTGATTTTACGCACAACCTGTGATATTTCAATTATATAGAAAATATAATGCGGAAAAGAAATAACACAGACACCAGAAATTTTGTTAACGAGGAAACCGCAAAAGCAGAAAAACCCCGGGACCTAGTCCAGATTTGAACACCACACTGTATTAATCCGCTACATACACTAGCCTACTCCAAGTTAACTTCGTACTGGAATGTAGTTGAGCCCTAACCAATCTCACACTGATCGAGGTACAGTTGCGCTCCTTACGTCTTTGAATCCCAGCAGGCCTCTACGCACTTGATTCCCTTAGCTGATCTCACCCACAACTAAGAGTTGATACGACCCAAAGTTGAAGACTTGATAAACCAATCTGTCTCACACATAAAAGTCTATTGAATATATAAATATGTCTCCCATAGATATACCTATCAGTTTTGTTCCGTCTTTCGATAAATAAAGGTGAACATGAACCAATTGATATACGGGACGTATATTCCCGAAGAACAACCTAGAAATATCAATCACCTCACAATAATTTTAATCGTATGGTAGCGAAACAAGATATTGTGGAATCACAAACGATGAGACGAAGATGTTTGTGACTACTTTTTATCTTGCCTATTTGAGATTAAATCTCGAGCAAATCTTAGAGAAGATAGTACTCAATAAAGATAGAAAATAGCAAGATCAGAACTCGTAACTACAAATAAAATAGTTGGGTCTGGCTTCACAATCCCAATGAAGTCTTCAAGTCGTTAACCTACAGGGTTTTAGTAAAACCTAAGGTTAAAGGAGAATCGACTCTAGTCGCAACTAATATCACACAGGAGGTGTGGGGATTAGGTTTCCTAGTTGCTAGAGTTTTCCTTTATATAGTCTTCAAATCAGGGTTTGCAATCAATCTTACCTTGGTAACAAAGCATTCAATATTTACCGTTAGATGAAAACCTGATTAGACTCAAGCTAATATCTTTCAACCGTTAGATCGAACTTAGCTTGTTACACACAAATGAAAAGTGACTTCATTTAGATATGAGTAATCGTACCTAAACGTGTTCATATTTGTTGGCTTAATAGTAGTTAACCGAAGTTAGCCATATGAACACTTTCATATCAACCATATTCATCTTAACCATATATAACTAGTTCAAATGACTCAAATAAAACTAGTTCTAGAGTTGTTCAATTATTTATATTCTCATAGAAGTATACAAGACACAATTAAAGCAAAATCAATTTTGATTCACTCGAATCAATTCATGAACATTATAGCCACGGTTTGCAAAAGATTACATTCCTTATTATATAAATGTATTAGTTCATGAACAAACCGATTTTAGAACACAACCTACTCAAGTATGCAAACGTGTACGCATACCTAAGTGGCCAGACTGAGTTTGGGTTCGCCAGTACGCGAACAGGTACGTATACCACCAAACTCAGTAAAGTCCCGGAACTTGAACCTCATGCCAGTACGCGTACAGGTATGCGTACTTAGTTCCAGGACCTCTACGAAACAAATCAATACGCATACGGGTATGCATACCATGGTTCCCGGACTTGGAATAACTTGCAACAGTTAGCATACAAGTACGCATATTGTGCTCTATCCAATCATGATTATTTGTTCTAAACTCCCATTTCAATCATTGAAACATTCTCGGAAGACGGGAATAGCTGTCTCACACAAACTATTAGCTTCAAAGCAATTTTCAAGTGATCGAATGATCAATACGAAACATTCCGAGTCTACATCAAATGACTGTCTCACACAAATCATGTAAAATGTTACCAAGCGATTTTCATATGATCATCTTTTGACTTTCGTCAAGAATATAAGAGGAACTTGGTTAAAGCGAAAGCTTTCCAATACATATTTCGAGAAATATGTAAGCGAGTTAAACTCAGCTCAAAATATCAAATGTGTATAATCGAAGTGTATACAGCTATACGACTTTTGACTCAAATAGGAGATAGAGTAGATAGAATTTTGAGTGATAGACGAGTTCAAGTCTCCACATAGCTTTTGTTGATGAAGTTCCACAAGCTCCCCTTAGTAGTTCTTCGTCTGCAATCGATGAACGCCATGAAGTCTTATGCTCAACTACACTTTCTATCCTAATCCGAGACTTAGCTATAAGTAGACAAGAAATCAAGACTTATGGTTTTGGAAACTAAACTTGACAACAAGCTTGAGATAACAACGCTTGCGAGTTCGACCGAGCAGTGCTCTAACAGACACAAGACTTTTTCTTGATTGAATTTGGATCTTTAAGGTTCAAGTACATATTAGGTTTACATTGTCATACAATCGGGATTGATGATATTATTTGGTAGAGATTTAAAAGTATTGAGTGTACAAGTATTGTCCATACAAGTTCACGAATGAAAAATATGGCGGTACACAAGGTACCCTCTCCTTTTAAGGTTTAATAAAATTTGCCAATATAGATACCCAAAAATGGAGAAAAGGAAAAACATATGAAGATGATTAGGATATTTATGAGTGCGAAGGTTGATTACAAACAACCGCCCTTGTATAAACCAATAAAATGACACTTTCTAAATTAAGGAAACTTTAGGTCCAATTTAATTGAGAAGTGTTGACTTGGTCGTCTGTCGATTAAATGAGTAGAGGCTAAGGATGAAGTCGTTTCCCCAGTTAGAGTAGCGAGCCGAGCCATTGTCCAACTATATATAAAAGCAAGGTGAGTCAATGTCTAATCATACGAGCAAGAACAAGGTTGAGATTGAGTGTCAACCTAGCAAGACCCGTGTATGCAAAGAACATATGCAAGGCTGTCCACAAAAGGAGCTGAGACCTGATGTCCGTCTTAGAAAAAAAAATTGACATCTATCTTTTAGGAGAGAAGAAACAATATTCCCCTTGCATGGGTCCTATAATCGAGTTTACGAGCTCCAATAGATGAAGAAATACGCTTGTAGAACTCGCGTGAATCTCATATGTCACGAGCTTAGCGTTTTAACTTTGGATGTGCTAAATACTGGAGAGTCTTGAGCTTGATTTGAGACCTAATTGTATAACCATCCATGTTTGAGTACCATGCGCTCTGACATGGTTGCTAGACTGGTTATGTCATGACTTTATTGAAGTTAAGGCTCAAGTTATATATGGAAGCTAGCTTAAGTTCTCGATTGAGTTTGACGGTAAGTATAAACCCGAATCTTGCCTTGATTATGCGTTCAAGACTTGTCTTGAGTTTATGGAGGAGCCTTTGGCTTAGACTAAACCTAAGCTATTGGCTCACTGAAAACTCAATGCACTGACATTATATACTCATGGTCATAATATATTCTCTCAAGCGTATAACACAAGATGTTTGTTTTTTTTCCCGCAAAGCTACATAAGATGGTTTTTTTTTTTTGTAAGTTAAAATGTATTCTAACAAACTAACTTGGGGAGTTAGTAACCCTTACATCAATAATAGTAGAGCCATCTAATGTTGGGCAAAGGGACTCAACCCTAACATTAGATTTATCTACTTCTAAGGCTTGCACAATACAAGACGGAGGAACATTCCTCCAGTTAAAAAGAGTACAATAATGTTTAGCCTCTTTAGACATTAATCGGCAACATTGTTTGCTAATCTAGGAACGTAAAAAAAATCCAAAAAGTTTTGACAGAGATTAAATTCTCTTTTTACTTCATCCATAATATTCTGATTTTTCCATGTGGTTTGAGATGGTTTCCCATTCAGGTAATCGAAGAGGTTCTTACAGCCGCCTTCAACACTGAAATTTGCTATTCCTTCCCCCCACTGCCCAAGCTGCTGCTTGTAAGAGGCCCAGGAGCTTCGCAATTAATAAAAAGAAAAGGAACAGAAGAGATATAATGATGGTGGTAGATGAGATAGGGTTCTTGTCTCGTAACCATAAACCGGTTTGGAAAATGATAAGACAAGCAAGTGTAATGGCGTTCGATTTTGTCGCCATAAGGCGAGGGGAGGACCTCTAATTGTCGGAAGACCACACAAAATTGATTTGAGCCATTTGAAAATGTAAGGTTCCAGGAAATGATAGAAGTGAGAAAAAGTACATGAAGATAGAGTAAAGGATTATTCTATCAACATTTAATCTTTCAACACAAACAACGATTTTGGGGATTAATTTCTACCATCAATTTATCGTCTTCATAATTACTTTTAGTAATGGGCGTTCTTGATATTTGCCCCGTATCTCTTATTCAATTTTTATCGAGAAGATTTTAGAGATCCATCTTAATGTCATAGTCTTCTTCGGAGAATGGGGGACTTCGTAAACTAACATTAGATTTGAACAGCAAATCGTTCACAAAGGACTTCAGCCTTAAGGCTTGATTCTTACTTATCTATCATCTTCTGAGTAAGACATATAATCAAATCTTCGCATTCACGTCGGAAGCGAGAATCAGGCGGAGGAAGTCCATTTTCATGCAATTTTAGAAAGATAATCGGACACAAGCTTTCTCTGAAAGATCTACAAGATCGAGAGAAATTCTTATCCCGAGCGTTATTGGCATTTTGGGGGGTAGCTTATTCATGGAATAAACACTTAAAAGATAGTCAAATAATTTGACTACCTTCCTTTTGAGAAGAAAGATGGCTTTGTGAAATTAAGGCGGTCCATTGTTCAAATGAATCTCCCCACTAAGCCTTTCGGTCAGGAACGTTGGAAACAAGTAAGTTTTCGTTCGAGAATAGAGTTGGATTTTCTAGAAAAAGTTTTGCTTTTACACTCACGATATTGCCTTGAATAAGAGTTGGTTTTTCCAAAGAATGGTTGGCTTCTCTTATTTTACATAATTTTGGCAAACATCATGCTGCTGCTTGGTCCATAATTACGTTTCTGCTTGAGAAGAGTTCGATGAGAAAGTTTCAGACTCCAAATTAGTTTTATGCACAAGAGGCGGTTTGAGAGTCTTGCTTTTTGGATAATCAAAATTCTCCGATTGCATAGGTATGAAGTTATCTAGAGATTATCTGCTCCATCCAAAAATCTCTTTCCTTTCGAACTTCTTTCTCGATATATCTCCCATTATTCGCACAAGATGTTTGTTTTTTTTCCCGTCAAAGCTACATAAGATGGTTTTTTTTGTAAGTTAAAATGTATTCTAACAAACTAACTTGAGGGAGTTAGTGAGTAGTAGGGACCCTTACATCAATAATAGTACCGGAGGAAGGGGGAGCCATCTAATGTTGGGCAAAGGCTTTTTTGGGAGGACTCAACCCTAACATTAGATTTATCTACTTCTAAGGCTTGCACAATACAAGACGGAGGAACATTCCTCCAAAATTAAAAGAGTACAATAATGTTTAGCCTCTTTAGACATTAATCGGCAACATTGTTTGCTAATCTAGGAACGTAAAAAAAATCCAAAAAGTTTTGACAGAGATTAAATTCTCTTTTTACTTCATCCATAATATTCTGATTTTTCCATGTGGTTTGAGATGGTTTGAGTGAGTGTAGTTGGTGAGGATCACTGTTTCATTAGGAGAAGAGTAATTTCGAAGAGAAATTAATCCAATAAACATTCTTGTCGCTTTCAATGGACCGCCTTCAACACCGGTTAAAAATAACAAACTTGCTATTCCTTGGGAAAAGGGACTCCCCCACTGCCAGACGGAGAACATTCCTCCAGGTTAAAAAAGTACAATAATGTTTAGCCTCTTTAGTAAGAGGCCCAGCTTCATGTGGTTTGATGGCTCGAAAGAGGTTCTTCGTTAGCCTGGGGCTATTATTTCCCCATTTGCTGATTCTTTGCTTGTGGGCTTACTGACTCTTACAGGTTGTGGCTGAGATGGGTCCTGCTCTGCCCTATTCGAAGTTCCCTGCATCATTTCTGAGAATTAAAGAAAAGCCTGCTGGTACATTCACTGAAGTCCAGGTTGCATCCAGGTTAAGCTTTTTTTTAGCAGGTCTAGGAGCTAACCATCTAGGTTTTTCCTTTAAACTAATAGGTGTATCTTTAGTCTGATAGATATCTTTGTACCAGAAACTCAAATGTCTTTGTATTTCTAATGCTAGTTGAGTATGAGATTGATGCTTCTTTTCAAAAGACCTATTACATCCTTCTTTCCATATGAACCAGACTTTTGTCAAAATAATTTCTAGAGGAACAATTGGGTTGTCATTTCCTAACCAATCTTTGCAAATATCTAAGAACGTTTTGGATCTATCAAAGTTTATATCTACCGGGGAAGGCTCAGATGCCCAAACAGATGTGGCATAAGGACAATAAAATAAGAGATGCTCTATAGATTCGTTTTCTACACAACCAAAAGTACAGTTAGGAGAAACATCCTTCATGAATCTGGATAATTTAAGGTTAGTAGAAACTGCATTTTGCAGGCACTTCCAAATAAATATTTTAATTCTTTGAGAGGTATTTAAGTTCCATAGACCTTTCCAGAAGGAGTCAGGTTGTCCTAAATTATAATGATTCACAATTTTTCATTTAGCTTGTTATACATGGACTTAACCGTGAATTTTCCTGAGTTAGTAAGAAGCCATCTAAGGGTATATTATTTAGCATTTAAGGTTTTATCTAAGGTAATTCTAATGTTGCAAATCTGACTAGCAATATGTCTAGGAAATAAATCTTGAATTAAAGAGGAATTCCACTTTTTTGAGATGGGGTCAATAAGATCCTTCACTAGGGTTAAAAAGGAGTTAGCAGGAGTTTTGAAGTTACTGAGGTTCTCTTTCAATTGGGGGATCCAATTATCCTCCCAAATATTGATCTTGTTTTTGTTCGACTAGCTTGGCACCCTGACTTATACATCTCCAAATCCAAGAACTATTAGTTGGGACTTTGGATTTAAAGGCTGAGGATTTCCTGAAGTACCTAGGTTTGAGCTGAGACACCCATAGAGCTTCGGGCTCATTTAAGAGTCTCCAAGCAAGTTTAGTGATCATAGCAAGGTTGAATTTGTGGGCATTTCTGAAACCTAGACCCCCTTGTTGATGGTGGATTTTCGTTTAAGGTTATATTTGTAAAAACCAGAGAAAATCATGCGCTGACATCTTGTAAAAGATAAAGCCATCTATAAGTGTTGGATACTCCCTGATGCGTGTCGTAGGTGCAATCAAATTAATTAATACTTTACTACCTAATTAACAAGTAATATAGGGTAGTCAAGGTCGATCCCACGAGGAGCAAGAGATTCTAGTTGTAAAAATTGTCACGAAAGAGGGGTGTAAAAAGCAAAAGAAAATAAACAAAGCAATTAAAATCGAAAGTTGAAAGCAATAAGAGAGACAAGATCAAGGAATCCTTCTTCGTTGCAAAACAATGATTAAAGTTATGTTCTTTTCTACTTGTTATTAGTCACAGATTATCACCAACCGTAGGATAGCAGGTACGCTTAGCTAGCCCCAAAATCCCTAATTTCACCGAGTAATGTGTCCGCTTAGTTATCGATTCTATTCAAAAGAACCACCCCGAGGTTCGCTTACAAGATGTAATTCCCTGAATGCATTAAGATTTATGAATTTAGGTTTAGTACTAGTAGTTAAACTCGGTTCGCTTGGTTCACTTTCTAGCGTTGTTTCTACACACAATTGCTCCACGGAATCCCTCCGCAAGGTCTTGTGTTTTCTACTTGTGTAAAGTGTCGAGAACGATTACTTATTCCCTAACTTATACTAGATTTAGATTAAACTAACAAATCAATTTAGCATGCATTCTAAACAATCTATCAATCAATCATGAATGTCATTAAGATCATTCCTATTAGTAAAAACAAACGATAATCATGTGAAAAACTTCAAGATAGAATTAAAAACAAAAACTCAAATCATATTAAGAACTAGGAATTCATCCTCAATCAATAAAATTAGCTACTCATGTTAAAGAGTTCACACAAAGAATAAGAAAAGAAAAGAATTGTTGTGTGTGTAGAGATGTGTAGAGAGGTGTGGAAAACTTCTCTATTTATAGGCTTCAACATTCTCCAAATCTTCCAAGGAATAGAATCCTTTTTCTTTTGCAATTCAATTTCCAAATCCAAGCTTTTCTCAACTCTTCCACCTTCTCTTTCCAAATTTGAGTCCAATTCTCCATCCAATTCCTAACCCAAGTCTTCACACCCATGAGAGGAGTCCATAGAAAGTTCTGGAATTTTTGGTCGCCGGAAAACTGGGATTGTGGCCGGAATTTGACCGGAATAAGTCGCTGCCGGCCACCTGAAAATTTCTGTCCGTCAGTGGAATATTCGACGGAATATTCCGTCAGTCCACCGTTAGGACTAACGGTCAAACGGGTCAACCGTCAGTCAACTGTTAGTCAGCTGGTCAAGTCATAAAGGAGTCAGCCACCGAGTCAGCATCTTACTCGGCTGACTGATCTAACTGGGGTGAGTTGGATCGGCTGGATCGGTCATCGCCGAGTTGAATCGCCGGAGTGGAGAACCGGCCAGAGTTCTGTTTGTTTTCTGGCATTTCCCAGGCCGAGTTCAGGACAATTTTTGGGTCTTCACCTGTTAAGAAACCTAACACATTCATCTATCAATTCAATTCACAGCTTCATCAATTTCACACACCATTCCCCTGTTGCTTCTTAGGTTGAGCTCAACACTTTACATCATCATCTCTGAGTCACAATTCACCAGCAATTCAGCCTCATCTGCTACTGCAAGTGATATCAACAGCGGCAGTAACTCCTTCTCTGCTTGCATTTCTGCATTGCACAAGCTTCACTTCAACCCTTGCACAGTTGCTACTTCAACATCTTTTCAGCCTCAACACCACTGCTTTCACTTCCACAACAACAGCTACCACAGCACCAGAACCCATCTCATGATTTAATCCATCTCTGACCTTCTTGTCTTCCCTTCTTGTATGCAACATCAATTACACAGACCATTTGATTTCATCTCAAAAATAGCAGCAACTTCTTCCATATTAATTCACAGACCCAATCTCCCTGAGCTTTAACTCCCCTGGTCTGGTAGTTTTGCAATAAACACCAATTCAGGCTATTTCATCCTCCTTCTCAATCTTAGTTTGAACAGCAACTCCAGCCACAAAACCCATCTCTTCTCTGTCTAATCCCATAAACAAGTCGAGCCTATCTTGTATTATCTCATTTGCCTTGTCTCGACCCATTGTTGAACTCATAACCCCGATTTCATCTCAAGACCAGCAACAAATCGAACCCATTTTTCCCTGCAATCTCTCCCTGAATCTTCATCTCCTTCTTCTCGATTCACTGCAACATCAAACCCTAACATCAATTTATCACCAGAACCAAAACCCATTCAATCTCTTTGCTGCCTTTTCCAGATTCAACCCACAAATACCCATTTGATTCACAGTCGTTCTTTATCAATTTTCTATTTCAGTTCTTCAATTTCTCTACTGGGTTTTCGATCTGCTTCTCTGAACTTTAGATGGGAACAATAATGAGAAAGGAAGACATTTCTCTCGACTTTAGGGGTAGGTAATGGTAGGAGCTTATATTGGCACCCCACGTTATTGGATAAGGGCTAACCATTTGGCCTCCCCTTAACCTCAGCTTGACTATATTAAGCACTCCTCCAATAGGGTTGCCCCTTAACCTTGACTGGGCTCCAGATAGTGTTCGCCCATTAAATGACCTTTTTGCCCTTTTGGCTCAATTGGGTGATTTCTTCTTCTTTTCGTCCGTGCGACTCCAGAGTAACTATAAAACTCAAAACAAACGTAAAATACATAATTTACAAGAAAAATAACAAAGAAAGCATAAACAATAGATAGTAAATAGGATGTATTCTACACCCTATCAAATTCCCCCACACTTAGACTTTGCTAGTCCTCGAGCAAATCAAACTAAAAACTCACAACTTCAAAGCGTTCAAGCGTCCTAAGCATCCAAAGAGTTATGAGGACATAGAGTTTCTGCATGCTAGTAATAAGAAGTTAGAAATACTAAAGAACATATTCTCATTCTCAAATGTTGAGTGAGAAATAACCACACCATAATGAGAGAACGCGTGTTTGAGAAACGATCAATAAGCATTTCGCCTCGACTTCTGCCTCACCAAAAAGGATTTTATGATAATTGCACTCAAAAAGACGGCTTTTTATGGTTCTCACATGTGTGCAGGTAGGAATGAAGAGAGAATTCCTGCAACACGTTGAATGGTGGGAAGGACAACTTCCGAAATATTTTTAAAAACCCACATCTTTTAATATTTTGAAAAACCATTTTTCTGACGATCTCTACGAAAGGAAATCAACCATTTATTATTGAGGATGAGATTACTTACTCACCTTCACATCCGATCGCCAATTATGATAACACCACTCTCACGGCATCCAATAGAAACGTCTTCCGCTCCTCGTCTTTAACTTCTTGGTCTTCGTCTTTGGTTTCAACTATTGATGATAAACCCTTGAATTTCATAAATCCTTAACAATTTGTAACTCTTTTTACCTTAAAATCCTTGTCGCTTGAAACTACCTTATAAATTTTCCTTCCCCACGGCTTATTAACAAAACAAATATTTCTTTTTTTTTTTTTTTTTTTTTAAAAAAAAAAAAAATTAAATACAAAATAAACCATGGCCGTGGAAGAAGTATTTTACCACTTGATTCTTCACAACTTGTATCGTCTTAAAATCATAAACTTCAAAAATTCTCACCTTTTAATTTTCTTCGCTCTTGTGAATAAGTCTTCATACTTGAATATAAAATTACCTCATTGTATTGTAAGTCCTCAACATATATGTAAAATCCGCTCATTTGTATGTTGCTTTACTTGTATTTGAAATTTGCTCTTTTTCTCGTTCTGTTGCTTGTAAACCTTAAACTTTTCCAACTTTCCTTGTATATTTTGATGTTGCTCCTTGTTGATGATGAATGTGTTTCTATGGACCCGTTGTTGTCGTGAGAGAGAATGGTGCTAACTGCAAATCGAACTACAAGAAGGAGGCTTTCATCTATAGACGTCACCCTCATGATTGACAAAATTAGCACTCAAGAGATCAAAGAGTAGTGCTTCTATTGGTGGGAGGTTGGGTAGCTCACCATTCTACCCGGAATTTACGTACGGTGACACACACTCAAAAGAAGCTCTTTAGTAGATGGAAAAATTCTGGTCGGTGCCTCACATGATATGAATACGGGTAGTCTCCACTAATGATTGATCAGCAACTCTAATAACGCATTTCTCCCTGCACCAAATTCGCATCACCGGCATGATTAAATCCATTATTTAACACTCAAACAAGCAAGAAATCCGAATGTAGTTCTCTAACATTTCCAAGTTCAATTATGTCGGTCAAAATCTCTATGTAAACATAACTAGAAATATGCTAGTGACTCTAAAATCTCTAAAAGTTGAAGTTTTAGGTAAAACTTTTTTTTTTAAAACTTTTTTTTTTTTTTTTTTTTTTTTTTTTTTTTTTAAATACATGCTTAACCACTCCCCCACACTTAAACCTTACATTGTCCTCAATGTAATTGAATCCTCCTAGTAAAGTCAAGGTGGGAAATTTTAACATGATAAGAAACAAGAAAAAGAAATAACAAAAGGCAAAAAGATAAGAAATACAAAACCTATGGGTTGCCTCCCATTAAGCGCTTGTTTTAAAGTCGACGGCCCGACTTAGCTCTTGCATGATTCATTCCCCATATACTAACAATCGGAAAATTTGAGGATCCACCCATCAGTGTGGCATGACGACTGAGTGTTACTCTTACAGAGTAACACGAACCTCCAAACACTATAATGAAACCATGTACGAAATACCCGTATGTGGCCGATTCTCGGTGTGTTATACTAGCCCGAGCCCTCTCGGTGTGTTATACTAGCACGATTGAGCCCCTCTCGGTGTGTTATACTAGCCCGATTGAGCATCCCAAGACTCGACCATATCGGTCCGGATATGATTCGATCGCAGTCATCCAACTCCACAAGCATGATTGGACGACCCCGCATCAATTCCATCACCCCCAAGCGGGTATGGAATATACACGGCCGACCCGCTTGGTCGACCATTGGCCTTTGCTTGCCAAGAAACCGTCCATACCAAGCATTATGGGCGGAAAACCCTAAATTAGGGTTTGCGGCATATTACATGTGCCGCAAAACGGTCTCAACCATCCATCTTCGCAGGTATAGATGGAGGGTTTTGATGAACTCAAAGGGCCCGGAGCATGTCGACACAATCACCATGTGACCGCCTACACACTTGACCAATCGGTCAAAACCAACCATGGTTGGTTACAACACATTCGTCCGCCTCGAAATAGCATGGTCGCGCGGCTTTGAAAGCCAAAATTAGGGTTCAAGCCATCACGCGCGTCCATCTTCTCCTAAGCACGAATGGAGGGTCACAGATTAGATTAAGCAGTCCGGTCATACCAAAGCATGACCACCGTGGGCCCATCTACCTCTTCATGCGGTCGGCCAAGGCATATCACGCCTGGCCAATCCAAAACGCCCGCTCAAACATGCGTGGATACACTTCCCAAATTGCAAATCGATCTCGACCACTCAACTTCACCGGACGAGGTGGGTGGCTTAGATCACGTTTTCATGGGACGGTGAGACATGGGCGTGAACATCAGCCTACCATCTTCACGCCAAACCAACCGGCCAAGACCGACCAAGCTAGGTCATCTTGGAAAACGCGCCGGAAAAGAGTATGGCGCGCGGCTTCTTGCGGTATCAAACTCTTATCGCAAAATCGATCTCGACCACTCCTCTTTGCCGGTCAAATTGAGTGGGCCCGAGATCGCTTTCGTGAGGGAAATGAATACAGAGCACTGCACCATCATGCCGTCTACACGCATGTATGGTCGGTCCTCTCCAAAATCCTTCCCATACTTGGTTTCGACCAAGCTGAAGAGTGATGCTTGCGCACCTCTTCAAAAAACCTAATATTCATTAACGGTCGCAGATGAGTGTCTCAAAGCTCATCTCATCCGTCCAACTTCACCCGACTTGGTTATACAACCCCGGTCGGAGTCAATTGGTCGCAAGGCGTCATTACCCATCGCCTTACCACACCACAATGCGCACTGCATAAAATACACACGATACTTTACAAGTATCAACTTCCTCAATAACGCATTATTCAATCCAAAGATTACATGCTACCTTTCGTGGATCCACGATCCACATTCCGCACATCAATCATGTCACAAACTGGGGGATACATATCGGGTATTGGTCTGGCGGTTTACGGCGCGGCGTGCGTGCAACGCGCCATCACAAGAACGTGTCGAAGTCATGGACGGTTAGAGATGAACAGAGAAGTGGGCAAGACCGGTCGTGTATCACCGACACACAACTCCACTACTCCATCATTCCACTACCTCCACTTCCCACGAGAAACGTGAATGAGGCTCAATGACTTGTATAAATAGGTTCTCCGCCCTATTTCCAACAACAAGTAAAAAAGAGGAAAGGGACAGAACAACACAAGTTCAGTCGACAGAAACCAAGTGTTAATACAAAAACCGTATTCAAACACTCAGAGCCTGCTTGCATCAACCGTAAGCTTGCTCATCTTTCTCGTCACAAGTCATAAGCAAGCCAACACCTTCACAATCTCAACACCTTCTTCGCTTCCTCCCTAAGATCAACCCCATCTCCTTCACTTTGTGACCGAAACAAGTCCGGAACGGCCATTTCTTGGTTTAGGCCGGACTTGCACAGATTGATCTCTCGAATCTACAAGCACTCACCGCGCAAAGTGCATTTGTTGAAGGTTTAGATTCATTCCTCATCCACACCCCAAATTACCAAATTCGCAGGAGTAGTTTTCACCCATCAACAATTGGCGACCACAGTGGGAGGTTGATCTATCGGTTGCAAAAAATTGAATCCTCAATTTTTCGGTTTTCATCTCGCGATGTATCCTCACCAGGAGACCACAGGTGGTTCAGATATCATGGGAAGTATAGCTAGAATGCTGGAGGATGTCTTGGCAAATCAAGCCGGTATCACCAGAAGGCAGAGCGAGACATTTCGCCTTTTGAATGATATGGCAGCACAATTACAAGAAGGGTCGACGGGCATCAACTCAGACAGTGCAAGAAACGGCGAATCCTTATCCAGGAATCACACCTTTACCGGTGGAGAGGCAAAAAGAGCGCGTAGCCGCAGGAGACTCGGGAAAGATGAACAACATGTTCCAGTCAGCAATGAAGACCCGAGGCAACTCCACAGAGGAAAGGACTTTTCCGGAGTACTACAACGTCTGCCAGATAAAGAAAGGGAACCTGCAGCCTATGGAGCCCTGTTAGAGGACTTATATCTCAAAACTCTTGCTGAAGCCCAAAAAACTGTCCAATCTGCATCGACCTTCCAACCAAGTGAAGAAATGCTCGAGGAAGGAGAGATCGATCAGGAAATACGTGAATACAGAGGATGTGAGCGTTCAATTCGATCACTCAGCAGTGATATCACGACACCTTCTACATCCCTTTACCCAGACAAGCGATCTGCAGATATGATGGCACTCGCAAATCTTCCAACTTCATCTCCGGAACGTGCTCCACATCAAATTCATGCAGAGACATCACGAGGCACACTAATGCAGGAAAAGCTAGACTCGAAGTACTTATGCTTTTCGTTCCCTATGGAAAAGATTTTGGAGTTACTGGAGACGTGGGTACGAAACAGAGAGGTGGAACTACCTCCTATATGGCGTCCACCAACCGATCAAGAAGTAATGGACCCGAGTGCTAGCGGAGCAGGAGGTATTCCAGTAGGTGTAACGCCTCCCATCACCGAGAGCGAGCAGCCGCAAATCCCGACATCTCCTCAAGTGTAACGCCTCCAGTAGTCACCAGAGCGACAACTTTCACTCCCTCATCAGGACGAGGAGCCGGAGGCACAAGAGGAGGACCATCGTCCACCACCATTGCAGACCTGATGGAGAAACAAGAAGTTCTTGCCAAGACTCAAACGGATATGGCCGCAACTCAGAAAGAGGTACTCACTTTTCTTAAGATATTAACTGATTAATTTCCACAAGACCCGCAACATCCCCTGGAGCCAACGAGGAATGCATTCAACGCACCGGAAAAGGTACTTCAGCAGCGGCGGACCTGCATGGACCTGATCAAAGAAGCAACATCAGATATGAGCGGTCCTGTCCTGGAGACTCCTACACTGGGGACTGATCCTCACAATGATCCTCCTCAAGTCAGTAGTTTCACTATGAACCGCAGGGTCGGTGGACCGGAAACATTTTTCTAGTTGAAAGTTTATGCGAACTTTCACACCTCCCGAAGAATCAACGCACGGAGATATTTTGCCGCAATCAACCGAGAGAAGGTTCACAACGGTTGCCCTACGTGTCACCGCACGCACTCGTGGATTCAGATTTCAAGACGTCCCTTATCGGCACAGGAGCGTCTTCGAATGTGATTACTCTCAAGACTCTCAAGACATCCAAGGTCCCAGGCAAGGTCGTACGGAAGCCTACCACAATGACGGACTTCGAGGAAAACCAAACCAGCACATACGGGAGAGGTTCCGCGGAAAGAATCAAAAAGTGCGTTGCATCCCACTCCCCACGTGGGCGTCAATTCAGAAGAAGACCAGGCTCGCATCATTGAGGGCTAGTACCCACGATGCATCTTTGCCGATTGGCGCATTCTTCTCCATCCCGTGAAGCCACGACCCACGTTCACACGAAGAGGGAACAAACTTTTATGGCAAGTCGTGACCGTAAAGGGAAAAACGGTATACCAAGCATCGCCATTATCGCCAGAGGAGACTGTTACCCAGCTTTTCCACCTAATGGAATGCTACAACAAAGAACGAACCACAAGAGCAAGTGCTAGATGCTCCACAACAGTGCAAGATGGCACCAACTCTACAACCGATGAAATTGAAATCGTTGAGGAATCTCCTAGGCCTATCTCCATCACTCAACCTTGTGTACGGATAAACACACGAAGCTCGTGCAACTTCTCAAAGAGTACCGGGACATATTTGCTTGGAGATATGAAGAAATGCCGGATGAAAATTGGTCACCCATCATATACATGTCATACACTGTATCCAAGTCGGTTAAACAGGTTGTAGTTCATACATGAGGAAAATGGATAGATCAGATACAACCAGCAGACACGGCATGTTCTCCTCCATGGATGGATGTAGCGGCTACAAACAGATAAGGATGTACGAGCATGATGCAAGTAAGATATCTTTTCGAACTCCTCTCGGAAATTTTTATTATACCATGCTTTGCCATTTGGTTTAAAGAGTGCCGGTTCAACGTATAACCGCTCTATGACGGTAATCTTCCACTGGAGCCGATACCTCAAGGGAGCAGCCTCAAGAAGATAACGATGTCCAACCGTCATATCGAGAGGGATCCGGGCGAGTTACTCTATCAGACAGGTGGTCGAACAAGATCCGGGTGAGTCACTTTATCAGACAGCGGTACATGTCTATCACGCTATATTGGAGAATCCGCGCTTTTGGTCATCCTCTGGAGCTGTCGAACGCTCATCTACAACAACATATACCCTGATAGAAAGAACCAGGCCTGCCGGAAGAGCCTCATAATGTTTGTAGGGGCATATATCTCACCAACAGGCGATACAACATTCAGCCTTCTGCAAGCGGTTCCTTGAAGCGAAGAAGAGGAAAACCACCAAGATACAACATCATGCGCGTCCATCAACTCCAGCTCCAGTACCACGTGCACGAATCCCACAATGATGAAACAACGTCCAAGGTATTCCATACCTGGCTCGACAACAACCACTACGGACAAACCATGTAAACCACGCTTGGGGATCGAGGCTCAGCAAGAAGTTCCTTCACCGTCGATCCAAGGACCTCTTCAACATGAGAAAGATGGTCGGTCAAGAATCATGGATTCGCAAGGGTAATCGAATCAAGAGGAAGCCACTTCAACGCTCCCTCCAGCGAAGGTCGCTTCAATGGTCTATTCAAGAGCCGCCGCAACGCTCTCTCCGAGACCCACGTTCGCTCAGAATCCTTCTTCAACACTCTCTACGGGACCCACCTCAACGGTCGAAACCACTTTAACATCCTCTCGAGACGTTTCAACACTCAAAGCCGCATCAATAATCTGCGCTCCGGTCAAGTTATCTTTGATGTACTCATTGCTCAACATACGTCTCATCCATCCTTCATAAGGGCCCAGCGGAGCATGAAAAACCTAAAAGTCGATAGGAGAAGAGTTATCTTGTGGAATGATATTTTCCTATAGTTGAAAAGGCGCGGTGAACAACTCATCATCAATGTTCGGCATATCTTTGAAGCTTTCAAAGACCTCCCGACTTGGCACCAAAGATTATCTCCGTAAGACATCTCAACAGGATTCTTTTATTATTCCACAATGAAATAAAAGACAGGAGTTAGAACTTGTATGAAAATACGGGAGAGATGTAGTCACACGGCAAGACACAACTCACATCGGAGCACACAATGGCTGGTCCAAACACCATTCAAGTCCGGTACAAATTTTAGTCGGTACAAATTTTAGTCCCAGACAAATTTTAGTCTGGTGTTGATTTCAAGACCGTACAAGTTTCAAGACCGGTACAAGTTTCAAGTCCGTCGGCGTATGTGGGTGAGACTCACGTTCAATCAAGCAGACACAACAAGCCCACATTCGATCAAGCAGCGCAGTAGCCCCACGAACGAAGCAGGTGCAGCAGCCCGTCGATTAGGCACAACCCCACGATCGAGTGAAGCAGGCGCAATAGCCCCTCGACCGAAGCATGCATAGCAAGGTCGATCGAAGCAGGCAAGGCCGACATCATACTAGGGAAACACTCTCCTATATGCCTTTTGAACGTGACATACTCCAAGGACGGGATGACCCGTCCCTCCTGGTAACATCTAACTTTGCCTCATAAGTTTTATCTTTAACTTGTCACCATCTCATGCCTACCACACAATAGTGTAACCATTATGTGCTAGGCAGGGGACTTAATGTTGATGGTGGATTTTCGTTTAAGGTTATATTTGTAAAAACCAGAGAAAATCATGCGTTGACATCTTGTAAAAGATAAAGCCATCTATAAGTGTTGGATACTCCCTCACTTAATTCACCAAGAACGGAGCATGTAGCAACAATCCCTTCCTGTGAATTTCATATCAGCCTTGTATTTCCTGTACTCATTATCAGTGTGGCATGACGACTGAGTGTTACTCTTACAGAGTAACACGAACCTCCAAGCACTATAATGAATCATTATCGAGTGTGGCATGACGATCGAGTGTTACTCTTACTGAGTAACACGAACCTCCAAACACTATAATGAAACCATGTACGAAATACCCCCGCAGTGCCGATTCTCGGTGTGTTATACTAGCCCGAGCCCTCTCGGTGTGTTATACTAGCCCGATTGAGCCTCTCGGTGTGTTATACTAGCCCGATTGAGCATCCTAAGACCGACCATATCGGTCCGGATATGATTCGATCGCAGATCATCCAACTCCACAAGCATGATTGGACGACCCCAGCATCAATTCCATCACCCCCAAGCGGTATGGAATATACACGGCCGACCCCGCATGGTCGACCATTGGCCTTTGCTTGCCAAGAAACCGTCCATACCAAGCATTATGGGCGGAAAACCCTAAATTAGGGTTTGCGGCATATTACATGTGCCGCAAAACGGTCTCAACCATCCATCTTCGCAGGTATAGATGGAGGGTTTTGATGCAGACTCAAAGGGCCCGGAGCATGTCGACACAATCACCATGTGACCGCCTACACACTTGACCAATCGGTCAAAACCAACCATGGTTGGTTACAACACATTCGTCCGCCTGAAATAGCATGGTCGCGCGGCTTTGAAAGCCAAAATTAGGTTCAAGCCATCACGCGCGTCCATCTTCTCCGGCACGAATGGAGGGTCACAGATTAGATTAAGCGGTCCGGTCATACCAAAGCATGACCACCGTGGGCCCATCTACCTCTTCATGCGGTCGGCCAAGGCATATCACGCCTGGCCAATCCAAAACGCCCGCTCAAACATGCGTGGATACACTTCCCAAATTGCAAATCGATCTCGACCACTCAACTTCACCGGACGAATTGGGTGGCTTAGATCACGTTTTCATGGGACGGTGAGACATGGGCGTGAACATCGCCTACCATCTTCACGCCAAACCAACCGGCCAAGACCGACCAAGCTAGGTCGTCTTGGAAAACGCGCCGAAAAAGAGTATGGCGCGCGGCTTCTTGCGGTATCAAACTCTTATCGCAAAATCGATCTCGACCACTCCTCTTTGCTTGGTCAAATTGAGTGGCCCAGATCGCGCTTTCGTGAGGGAACGAGAATACGTGCACTGCACCATCATGCCGTCTACACGCATGTATGGTCGGTCCTCTCCAAAATCCTTCCCATACTTGGTTTCGACCAAGCTGAAGAGTGATGCTTGCGCACCTCTTCAAAAAACCTAATATTCATTAACGGCCGCAAATGAGTGTCTCAAAGCTCATCTCATCCGTCCAACTTCACCGACTTGGTTATACAACCCCGGTCAGAGTCAATTGGTCGCAAGGCGTCATTACCCATCGCCTTACCACACCACAATGCAGTACCTGCATAAAATACACACGATACTTTACAAGTATCAACTTCCTCAATAACGCAGTTATTCAATCCAGCATTACATGCTACCTTTCGTGGATCCACGATCCACATTCCAGAGACATCAATCATGTCACAAACGGGGGATACATGCGGGGTATTGGTGCAGCGGTTTACGGCGTGCGGCGTGCAACGCGCCATCACAAGAACGTGTCGGGAAGTCATGGACGGTTAGAGATGAACAAGAGAAGTGGGCAAGACCGGTCGTGTATCACCGACACACAACTCCACTACTCCATCATTCCACTACCTCCACTTCCCACGAGAAACGTGAATGAGGCTCAATGACTTGTATAAATAGGTTCTCCGCCCTATTTCCAACAACAAGGAAAAAAGAGGAAAGGGACAGAACAACACAAGTTCAGTCGACAGAAACCAAGTGTTAATACAAAAACCGTATTCAAACACTCAGAGCCTGCTTGCATCAACCGTAAGCTTGCTTATCTTTCTGTCACAAGTCATAAGCAAGCCAACACCTTCACAATCTCAACACCTTCTTCGCTTCCCTCCCTAAGATCAACCCCATCTCCTTCACTTTGTGACCGAAACAAGTCTGGAACGGCCATTTCTTGGTTTAGGCCGGACTTGCACAGATTGATCTCTCGAATCTACAAGCACTCACCGCGCAGTGCATTTGTTGAAGGTTTAGATTCATTCCTCATCCACACCCCAAATTACCAAATTCTGCAGGAGTAGTTTTCACCCATCAACACCCCTTTACTTAGAGGTTTACAGAGACAAGAATAGGGATCTAGGGTAGTAACCTTTGTAGTTTGTTTCTTTGCCCCACCAGAAATCTCTTTGAAGAGCATCCATTTTCTTAGTTATTTTTTTTAGGAAGAGTAAAACAGGTCATTTGATAGCTAGCCATACTTGCTAAAGTAGCTTTATTTAGGACCATTTTACTAGCTTGGGCTAAGGTTTTTCCTATCCAACCTTGAACTTTTTGTTCCGTCTTCTCTATTATTCCTTCAAAAAGTTTAATTTTGGCCTTGTCTATGAAGAGAGGGGTTCCTAGATAAGAGTCTTTTAGGTCAATCTTCTTGATTTTAAGAAATTTTCTAATCATCCTTTGGTGTTTAGGTTGAACTTTTTTACTAAAGAATATTCCTGATTTCTCAAAGTTAATTACTTGCCCTGATGCTTTACTAAAAATGTCAATAAGTTGCAAGACATTATGACATTCCTTAAGATCTGCCCTAATAAAAAGAAGACAATCATCAACAAAAAAAAGGTGTGAAATTGGGCTATTTTTTGGGGTTATCTTGATACCATTTATTAATTTCTCTTCTTTACCAGATAAAAGTAATCTAGAAAAAATCTCCATGCAGATGATAAATAGGTATGGGGACAAAGGGTCCCATTGTCTAAGACCTCTAGTTGGTTTAAAGAAATTCCCTGGACTACCATTAAGTAAGAATGCTATTGAAGAGGTGGAAATACATTGATGGATTAAGTTACAAAATTTGTTGTCAAAGCCAAAAGCCTTCACGGATGAAAGTAAAAAATCCCAGCTTACTCTATCAAAAGCCTTGGACATGTCTATCTTTATACCTAAACCAGCATGTTTCACTTTTTTCTTCTTGAAAGAATGAATAAGTTCCTGAGCTATTACAATATTGTCAGAAATCTGCCTTTTAGAAAGAAAGGCAGCTTGGAAAGGAGATATAAAGGAATTTAGGAAGGGTTTCATTCTGTTGGCTAGAATTTTAGTTATGATCTTGTAAATGGTGTTACAAAGTCCTATTGGTCTAAAATTACTAGGGTCTTTAGGGTGTCTACTTTTGGGAATAAGAAAAAGAAAGGTTTTGTTAAATTCTGGGTGAAGTTCTCCAGTTTTGAAAAACAGTTGAATTGTTGTTTCCCAATTCAATTTAAAGAAGCTAGCATGAAAACCATCTGGTCCTGGAGACTTATTTGGTTTTAGATTCTTAATATATGTCCAAATTTCCTCAACAGAGGGGATAAAATTTAGAGTGTCATTCTCTTCTAAGGATATACTAGGTTGTATGTGTTGAAATAGAACCGAATTATGAGAATAAGGTTCAGGAGGAGCTGAGAAAAGATCAAAAAAGAAATCAGAGAGAGTTTTATGTATTTCAGTTCTCTTAAAAGTAACATCATCATTGTTCATTTTTAAACATTCTATGTTATTCCATTTCCTTCTTTTTAAGGTTTTTGTATGAAATTTTTTTGTATTTTCCCCCCCTAATTGGACCTAGTTGTCCCTAGATTGTTGTTTAGCTATTGCTTCTTGGGTATCATAAAGTTTTTCCAGCTGCACTAGCTTTTCCTTTATTTTGTCTTCTTTCTTATAAATATAGCTAGAGTTATTAAAGTGATCTATTTGGGAGAGGATTCTCTTAATCTGCTTAGATGGTAGGCCAAATACATTTTTTTTCCATAAATCTAAATTGGTTTTAAGGGTTTGGAGATTAAGAATCAGAGAGGAAGCAAGATTTTCTCTAATATCATGGGTCCAAGAGTCTCCTATAGTTTGAACACAGGAGGTTTCTTTTTGCCAAGTATCATAAAATTTAAAGGTGTATTCTAGTTTGATGAAACTAATGTCTAATCTTAGAGCTATGGGGCTATGATATGATCCTACTGCAACTAAGTGATTAAGTTCTGCATTAGGAAATTGTATGTTTCATTCGGTATTTGCAACTGCTCTATCTAGTCTTTCTTGAATATTAGCTATTCCCTCTCTAGGGTTATTCCAAGTGAATTCACAGCCTTTAAATCTTAAGTCTGAAAGTCCTGAATTATTTAGGGTTCCAAATTTGGATAGGGGTATTGTTTAACCAGAAAATATCATCCCTAGGAGCAGGAGAAGCCATTGAGATATCATAAATGTCCTCTAATGGATGGTTTTGCAAAATGGCACATTGGTTAATCTTGTGACCAAACCTAGAACAATGAAAGCAGAATTTTGATGGTAGGTTGAGATAGGTGAAAACAATTTCTCTTGCTGGGTATCTGTCAACTTTCACTAGCAGTTCCATAACTAGAGATTTTTCTATATTCACCCAAACCAGCACTCTTGGGAGACAATCATGGGAGTCACTTCCTCTACAAACTCTACTGACAGTTCCTACTCTACTTGCTATTAAGCCTAGCCTTTCTTCAGTTCTGAGTTCACACTTAGTATTAGAAATACTTGCTCAAAAAGGGATCTCCTTTACTGCTTCAGTAGATATTCTCATTCTTGGAAAAGCAGTAGTAGCAGAGAGTACGTTACCGTATGGATATCATGGTCCATTCGGCGCTATCCACTTTAAGTCTTTAGCAGAGTGAAAGGTTATGATAAATAGATTCGGATCAACCTCACGAATTTGAAAACCTATTTTGGTACCCCAGAAGTGTCTTAAAACTCTTCTAATGTTGCCAGACGAGTAAAGCTTCGTAGAGAAGATGCGAGCCAGGATACTATTTTCTTTAATGCCGTAATCTCTCATTAATGCCGGAGGAGTTGGTAAAAGACATATGTTTGTATAGTTAGCATAACGCTGAGCGACAGAGAGGCCACTAAGATGCTTATATAGATTGTAACTATCCCCCATTATAAGGGAAAGAACTTATAGAAGGAAATAGAAGAAAGAGACGCTACTAAGAGAAGAAATGAAAGCAGTGAAGAAGATACCACCATCGAACTAAGGATAAGCAGGGTTCTAAAGGGGATTGTGAAAAAGTTTTCTCGAAGAACTAACCTTAAACTTTGATTATTATTTTTTGAAAATGTTAAGGTTAATCTATATCTAATCCACATTCGACAACAATTTTATTGGGATGAGAGAAAGTAGAAAAAAATACAATTATAAAAAGTAGTCTTCTAACGGGTAAGTTGAAGCTCCATGTAAAAGTTCTATCATATTGGTCACTAGAGAGGCCTAATCACAGACCACGAATCGACCCAAGAGAGGTAAGCAGCAGGGGAATTAATCGCCGAATACTTGTTTGACTAAAAAAAAACTGAGAGGAGAAGAGATATCACCAAGAGGCTAGGCTATTACGTCTAGAAGAAAAGTTTTAGATTATCTACAGGTCTCTAATAGCCCCTATTGTCGCTAATTGAATTGGTACTTGATGAGATCTCAATAATGTTGTAGTAATAGGGTTCGTTGAGACTTGTGAAAGCAAAATATTTTAGACTTATAAAACTTAAAAACAAACAAAACTTAACTCAAAATTTGATTTCAAGATATTAGGAATAACCAAGACACTGATTCCACTATTACACATGAATGAATAACGATAAATAACCCAAAACTCTAATTATCTTTTAAATCCCTTGTTTCTTAATTCAAAAATAATCAGGCAAATTCTCAAAAAATAATTGTATCCCCTAAGCATAGATTATCTTAATACAAAGCATAACCTATCTGATTGAATCACAACTAATGAAGAAAATTATGCAAACAATTAAATACTCTGCCAAAGCAGTGATTGAGTGAATTATTAATTATAAATTAGAGAAAATAAAATAGTTACCAATTATTCATGCGTAAATAGCTTCCTCATTGCCTTGGTTGTGAGAGAATTAGCCGCTCATCATGTTGGAAACACGCTCAAAAATCATTATTATTGCTCAAAGGGTGTTTACAAAGATGAAATGGAGAAAATGATGAAAATCGGGTGTTTGTAACTATTATAATTGTTGCAAAACTGTGTTACAAAGAACGATACAAATATAGCGTCACTGTCACTATAGCTATACGACCCACGTCTCTTTGTCGTTAACATTGTTGATAAACGACTGTCTTTTTGGGTCTAATGTTCTTCGAGCTCTTCTTTAATGACAGCAGCAACAGATTTTCAAACTCTCGATTCTTTGCTCTGTAGTCTCCCCAAACTCTCCCTCCCCCTCACTGCTATACCATCCTCTATTTATAACCCAACAACATTGAAATATCACGTAATAACTGCAGATAAATCTCCCATCAATCGACCGTAAAGAATATATTCTCGGGAATATTTTCTTCCCTTTCTTCTCTTCTCACGCTGTCAATGAGTGCTGAATCTTCCTTATTTAACTCCTACACGCTTTTGATGTGGCCAAACACGAACAACACACGTCAAATCACGCTGTAATCCCGTGAAAAACTCTTTCCGTGAACGTGTTGCTCTGATTTCTTCTCTAGGATTATCCAGCCAAAACTAGTCGAACAAAAGGCATATACCAGCCCTGTTATGCCCAAAGGTAGCTACCCAAACAATCACAGCCATTTAGTCTCACGAGAACATCTTCAAAATCGCAACCCTAGTTCTGCCATTAGTAACCAAGCTTTTTCCCGCCAATTCTCAAAATTCAAAATGGTGAAGATGGTTTCCCCCTAACCAGCTGTGGGGTGCGAATAGCAATGGGTTGCCCCTTAGCAATTGGGTTACCCCTTATCCAAAGTGGGAGTCCGAATAGCAAATGTCCTCCGGGGGTGTTCCGAGCAACTTTTCGAACCAAATTTTCCAACAATCTTTATTTCCAAAAAAATACCTACAAACACACAAAACACCATAATAAGGACAAAAACGAGTACTAACAATACGAAACATTGAGGACAAATTAGACACATAAATGCGTCTATCAAATACCCCCAAACTTATTATTTGCTAGTCCCGATCAAAAATAAAATGACTACACTTAGCACGTGCAACAAGCCGTTAAACCGCTAGGTGGCCCTAGTGGCGGAGTGTTGTCTCCGGAGGGTTTACCAGAGGTGTACCCACAAAACCTTTACTCCAGACCCTAGCTATCTACGCAGAACCTTGGAAGGCACTAAAGAATCTCCTTAGTTGGCATACTTAATGACTACAAGAGGAAGTACCCTGATGCGAAATTCCAATTGTTGTACCCTTGTACAGAGCTCTACTCAGATAGTTTCTGGACATCATAAACCAGAGTCAACCAATCACATGGATAGATTAAGAAGATGGATGTAGAAAAACGTGGATGATGTTGTCTAAGGTGAACCTATCCTAATGGACTGAGATACTGGTCTGGACTAATATCAACACACTGGCATATACAAGGGTACCAGTGGTCGACTTTATTATTTTTATTCCGGTTGGTCTAGTGGTTTGGTTTTTTTTTTTTTTTTGGTGGTATCTCAGTCACTCTATTTCACCCTAGCAATGGTAAAAAGAAAAAGAAGTGATCAGGATTCTTTCGATGTTTCCATCACGAGGATATGGCGAAACTACCATGTTTTCTTTTCTAACACCTGAGCTCGTGCTTTTATGAATAGACTCTTCTAGATGTTTCCATCTAATCAGATTGGTTCCTCAACTCCTACAACCAAAATGTTTCCATCCACTTAGATTGGTTAGTGCCGACCTTAATAAACATAAATTTCTAGGCTCTGGAGTTTATTTATTGCAACTAAAAGCTAACAAAAAGTTTCTTCCCTACCCCCAAACTTAAATCTAACATTGTCCTCAATGTTTCTAATGAAAGAGCAATACCAAAAAGTAAAGTAACATGAGGAATCAGTAAAGAGAGAAGTCGGAAAGATAGTACCTGGGTGAAGAGAGAAATCAAAAACTAATATACAACATACAAATCGCCTTGATGGTCAATCAAGGGTAAACGGGGTCCTCCAGAGGGACCTCCTCAACATCACCTGTAGGGAAGGGCTCTAAAAAGGGTTTCAATCTCTGACCGTTAACCTTTGAAGAACTACTACCGTCCGGTGTCTCGATCTCAACAGCTCCATGAGGAAATACAGTGCGAACAATAAAAGGACCCGTCCACCGAGAACGTAACTTCCCAGGGAAAAGATGCAAGCGGGTATCATACAGAAGAACTTTTTGACCTGGAGAAAATGACTTCCTTAAAATATTTCTATCATGCACAAGTTTCATTTTGTTCTTATAATCCTTAGCACTATCGTAAGCATCTATACGAATCTCTTCCAACTCATTGAGCTGGAGTTTCCTCTGGGCTCCTGCCTTGTCAAGTGAAAAATTTAGCTGCTTAATAGCCCAATAAGCTCTATGTTCTAACTCAATAGGTAAATGACATGCCTTACCATAAACAAGCTGATAAGGAGACATTCCAATAGGGGTTTTAAACGCAGTGCGGTAAGCCCATAAGGCATCAGTAAGCCTAGACGACCAGTCTTTCCGATTAAGATTAACTGTTTTCTCTAATATACGTTTTATCTCCCTATTAGAAACCTCTACCTGACCACTAGTCTGCGGATGATACGGGGTAGCTACCTTATGTGTAATACCATATTTCTTCATCAAAAGCTTAAAAGGTCCATTACAAAAGTGCGACCCTCCATCACTAATTATAGCTCGCGGTGTACCAAAACGTGTAAGTATATTATTTTTCAAGAACTCAATCACAACCCTATGGTCATTGGTTTTACACGCAACCGCCTCAATCCACTTAGAGACATAGTCTACGGCGACAAGGATGTATAGGTTACCAAAAGAATTAGGAAATGGACCCATAAAATCAATACCCCACACATCAAAGACCTCAACAATTAAAATCGGGTTCAAGGGAATCATATTCCTACGGGAAATGGTTCCTAATTTCTGGCAACGTTCACAAGTAACACAGTAACTATGGGAGTCTTTAAACAATGAAGGCCAATAGAATCCACACTGCAATATCTTAGCAACAGTCTTCTTAGCACTAAAGCGACCCCTACAAGCATGATCATGACAAAAGGAAATAATACTGGACTGGTCACTCTCAGGTATACATCTCCTAATAATCTGGTCTGGACAATACTTGAATAAATAAGGATCATCCCAAAATAAGTGCTTAACCTCAGCTAAAAACCTAAAACGATCTTGTTTACCCAAATGTTGGGGCATTCGACCAGTAACAAGATAATTCACTATATTTGCATACCAAGGTGATTGGGAAACAGAGAACAATTGTTCATCAGGAAAGCTATCCCTTATATGAAGGGAATCATTAGGGGACTAACAACTAGCCTAGACAAGTGGTCCGCTACTACATTTTCTCGCACCCTTTTTGTCTCTAATGTCCTGGACAAAATTCTTGTAATAAAAGGATCCATCTAATCAATCTAGGTTTGGTATCCTTCTTAGACAAAAGGTATTTCAAAGCAGCATGATCAATGTAGATTACGATCTTAGAACCTAAGAGATAGGGTCTAAACTTGTCTAAGGCAAACACAATGGCCAACAGTTCCTTCTCTGTAGTGGTATAGTTCAACTGGGCATCATTCGAGTTTTGCTAGCATAGTAAATCACATGAAGTAATTTGTTTTCTCGCTGACCTAGCACAACACCAATAGCATAATCTGAAGCATCGCACATGATCTCAAAGGGTAGGTTCCAGTTGGGTGCCTGGACTATGGGGGCAGTAGTGAGTAAAGTCTTAAGCTTCTCAAAAGCCTCTAAACAAGCATCATCAAAGATAAACTTAGCATATTTTGCAAGCAAATTGCAAAGAGGTCTAGAAATCAAGCTAAAATCCTTAATGAATCGACGATTTAAACCTGCATGCCCTAAGAATGACCTAATATCTTTTACGATTTTTGGGACCTGTAAAGTCTTAATAAGGTCAACTTTGGCTTTATCTACCTCTATACCCTTAGAAGATACGATATGCCCTAAAACAATTCCTGATTGAACCATGAAATGACATTTCTCCCAATTAAGCACTAGATTCTTTTCCTTACATCTAGTCAACACTAATGACAAATGATGCAAGCACTCATTAAAAGACGAACCAAACACTGAAAAATCATCCATAAAGACCTCCAAGAACCGTTCTACCATATCTGAAAATATGTTCATCATGCAACGCTGAAAAGTTGCAGGGCGTTACATAGACCGAAAGGCATGCGTCTATACGCAAAGGTACCAAAGGGACAGGTAAAAGTGGTTTTCTCCTGGTCTTCTGGGGAAATAACGATCTGATTATAGCCAGAGTAGCCATCTAAAAAGCAAGAATGACTATGTCCACTAATCTCTCTAGCATCCGGTCGATGAAGGGAAGGGGAAAGTGGTCCTTCCTAGTGACCTTGTTCAATTTCCTATAGTCAATACAAACACGCCAACCCGTGGTCACTCGGGTTGGGATTAACTCATTATTATCATTCGGACTACAAGAATACCGGATTTCTTGGGAACAACCCGAACGGGGCCGACCCACTTGTCATTCGAAATGGGGTAGATAATGCCCGCATCTAATGAGCTTAAGAACCTCGGTTCGAACTACTTCTTTCATATTAGGGTTTAGTCTACGTTGCATCTCCCTAGAAGGTTTGGTATCTTCCTCTAATTAGATCTCGATGCATACAAACAAAGAGGACTTATACCCTTAATGTCTGTTATGGTCCACCCTAAAGCTTCCTTGTTGTTTTGAAGGACGATCACTAGCCTACTTTCTTGATCACTATCCAAGTCGGAAGCAACAATCACAGGTAAAGTCTCATACGGGCCTAAAAACACATACTTCAGGGTATCCGGTAATGGTTTTAGGTCCAACTTAGGAGGCTTTTCTAACGAAGGAATTAGGGTAGACTTAGAAATGGGTAGAGGTTCGAACTTAGGTTTCCAGCCATTACTAGTGTCTTGATGAGTGCCAAATAGTGCATATTTATACACCTTTTTATTGGCATTTTACTCATCTTTTGCGCTTAGAAATCAGATATTATCCCAGATTCTGTGTTTTCTTTGTTTTCAAGAATAAATATTTGTATTAATTAATTTTGTGTTTTTAGGTAGTAAATAAAGCTCGGAGAATCCGAGGAGCCAAGGAGCGAAGAATTGGAGTCAAACATCTATGGAGCAGATAGCCAAAGCCCGCGCGCAAATCAGTTGCAACCCAACAAGGAAGACTTGGGCTAGAGCTACCCACGACCCGGATCCGAACCCGCTCATCCCGAGCCGTTGAGATCTCGCCCAGATGCATCATACGGTCGCTCCATCGCTCGCATCCTCTCTCGATGTCCCTGCTCCACACCAAATCGCCCCGAGTCATCCTCAGCCGTTCAGATCTTCCTCACCGAGATCCTACGCTCGCTGAGGCCTTCTCCATCAATCTTCGATGCACCCGTGCAACACCGAAGCGACCCATACACCTATACCCCTATTCGATCGACCCATTCCTCCTTTCACTTTCTCTTTCTTCTCTTCTCTACCGTCTCCATCAGTTGCAGAGCAACTCCACCCCCATTCCCCGACCAACTCTGCTCTCCCACACCTTCTATCATCTCCCTACCATGCTTCCCATCACCACCAACCTTACCTGCAACAGCCGCACCCCTCTCTAGGTCTAGGTTTCTCTTCCTTAGCTTCTCCAACCCTAGAAGCTAATTTAGAGAAAACTAGAACTAGGGTTTTCCAGCCAACAACCACGCCTGGATTAGCCAGAGCAGTCACTAGGTTAATTTTGTTCTTTGTTATGTTAATTTGATGTTTTAATTTAGTTGTTAGGGTCTCCATGAAACCCTAATTTACAACTGTGTTCTTCATGCTCATGTATTGTCTTGAATGTTTGAATACTTTCTAGATGGAATTAATCTCAGTATGATAGCACTTTGCTCTCACAGTGCATGCCAATGCCATGGATGCACTGTAGTTTGATTCACTCTGTGTTGTTTATGCTACAACCCAAGTTTAAATTGATTATTATGTTCCTCAGATTATTTGTACTGTAATTAGACAAGTAATACTTGGGAGATATACTTTAGTTGCGATTAACCTGTCAAGCGGAGAAACACTTTAGGTTAAGGCAGACTTGACACCTTGCCTTTATCTAGCATAAGAATAAGAACAATGTCATGAGTAAAAGACACAGCGTAGGTTAGCGGTGGATTTAAGACCCTAGCAACACCTCTATCACTGTCTTATACCTTAGCTTAGGATCATACCATCACAACTCAGCCGTTTCGGCAACCAAAACACCTTTGTTACCTTGTCACTTTGGAATTCAGTTTAAAGCCAAGCCTTAGATCATTAAAAGCACCCCTTGTCCTTGTGGGATCGACCCGTACTTGCCGCGTCTCCAATAGACGCCGTGCACTTGCGGTATAACCCGTAGGCCGTAAATTATTTACCCATCTTTCAGGCCTACCATGTCTATCAAAGGGGTTGAATCTAACAAAGCATTCACCTTATTAATCACATCATCATCATCAAAATCAATCCCAAAGTGAGCTAGGCAATTCTCTAATGGATCTTCTAACAAAGTGTTTGGTAATGACTCCTCGACTAATGTTCCTATCATGTTCACCTCTTCTATTCTCGAGTCATCTAGTTCAGAGGGTAGCTTACTAATATGAAAGACGTTCAGCTCAATAGTCATATTACCAAAAGACAAATTCATAATACCAGTTCGACAGTTAATGATCGCATTAGATGTAGCTAAAAACGGGCGACCTAAAATTACCAAGATCGGTTCTCTCGGGTCGTGACAAAGTTGGGTATCTAGGATAACAAAATCCACCTAGGATAAATAAACTTGTCGACCTCTATGAGAACATCCTCGATCACACCCCGAGGAATTTTAACGGACCTATCACCTAATCAAGAGTCATCTCGGGTAGGTTTCATCTCACTAAGTCCTAGCCTAAGGTACACATGGTATGGGAGTAAGTTCACACTGGCTCCTAAGTCAAGCAAAGCTTTCTCAACACGGTATTTACCTATTGTGCAAAAAATAGTAGGGGACCCTGGGTCTTTATACTTAGGAGTAGTGGTATTCTGAATAGAACTCACGTGACTAGCTAGGAAGGATTTCTTTTGAACACTAAGCGTACGCTTTCGTGTACACAAGTCCTTAAGAAACTTGGCATTAGCGGGAATCTGCTTAATCGCATCCAACAATGGGAGGTTGATAGTAACCTGCTTAAAAACCTCCAATATATAATTAAAGTTGGACTCCCTCTTAGTTGGAACTAACAACTGGGGGAACGGGGCTCTGGGAACAAAGCCTGGCTCAATATGACCCTCATTGGTCTCTTTAGAGACTCTATCAGTCTCCTCGGTTTCTGGCTCAGAAGGGTGAACTACAACATGTTCACTTTCAGGTATGGCGACCTTATTGTCAACTTTCTTTCCACTCCTAAGGGTTGTAATATAATTCACATGATTGTACGATTTCTCTCCTTTGGGGTTAGGATCAGTATGACTAGGGAACCTTCCATCTTCTCTCTCACTAAGAAACTTAGCTATTTGGCTAACTTGAAGTTCTAATTTAACAAGAGACTGGGAATTATTCTTAAAATTTTGCTTGGTTTCCTCTTGAAAATTACCCTGGCTCTTTACTAACATTTCCTGGCTTTGTGATAGCATATCCTGGCTCTTTCTTAATATACTAAGAGATTTCTCTAAGCTAGTTATTCTATTCTCAGATGGGTTATGGGCCTGAGCTTGACCTGAAGAATTCTTATTATAACCAAAACCCGGGGGAGGCTGAGAATTACTAGACTAACCTTGATTCTGGCCCTTAGACCAGGAGAAATTAGGATGGTTCCTCCAACCAGGATTGTAGGTTCCTAAGTATGGGTCAAACTTCTGACGGTTCTCAAACCTAGCATTGTTATAGACAGCATGAGCTTGCTCTTCACTAACCTGACCTTCCCAAAATGAGTTATTGGGTTCTACTCCACAACTAGAGACTTGAGATGCTCTAATCCTATCATCAGGTTCAACAAGAGACCTATGTTTAGGCTTATTCAATTCCAAAGCTTCTAACCTTCTAGACAAAGCAGCAAACTTAGCATCTGACCCGAAGCTTGTATCAACCACATTGGTGCTACTTCTATTGACCAAGAGTCTTTTAGGGGGTTCAACACAAGAATCCCACTGTTGGGATTTTTCAGCGATAGCTCCTAAGAAGGTAAAAGCATCATCATCATTTTTATTAGTGAACTCACCAGCGCACATAGACTCGACCATGGATTTGGTCGAGTAGTCTAAACCATTATAAATAATCTCTACAAGTTTCATCTTATCAAATCCACGGTGAGGACACTGGGATAGGAGATCATTGAATCTCTCTAAAAACCTATAAAGAGACTCTCCCTCTTGTTGCATACTAGCACTAATTTTCTCGCCTAATGTTTGCAGCTTTATGCTTAGGGTAGAATTTCATATAAAAAAAAAAAGAATAAGTTCCTGCCATGTTTCAATGGATTCAGATGGTAGGTTGTTTAGCCAGGTCTTGGCTTTATCTCTCAAGGAAAATGGAAACATCTTAAGTTTCAAGACTTCATCAGTAAGGTCTTTTATTCTAACTGTCCCACAAATTTCCTCAAAGTCCCTAATATGAAAATAAGTGTTCTCATCATCTTTTCCTAAGAATATAGGGATCATTTGAAGAATACTAGGTTTTATCTCGAAATTAGCCGTATTGGCTGGCAATTTAATGCACGAAGCTTGGTTGGTCCTAGTTGGGAACATGTAATCTTTCAAAGTTGCCATCGCTGGCACAGATGAAGTACTAGGGGTACTTTCCTCACGAAGAGACAGATTCTCAAAACTGATGTTTCCAAAAACGGGGCTCTCAAAAGAAGAGTCTTTGAGTTCCCCGCCTTCACTAGAAAAACTACTAGGTTTGTCACTAATCAAACGACCTAGAGTGTTTCTTTTCCAAGCCCGTTCTCTAATGACCTCGGGCATACACTAGAAAAACAAAAGAAAAAGAAAAATCCTAAAAGGAAGGGAGGTTCTAAGCAAACACAAACAAGGCTGACTTCACCACGGCAAACCTACTGATTTCTAGCAAACAAAAAGCATGATGGCTCCACTTAGATTGTTTCCGACCAGCTTCTAATCCTTCGAATGGGAATTCGTTACAATCTGAGCAAACTTCTCTGGAATCAATCCAAGTTGAAGTAAGTTGAATAGAGGCGAGGGAAACTGCGTGGAGCTTTGATACCCAAGGCCTCACCGCATTACAAGGCGGCGCAGTCACGCATTCAACTCACAGAAACCATCATGAACTTCGAAGTATGCTTAAAAGAGTAACCAATATTTTTCGAACGACTTTCCTATTAAGCTCGTTACCCTATCGGTCTCGTTCTATTCCAAATTTTAAAGCTTAGGTTCACGTTAAGTATTGTTTTCGAAGGCGGGCAAGAAGAGAACGGTGATGAAATCCGAACCCTTATCTTGTATGGACATGCCTTGCCCTTTACTAGGAAATTAAAGCAGCCGTATTCAGTTCCTCGACATATATGCAAACGAAGGAATACAGTAACCCGCTGACAGGGGATTCACGAGTGTTTCGACAAACTTACCTCCCGTTCCAGACGGGGGATGAACCGTTGTAGTCGACTCGGGCCACGACTCCTATGTCATGTACGAACCCAAGGGGCCGAGGTGATATCGTAATCACCGTCCTTCTCTGCAAACAGTTTAATATTTAATACTACCCTTCCGTAGGGTTTAAAAATAAAAGAATGTCCAGATGTCCAAGTCCAAAGTCCAAAAAGTAAAAGTGCAAAAGAAAAGGAAAGTCTAAAAAAATAAAAATATCCAAATAAAATAAAATAAATAAAAATGCCTCTCTCTTTTTTTTTCTCTCTCTTTTTTAAAATAATAAAAAAAAATCTTCTTCTTTCGCTCCTTTCGATTTGTCTTTAACTCCAAATCTTTAAGTATTCACCAAAAGCTTTGGCAAATTTTTCTTTCGCTCCAAAATCCAAAATCTGTAGTAAAAAGACAAAAACCCAAAAACGTAAAGTAGAACAAATAAATAAAAACCAAAAAAAAATAAATCTAAAAACTCTAGCCTAAAGACAAGTCCGCGTAGGCGGCGCCAAAAATTGATGAGATCTCAATAATGTTGTAGTAATAGGGTTCGTTGAGACTTGTGAAAGCAAAAGATTTTAGACTTATAAAACTTAAAAACAAACAAAACTTAACTCAAAATTTGATTTCAAGATATTAGGAATAACCAAGACACTGATTCCACTATTACACATGAATGAATAACGGTAAATAACCCAAAACTCTAATTATCTTTTAAATCCCTTGTTTCTTAATTCACAAATAATCAGGCAAATTCTCAAAAATTAATTGTATCCCCTAAGCATAGATTATCTTAATACAAAGCATAACCTATCTGATTGAATCACAACTAATGAAGAAAATTATGCAAACTATTAAATACTCTGCAAAAGCAGTGATTGAGTGAATTATTAATTATAAATTAGAGAAAATAAAATAGTTACCAATTATTCATGCGTAAATAGCTTCCTCATTGCCTTGGTTGTGAGAGAATTAGCCGCTCATCATGTTGGAAACACGCTCAAAAATCATTATTATTGCTCAAAGGGTGTTTACAAAGATGAAATGGAGAAAATGATGAAAATCGGGTGTTTGTAACTATTATAATTGTTGCAAAACTGTGTTACAAAGAACGATACAAATATAGCGTCACTGTCACTGTAGCTATACGACCCACGTCTCTTTGTCGTTAACACTGTTGATAAACAACTGTCTTTTTGGGTCTAGTGTTCTTCGAGCTCTTCTTTAATGGCAGCAGCAACAGATTTTCAAACTCTCGATTCTTTGCTATGTAGTCTCCCCAAACTCTCCGTCCCCCTCACTGCTAAACCATCCTCTATTTATAACCCAACAACATTGAAATATCACGTAATAACTGCAGATAAATCTCCCATCAATCGACCGTAAAGAATATCTTCTCGGGAATATTTTCTTCCCTTTCTTCTCTTCTCACACTGTCAATGAGTGCTGAATCTTCCTTATTTAACTCCTACACGCTTTTGCAGTGGCCAAACACGAACAACACATGTCAAATCACGTTGTAATCCCGTGAAAAACTCTTTCGGTGAACGTGTTGCTCTGATTTCTTGTCTAGGATTATCCAGCCAAAACTAGTCGAACAAAAGGCCTATACCAGCCCTGTTAGGCCCAAAGGTATCTACCCAAACAATCACAGCCATTTAGTCTCACGGGAACAGCTTCAAAATCGCAACCCTAGTTCTACCATTAGTGACCAAGCTTTTTCCCGCCAATTCTCAAAATTCAAAATGTTGAAGATGGTTTCCCCCTAACCAGCTGTGGGGTGCGAACAACAATGGGTTGCCCCTTAGCAATTGGGTTACCCCTTATCCAAAGTGGGAGTCTGAATAGCAAATGTCCTCCGGGGGTGTTCCGAGCAACTTTTCGAGCCGAATTTTCCAACAATCTTTATTTCCAAAAAATACCTACAAACACACAAAACACCATAATAAGGACAAAAACGAGTACTAACAATACGAAATATTGAGGACAAATTAGACACATAAATGCGTCTATCAGTACTGCATGCAGAGAGAACACGAGGAGATTAGACGTCTGAATACACTTAATCCAAACGTAAGGGATTCAATAAGATTAAATGCAAAGAAAATTCAAAGGTTTAGACAACCTATAAAAGAAAGAAATGGAGATGAGATAAAGAACACAAACCAATTTGAAGAAAATCAAGCAAAGAAAGGAAAAGAAATGGCTTGTAATCATTCTCGAATTCCACATGATGCTCCAATATCTTCTACTAAGGCAATACAATGTCGAGAAGGACAGCTACATAGGGTTCAATATTATCGATGTTCTGTTTGTCAATGAGAGACTTTTTTATATCCCGCACAAGCACAATGACTGTCTTTATGCAATTTAAGCGACGAGGAGAAGGCAAGACTAGGCAAGGAAAGAATCAAGACAATTCATGCAAGACTAATTACCGGAGTACCAGTAACATCTACCTATTTTCATTCAGAATATCCCCTGGGGATGGATTACGCTTATGTCCATGAAAAATCCGCCATCTATCAACATGAGCGAGAAGGAGGAATGATAGAAGTTGAAGATTCAGACGAAGATGAGGGAAAAAGGATGATCAGGCATGCATAATAACCGCTTAGTAAAATCTATCAGATATTAGGAAAGAATTAAATTTTAAGGAGTTGTTAGGAAATTTCTTGTTTCTTGTTCGTGGTCTCCTATTTCTAATGTGTGTTTTCTTTTTAAGTATCGTTAATCTAATTAATAAAAAAATTATCTAGTTTATTGTTTCAAATTGCATCAGGATATAAAGAGACAAAATTAAAAGGGAACAAAAATTTGGCTTAAGAACAGAATTCGACTTAAAAAAGAAAAATTGAGTCGATTTCTTCCTCCGGATACTACTAGAGATCCTTCTCAAAAACAATAGTAGAACATAAAGGAGAACAAGAAAGAGTCCAGAAGGGTAAGAGAGCAATTAGATGAGTGCTACACAAGTACTCCTAAGGCAATAGAAACTTCTACCAATGAAAGATAAGTAACTGCAAAACTATACTACGGACAAGTTACGGAGGCTAAGGGGAGAGAATGCAATATGCAGTTTGGTGCAAAGAAAGAAAAATGAAAGACTAGTAAAAACAAATAGGATATGACGAATGGATGCGTGCTCAAATAAATTTTTTTTTTTTAAGAAATGCTGAGAAAAACAGAACGGATATGATGAATGAATGGATACTAGAATGCGGTGTAACTAGATGAATAAAGGGATTAAAATGAATGGGAATGCAACAATTCAACTCTTGTATCCTCCTCTCAAGTTGTCAAAGTCTGCGGGCATCCAACTCAAAACCAATTGTCAATGAGTGGAGCGGCCCTTCCATATTATATTTAAGTTAATTAAGCGGATTATAGCGATGTGGGACTATTTGTCCTTTCACACGCCCCCTCACGTGTAAGGCCAGTCACTGGGCCTCACACGTGGACCTACGTACGAGTTACCAGTCCATCGGTAACAGATATACACAGGTGAGTGACTAAATCAGGGGGTAACACCTCGGCCAGTATCGGCACTGGCCTACACCCCGGGTGTACAAGTGACAAAGTAGGTTAAACACTTCGGTCAGTAACTCGGGCTACACCCGGCGTACGCAGGTCTGGGTCTGGGGCTTAGCTATGATACCATGTAAAAGGTTGCGGGCATCCAACTCAAAACCAATTGGCAATGAGTAGAGCGGCCCTTCCATATTATATCATATTTAAGTTAATTAAGCGGATTATAGCGATGTGGGACTATTTGTCCTTTCACACAAGTAGATCAAAAATAAGAACATAACAGATTTCAGATGTATTTCATCCTCCTTTTGGAACCCCATCTGGCTAGGGGACGAAACCCAGATGGAGGGTTATTCTACAGGCATTGAATTAAGAATACTAGTGTGGAACCCGTGCTACGCACCGGGGCGTCGGTTGGTGTGGCGGGGCGAAGCCAAAATGCCCTTGGAGCATTTAATTTTTTTTTGATTAATATATTATTTTTTAATTAATAAAAAAGTTTTATACCCTTGGATATTCAATATATTGTGGAGATATGTAATTTATGTATGTAATATAATATATAATAATAAAAATAAGTATTTTCACTATAATTAATACATTTGTGCACTAAGAAATAGTAAATCTTCTCATTCATAGTAAAGCTATGAAAGAACAAAGCAAATCAAAAATGCTAATTTTACTGTAAAACTTGAGTTTTAAATTACGGTCACATGAAAATCATTGCAAATATGATTTGTAAAATTACGGAATATATCTTGTTATGCAACTTAATATGATTTATAAAATTTTACGGTTTTCTACATCATATTTCCCACTAACTAATACTATGCAAAAGTGCATTTGTGCAAGAAAATAACGAATAGATATTTATTGTCAGATGCCCAACTAAAACAATTAAAACATCATATAATCATTAGTTTGTTCCGTATGTTTAGAAAAAATGAATCCAACATCAAAGATATATAACAAAATAGCGACCAACCAAAACCCGAATAACCTGAACATGATTTCAAATGATAAAATTAGCAGATGATTGATTTGGCTTCTTATTATTATTTCTCGCGACTTAACATTTTGTTCAACCTCTTTTTCTAGGGGCATGTGGAGCCATTTTTTCAGTATCTCTAAGTGCACTTCTTTTACACTCCTTTTTGGATAGCCCTACCTTTAAGTTTCTCAGAAGCATTCCATAGACCTACAATACCACGAAATTATCTGATAATTTGTTATGTTGTGTTCTAAAATCAATATCTTAATTACGAATGTCTCGTTCACAAATGAAACACTTTCATAACTCTATCCAGGTCGTTCATATATGGAGTAAATTGTGTAGTCAATGGACGTAAGTTCCACAACGCTAAATAATTAAAAAACCGTTAAATGGGTGAATGATTTTGTTAAATATATGTTTACTCACAAATTATTCCTTGATTTCGTGCATTATGAGGTGAGAGTTGGGTACCCGTATATAATAAGTAAATACGTAAACTTAATTACACCGAGTTAATTTATGGGCACCATGAATTTTAAAATGAAATCGTGCATGTTATACCCAATCACATATCATATACCCGCATCATTATATTGGACAACATGTGTCACTTGAAAAATATCTAAGAGTACTAAGAGGAAGATGTTCTCTAATATGGGCATATCATCACAGAAACAAATTCTCCTTTATCGATGATTTTTAGGGTATGGTTTTGTGAGACATTTTAACCAAGAACAATCAATAAAACATTAGCTTGAACTCTTTTTTTTTTTTTACAAACTTCGCAACTCATTATATGTCGGTTGAAAAATCATTGAATGTGGGATTCTTCCAATTCTCCAACGTGCTACGTTGTTTTTGGATAACGAATGTTTGTTTGTTTTTTCGCTTTTTGGATAGGCTAAAGTCGAACCCAGACCCCTACCCAAATCCATCCGGTAGGACTGGCCCTACTGCCAGACCCAACCCCACCAAACTCCTCTATATAACTAATTTAAATACAAACCTTTGCAGTGGGGGATTGAACCCTTGACTCCTCCTTACTGGAGTTGATGGAATACCACTGAGTTATTCCCTTGGACCCGAATCACGTATGTTTAAATAATGTGTCGATCACAACTCCTTTACAGGCTCCTCCACAAAAAAAATAGAGACCTCCCTCGTATTCGTGCATTTCCAAGGTTTGTTTTAGAAAGTGGTAATTATGCAGGGTATATTTCATGGCTTGAGCAATGGGTTTGGTGCTAATCTATTATCAAAACATAGACCTCATGTTCCAAACTTGGAATTGCAAGGGTCAGGTTTTTGAAACCTGCATTTCAGCTTCCAATGTATTTAACACTAAATAAGATATTAATTTAACTTTCTAAAAAAATACAGTCCGGAGGCCATATTATTAATGTTGTACATTTTGTTGTTTTCTCCAATAATTCACGTGATATTACTTAAAATCCTTAAAAAAACAACTATAAACATAGAGAATTGAAAAGAAAAGAAAAGAAAAGAGCCGTATGTTTAAACATAAACTGAAAATGCAGTCATTTGCATACTTTAAAAATCCATTTACCGCCGCACCAAATAAGAGATCATCAAAACAGCGAAATCGTTCCGCTGCACTTTATATATAAGATCCACAAATGAAACTTATTATATAGAAATCTCTTTATAAAATCAGTGTTTATGTTAAAGATACCAAGGTATTATAATTTATTCCTTATTACACCATTTTTAAATTTTACATAATCTATTCTCATTTTTTTTCTTTGTCGAACTGCAGATTCCACTAAGCGGGAAGCATCCAATTCTTGGCAGGACAGTTGTTGTGCATGCTTATATCGATGAATTTAGCAGAGGTATGCACTATATATCTCTTACAGAACTCTTTAATATATAATCAATTTAAAGCCGAACCCATGAAACTGATGACTGAAAGAGAAAACAACAATCATGAGATTTTTTTTTGGGTTTTTTTTTGTTTTTGGTTTTTTGTGTTTTTTTGAGGCTCACAATCATGAAACTAATGTTTGTATGCTTTTAAGTTTGAGCAATTCAGAGGCATGTTCTTTTAACCATAATGAAATTTGATTTCAAGTTGTATCTTCTCATATCGCGAATGAATCATTAAGGAGAAAGAGAGCAACTGAGGAAGCTACGTGTTTAGTATGAATTTGAAAACTTTCAGAAATTTTAGTGATGACAATTTCTCGGAATATTTTCCTTTCTCTTCCTATTTTTTACTTTTTTTTTGTACATGTTCGTACATGCATGTGCTTCTAGAAAACCACTTGATTTCCAGAGTTATAACTAATCATGTAACTGATGTTACAGGTGGACACGAAGCAAGATTACTGGTATTATGGAAATGTCGGAGCAAGAGTTGGATGTGGTAATTCCTTCTCCAACATTTTTTTTTCTTCCTTTCTTGGATTTGCTTATCCATCTCTTTTCCAGTTATCGTCCAAATTTCTAATATCACAGTATAGTCTCATGGCTTGCTTTAGCTGTGGCTAGATGAGCAAAAAAATTTGTTAGATAGAAAACCAGAAACGCCAAATATGAAGTCAATCTTTTCACAGTATCTAAGATTTTTTCATTGTCGGTCGGGCCGATAATTATATGTTGACACGTTTTATAAAGTAGAAAAGCATTTTCAAAACAATCGTCTTTACTTTGTTGTTAACTTCCTACTTTTCTCAAAAAGTAAAACAATAAAGGGATTTGGAGGGGGAATATTTTTAATTTATATACGTGTCAAAATATAAAAATGTGCCGTATACATTTTGTGCGTGGCCTGACCACATCTTAGACGAAGGATTCTTCGCCTGTTAATTTAAATCCCTAACTACCAACCTAGCTTTGTAGTTGTCTACAGAGCCATCATCAGACTCCTTTTGAGTACCATTTTACACCTATTGCTAAAATTCGTTTTAATGATAAAAATGACTATCGGCAAAGATGTAATGGTTCTTATTATGAAAAGACGCAACCCGTACTACGTGTCCGGGTGTTCGCCCCGCTTTTGTTGTCCAGATGCACCAGAACATTTTCCAAAATATTTTAAATATTCCACCTTTGCATGCCTATACGAAGAGTACGAAAGTTTGATATCATTTGGTAACCAAACTATGGTGAGAATATATTTAATTTGTGCATCTGAAAATAAGATAATTAGTAATTGTATAATGTCCAATTGGAGGAATTAAAGCTTTGCTCAATCAACTGTTCATTTCATATGTCTGGGAAGACGAATCTAATATCAACTTTTTTTTAATGAATAAGCACTAAAGACTAAATATATGATTTCAAATGTTAAGAAATTAATTATTTTTGATGTAGCACAATGATTGACTTGGACTTTCATTGATAAATATATCTGGTCCTTGGCACTTTGTTCACTACTAATTCTGGAGGTATATAGGGCTCCGGATCACCTGTCCCCAATTACCCTATCCCTCCCTGTCCCGCCAACCATAACAAAACACGTGTAAATCAATTAAAAACCTAGCTAACACTGTCAGTCCATTACTTTACGGAAATAGTGGCGTTATGTACCGTCTTATGTTTATCGTCTTCCTTAGTTTCGCTAGTACACATTCATTCAATCTCTCAATTCCTGATGATTTTTTTTTTTTTAAGTATAATCCTGAATTTTGTATTGAGTTGAGTCAGTAATCGATAGGAAAACACAAACCCTTTTTCCAAATGATGTTTATCCCTAATTTTGTCTATCGCTAGTACACATTCTTCACTGATTTTTTTTAAACCTGAGGAATAGCTACAACTTTCTGATAATCAAAGAAAGAAAAAACAAATCTATGAAACTCTAAGATCAATCTAACTATTAAAAGAAATACTTAACGGCATTACATTTACCAATGTGGTGTACATATTCTGCAAACAAAAAACAGTCCATATAAATTACTGAGTGTTTGCAAGACGATCAATTGTAAACGCCCCTCACATTCCTAAAATATACGTATATCATAAAACCAAAGGAACCCTGAGAGTGATCAAATAACACACATAAACAAAAAAAAAAAAGAGTTAGATAGGTAAGAGCTATCTTACACTGCAATCATCCTCATTTGTGATTGTTACCCACAATCCGCATAATATCTGTGGAAGAAATAAACTCAATATATAGCCCTGGACTACAAAGATTTTGAACCCCAACATACCCACAAACCATAAAAGATTGACTAAACTAAACAAAATCCATTGATCTGAAACAACAAATTTGCCTGAAGTTATCAGGGCCAAAATTTCCAATATCCAATCTTGTATATCCACCAAAGGCTAGCAACCCGGTTCATCGGAATCAATTCAAGAAGAGAAGGTATGTTCCTCTCCTTTCAGTCGAGTCCCTCCGGTCCACAGAAATAGGGGTATTCAATTCGGTGTTACCACAAACAAATATATACCAGCTGGATGAAGCAATAAGAAAAAACTGAACATGCCAATAATTACAGCTTAACTGCAAAATATGTTCAGCTATATTCCTTTCTGCAGTAACTACTTGACCTCCATGTATATCATGAACACATGCAGTGCAGTCTCAGCGCCAATGGATTGCTGCAAAAAAAAACCAAAAAGAGCAGTTTCAGTAGAACAAATATAATTACCTTGATTTAGATTGCCCATACAAAAAGAAAAACCCTGAATTAAGTGTTAAAAAAGAAGATCAATTCATCATGCTATATACATGCATGATTCTAGAAATTTAACCAGAAAAATTACTCAATACACGTACTTGAAGAACCTACAAAATGGTGCAAAAAAAAATATTCCAGAAAAAATAATGTGCACACATAATCAACCCACGGCTACGAATTAGAGTATCTATACAATTTATTAAACCCCTGAACAAAACCATACAATAAAGTTTCACTTTTTCTTTTCTAAAGTACATTCTACCCGATATTCTTTTTCCATAGTACATTCTACCCGATGTTGCAATACCTACACATATTTAAATCTAATCAATGTATATATCAACAACCTAAATGATTAATTTTTTACCCCCCAAAGATTCATGAGAATTCATATTGCCCGTTGTCTAAAATTAATAAAAAAATCAATAAAACCCCAAACTTTTTGAGGAACCATGATCCATGAATCTTTAAAATGCCCATGGTCTAAATTAATGAAAAAACCACAAACTGAACAAAGTTTCAATAAAGAGATACATATTGACAAACAAAGAGATTATTATTTTCCATTAGCTAAGAGTTTACACAACTCGTATTCCTTCGAAGGTCTCAAATAAAACAGAAAAAAGTAGTTTGAATAAAGTGAAAAAGCAAAGAAAAACTGGTTTTACCGTATGTGTTGGTGCTTTTGGAAGATTAGTATTTCTCGTTTCTATTTCAGTTTTATATTCTCGGTGAAGGTATCTTTTGCATATTTCCAATTTGCAGAAAAAAAAAAGAAGAAGTTATCGGTGACGTTGCATATCTGAAATATAGATATATTGCAATAATCATCTTGTAAGCGGGTTAACTGATGAGTGCCAAATAGTGCATATTTATACACCTTTTTATTGGCATTTTACTCATCTTTTGCGCTTAGAAATCAGATATTATCCCATTCTGTGTTTTCCTTGTTTTCAAGAATAAATATTTGTATTAATTAATTTTGTGTTTTTAGGTAATAAATAAAGCTCGGAGAATCTGAGGAGCCAAAAGAGCGAAGAATTGGAGTCGAGCATCCATGGAGCAGAAAGCCAAAGCCCACGCGCGAACAAGTAGCAACTCATCTTCAAGACATGGGCTTGAGCTAGAGCTACCCACAACCCGGATCCGAACCCGCTCATCCCGAGCCGTTAAGATCTTCACTCGCCACATCCAACGGTCGCTCCTCCCTACACATCGTTCTTTGATGCACTCGCCCAACAAAGAAATCGCCTCGGTTCTCCCTCGCCCGTTCAGATCTCTCCCGCAAGATCCTACGCTCGTTGCGCCTTCCTCATCGAGCTTTGATGTAACCGCTTCACAGCATAGCCCCTATATAAACCCCAAAGCCTAACCCTAAACTCATTTCTTCTCCTCACCCCGAAAGAGAGCAGAGCTCGCAAAACCCATCTCCCGACCAAACTCCACAGACACAACCTCCATCTCCCGCCACAGCCCGATTCCGCCACCTCCATCACCAACTCCATCAGAGAGCGACCCACCTACTCCCACTCCTTAGGTCTAGATATCTCTTTTGTAGTTTCTACCAACCCTAGAAACTAAATCGGAGATAACTAGAACTAGGGTATTCAACCAACAACCCCACATGGAGCTCAAGCCGAAGTGTCAGAAGAGGAGAAGCAATTCAGAGTATGGGTTGCATTTAATTTCTGTTTTAAAAGTAATTTAGGGTTTGGTTTGTTGAATCTGTTGCATGTATAAATAGAGATGAATGATGTTGTTAGGAGGTATGCCTGGGCTAGCCAGTGCTTCAATTTAGATTTAATTTGTGTATTTTTGTTATTTTCATGTTCTAATTAATTTGTTAGGGTTTCATTGAAACCCTAATTCCCAGATTATGATTTCAATTTTGTTGAATTATCCTTGCATGCTTAAACTATAATTATACTTTCAATTTTAGCACCCAATGCCTTTCTTTCACAATGCATGCCAAGTATGCATTGTAGTCGTGGTATAAAGATGTTGTGTGTCTTTATGACTTAATCTTTAGAACCAAAAACTAATTCCCTTGCTTAATTGTGCTTGATTAGACAATTAATTCTCCGGGTTAGCATCTTAGTTGTTAATTGAAGTGTTACAAGGTGAAACTCCTTAGTTAAGTGGTGGAATTGACACCCTATCCTTAATCGCCATAGAAACAAGGAGCTCAACTTGGTTGAACACATACTAAGAATTAGAGGTGAATTTGATAACCCTAGCATCCCTTTACTCTCACTGTTTATATTTCATTTTTAGTTTAGAGTCACTACTTAGCTCAACCTTAGCCGTATCGGCACATTATCACCTGTTGTCACTCATACTCACCTGAAATTCAGTTAGCCAAGCTTTAGATCACACATAGCACCTCCTCGTCTCTGTGGTTCGACCCGTACTTGCCGCGTCTCCGATAGACGCCGTGCACTTGCGGTTTATTACATGTAGTCCATAATTTATACACATTCCGAGGCCTACCATTAACATGTTGTGGTACGATGTGGGTTTGCTTATAAAAACCTATAATTCAAATAAGAAAAGTTTTTAAGAAAAAAAAAGAAACCTACCCTTCTTAATGCCATGGCGTGTTTATATCGTGCACATCTTAATTGTATATCCGCCTTGCTCAAGCTTATTATGACCTGCAATGTTTTCTGTAGCATCTCTTAAAACATGAATTTTGATTGTAAAAAATCAGTACTTTGAATGCCACAATACCTTCGTATCTAAATTTAGATACTATGCTATTATAAAATCAGAAGTTGTTAGAAATTCATAAAATGAGCCAACTGGCAACAACTCATCCCTTGATCAATAAGGTGTAACTCAAGACCCGATAGTTGTTCCAACACAAAGAAGGTGGAGTAAGTACCTCAAGCCTCGTTGTCCACAATTTTTATGTCACCTATTTTCTGCTCCTTCCTATATTAAGGTAATCATACAATGAGAAAATCAAAAAAAAATTATAAATTATGAAAAGAAAATCTCGTATCTACTCAAGATTGCAGAAAGAAGCAAAAGGGTGAAGGTGAGTATTAAGACAACAATAAAACAAAGTCGATCATGACATGATATTTAACAAAGACGAAAAGACAATCCGAATGGTAAATGAGGATGCAAATTTCTACAAAAAAAACAACAACAATATCAACAGCAGGGTAGTAAGACAATTCCTAATGAAGAAAAAGTGATAAAGATTGAAAATGAGCGTTAATTAATGCAATTCATACCTTAAATCAGCAGTAGTCATCAGGGGTCCGAGATGGTGGAGCAAAAAAGATTAGATAGGGTCTTTTATAAGAGTTTTTGGAAAAGATAGAACCATCCCAGCCTTTATCAAATCATCATGGTGATTAGTTGTTATTGTTTGTCCATATATTTGACACCTTCGGTGTTCCTTTGTATCAATTCATTTTCTCGCTATGGTCAGCTCAGATTGCATAGACACCAAACACGCAATAAACTGAAAACTTAGCATACAATACTACACAAAAAATAATATCAAAGAAATCATACTGAGTAAAAGAAGATGCCAAAAGACAATAAATTACCTTAAACCCTGTGCGTTATTGAGCTGATCATTTTTTACAAACAAAGAATATCTCTTATCCACGTTCGGACTCAACTGCGAATTAAAAAGACAAACCAAACCAAGAAATTGTATAAAATTAGATAAGAAAGTAAAAAAAAACTAACCAAACCAACAAATCTCTGCAAAAATAATTCCAGCTAAAACAGATCGAACCAACAAAGAAATCAATAATATACTCTATTAAATCATTAAAAAAACTTGTATTAATATAAACAGTTTGAACTGCCATTAAGTGATCAAAATAAGTGCCCATGTCTTCGTGGATGGATATCATTTATTGGTATGTCCCTATGCAGTTCACCATTTTCTTGCGATTCTAAACCATGAGCTGTCATTGAACCATTTTAACAAAAAGATTAAAGCTACGAACATTCTTGCATCGAGTGATCAAAATAATTACCCATGTCTCCATGGATGGATATCTTGTCATCTTTATTGTTACACAATGAAATCTAAGAATGTAACTAAAATTTGTATTTATATAAACTTAAAGAAAAAAGTGTGGAAAAACAAACACCTGTTTTTGTTATCCTTCGTGTTACTTGCAAATGCTTCTCGATAGCAAGAGCGTTCTAGATCAAATGGTACAAAACCTTTGGGATCTCAGGTGCAAGCCCTATATGAAAAAATCAAAATCCACGTTAAATATTTATTATTATTAATTAAATCTCAAACACAAAACAGAAAACCAGAAGAAGAAAAAAACATAACCAAGATCAAACCTACATTATAGAAGAAAAAAAAAGAGCGAGCCAATAAGTCCCTAACAACAACATGATGACCGAAACCCTAATATCTGTTTGGTTGGATTGAGAACCATTACCTACAAAATCAAAAATACAGGATTTACCTGCTCTGCTGGTGTTATACATACTCACGAATAAGTTGCAGGTTGAAGTTTACATAATAAGTTGCAGATTGAAGTTTTTCTTTGACCTGGAGATATACATACTCACGAATATGCTAACAGAATAATCTTTAGATTTTTGCTAGGCATACAAACCTTGTTTATAGTTCCCCATTGCTGTGCGACTGTAACTGAATGTGCTAACAAAACATCCCCTGTACAGTTTATAAAGAAATCCATATCTTGGTTTCCAAGAAATTCCTTTGATTCCAAAAATATCAGCATCATTCATAATGACATGGTCATTTGAAAATTTAAATCACAAATTTAGTTTATTATACCTCCCATCTTCGATCACAATTTCTTGCATCAAGACATCACCACCACCAACCGTCTTTTTCACAATGTTAGAGGCAGATCTGAGTTTTCCAATGATAGCTTCAAAATAACAAAAAAATAAAAATAAATACATTTTACATTACATTTTTTTCCTTTAAAAACGACTTGACAGTGCACCATTGCATGCCTGTATAATATGTAGTATCATTCCTCCTCTTAGCAACATCACCCAAAGACAGAAATTCAAAAACTTTCCTTGGAAATGTTTTCGGGTCATCACCAAGCTTTTCTATATTTGCAAGCCTGTTCAGCCACATAATATACTCAAAAGAAACAATACGGTAACCAGTTGTTGGCTTTGCAAAACTAAATCTTCCAATAGAATGCACACATCCTTCCTCAAACTTTTCCAAGAACAACTGGACGTGATCCGTTCCCACCTTAGCATGGATCTGATTTCCCTGCAATGAACATAATTACATTTAAAAATTAAAACAGCCCAGCAGCTAACCAGTACACACCCATTCGAGGGGATTAGAAACATGCTGCAACAGTTGAGGGAGAAATAGACATGAAAAGAAAGTTGGCATACGTCATAACTCATTACCAATACAAAAACGTGGCAGATCCTATAAACCAATATAATCAGTTAATAGACGAAAGCATAGAGATATAAAACTATTCTTGTAACAACAGGACCAAATAAGGAAAATACTGACACAACCATGTACCGATCTCTGATCAACAGATGAGACTGCTGCAATGCAAAACCTCCACTATTGTTAGAAGTTGGATATTATCATGGTTTCATTCATGTAACCTTACAAAACGTAACCTTACAAAAACAACATTCAAAAAGCTGCTACAACTTTGGTATGTTCATAATAGTAGGTACAACAATGTGTTCTAAAAGCAAAGTTTTAAAATCCAATTTCTACAGTCAAGAATATTCATTAGTACCCTCACAAATCTCAAGACAATCAAGATGCAAAGAAAACAGAACTGCAACCTGTGTAGATACTCACATTATGATCCATAAGATGGAGCTCAAGTCCCCATATTTTCCCAATATTCTTGTTTTCGAATTTCCACATCTTCAATACCAATGCTTTCACAACTTTATTATTGGTCTTGCCTGGTTCAAGATCGATGAATGGTGTGTAAACTGTCCCTGCAGATTTGAATCAACAATAACATCGCTGCTTATTCACCGGTATCAATTCAATCGAAATCACAACTGGGTTCGATCTTGTTTAAGATTACTTGTCAGGATATATTCGTATGTCATTCAATTAGTTGATACGTTTTTAATTTAGCTCGGCTTATGAAATATTTTTTGATTTGAATCTTATTAATGTGATTTTGGGGCATTAGATTTGACTGGTGAATTAGGAAGTCTAACCCCCAAAAAGAAAAGAAAAAAAAAACAACTAAAACACAAAGAAACAACAAACGATCAATACCTGGATGTATATCGATAGCCTAACCCCAAAAAAGAAAAAAAAAAACGAAACACAACGAAACAACAAACGATCAATACCCCAAAGTTCTACTAACCTTGTTCCCGGTTCTTCATCATTCCCTGCTGTTTATCCTCACCACCTGAGCGAATAATATCAATTATTTAATTCTAAACAAAAAAGAAAAGAGGTTGACTGCTCTACACCTTGTTTGCACGTAAGAAACCGTGGACCCTGTGTAGTTTATATACATATCACTAACCTAAACTCCACGGAACCTCCTTATTTGTTTCCGTTCAATAGAAGTGCAATATGACCATAATTTGTACGGAAACCCAGCATTAACTTCCAATGATAACATCTGTTTCCGTTGAATAGACATACAAAGATACCATAATTCAAATAGAATTTTTGAAAGTTTTTAACTGCTAATGATAGACACGCAAAGATGCCGTATTTAGAATAGAATCTCTGGAAGTTCTTAAATCATATTCTTAATTTTGGAAACTTTAATATTTTTTCTTAGGCTGAGTTTGGTAATGCTTTTATTTTTCGAAAAGCACTTTCAAAAAATATATATAGTAATTATTTTTCATATTAGCGTTTGGTAAAATATTTTCAAAGTGCTTTTAACCAAAAGCACTTCCAAAATACCCCAATTTTTAAAAGCTGGGGGAGAGGAGCTTATAAAAGCTCTAAAAGCATAAGCTTTGGTCCCACCTTATTTTAATGCATGATTTTTCTTTTATATCCCTATTATAGTATATAAATGACCAAAATTGCCCTTAAATATTTGATAATTAATTTCTTATTCTCCATAGTATTCTTTAAAGGTTGTTATTTTAAACTATGTCACATTCTTCAAAGATTATTATTTTCACTTTCAAATTTTTGGTTATATACCATTTTAATTAAAAAATAAAATAAATAAGAACCAATATAATTATAAAATAAAAAATAGTATAAAATTTTTATAATTAGTAAATATTTGATTTTAGTATAAATTTTTTTTATCCCAAGTTATATCAATAATAAAAAATAGTTACTCAAAATATATATAAATATCTAATATATTTAAATCCCATAAAATAGAATAAAACTATATTAAAAGATTATGTCTCATTTTTGTCATTTGTTACAACTACAATAAGTGAACCTATATTTTACCAAACACAATTTGATCATTTTTTTAATCAAACTTTAACTTTTAGTATCTAGTTTACCAAACACCTAATCTGTTTTTTTTTTACACAAATAAGACAAAGACAAAGACAAAGACAAAGAAAAGCGCTTTTACAAAAGCCGCAGCATTACCAAACTAAGCCTTAAACTTCATGGATCCTTCCCTTTTTTTTGTTTTTCATTCTATATAAATAGCTCCGTTTTTTTTTTGTTATCTTATTCTTAATTTTGGAAAACTTTAATATATTATTTCCTTTTTTTGTTCATGGATCTTTACTTTCATGTTCACGGATTTTTCTTCCCCTTTTTTTGTTTTTTTTTCTATATAAATAGTCATGTTTTTTTTTTCCATTTTTTTCGACAGCCAATCCGAAGGCCCCGATTTTATTAAAATGATGTAAACGCGGTGTAAGAATATGCTAAGCAATCACTCGTTTTGGAGCGTCAGATCGGCCAATTCTATTAAAAATTAACGGTCACGAAATGTAGGGGGTATAAGTTGCTTTTCGACCAATCAGGAGCGAGGGTTTTGCTCACCGGCCAATGGGAGGGGAGGTTACCGCAACTCTCGACCTGGTGTGAGAGATGGCGTGGGGTTTTTAGGTTGTTGATGATTGAATCAGCTACACAAGATGTTGTTAGCCCTATTATGCAAGTACCCGGAGGCAATCTATTATTTTTCTCAAAAAAAATAAAAATAAAACCTGTAGCCGCACGGCTGAGCCACATCAAATGGTCCAAGCCTCCGGTCAGCCAAAATCGATGGTCCAATAAAATCTCACTAATCACCGACTCACCGAGATGAACGGCTAAAACCATCATCAAGCATAACTAGGTCGTATCCCCTTTGTTTCAAGAAACTCATCTATAAATACAACTCCCCCTTTCTTGAGGGATCTGAGTTTTATCCCGCGAAGTAAAAACAAAACAATGGCAAAACCTCGTAAACCTAAAAATGAAGATCAAAAATCAGACAGTAACAAAGCAGTAGTTCTTCATCAAAAACTCTGTCTCTCAATCGACATCGACAAACAAATCATACACGGGTAATTTAAACTAAAATTTCAGCTCAAATTTGTTGTGTGTAAATTTTCTGATTTTTTTTTAATGTGTGTGTAGGTATACGGAGTTGCAAATTAGTGTACCAGAGAATGGAATTATAGGGTTACACGCAGATAATATGATTATAGAGAATGTTATAGTTGATGGAGATAAAACTGTTGAGTTTGAATATTCATCACATTATCAAGCTATTATTGACGATGAAAGAAGATGGTGTTCTGCTGTTTCATCAACAAATTCAGCTGCTGATGCTGCTTGTTCAACTTATATGTCTTCTCTTGATAAAGAAATGACTCCTAATTTGTTGATTAAGATGGTCAAAGAAAACGAAATTAGGGCAGAAAATGGGTCTCAATCTGAAACTGATTCTAAACAACAGGTAATTTGAATTTTTTTTGTTTTATTTTTTATGGGATGGTTGGTTAGGTTTTTACTTGTATGGCTTGTTTTAGCTGATTTGTTGTATATATGTTTTTTTTTTCTGTGTGATTGGTGTAGAATGTGAAAATGTTTCGGATTGATTATCGGATAGAGAAAGCAGAATGTGGAGTTCATTTTGGTAGTAATGTGATGCATACTAACAATCAAATTAGAAGAGCTCATTGCTGGTTTCCTTGTATGGAGACTAGCTCGCAACTTTGCTGGTATGTAGGGTCTTGATTTAAGTGGTTTTCATTTTCTTTTCCTTCTTTGTGTTAGTCATATCACAGCATGAACTTGTAAACTATTAATTTGTTGAAGAAACAAGCTCTAGTACCATGAGAGAAATGGTATTGTGTACATCCATTTTGAAATCCAATAAAATTAATACAAGAAGAGTACTGACAGGCAGCTGACAGGTACTATTTATACTACTAACAACAAATGCGCTGCGTATATAATCCAAGTGTGAGAAAAAACTCAAGAAAGATCACATATTCTTACTCTATTGCGAGAACAATTTTACGGTAAACAAGTAATGTTTAAGACCATTTACTACGAGAAAGTAACTGAGAAAGGATTTTGAATGTGCAGTTATGATCTGGAATTCACTGTTCCTGGAAATCTTGTGGCGGTTAGCAATGGGACCTTAGTTCATCAGGTGAGATAAGTCACCTCGTGTTTCAATAATCAGAAAGATATGTAAACCTTTCCTGTCAGTTTCTTAAAATCTTTTGTAAAGTAATTTATGATGAAATCACTACCATTGCTTTTGCAGTTTCTTCTCCACTTATTATAACTGAATATCCTTTTTTTTTTTTGCATATAAGCATCAGAGCATCACAATGAACTGATCTCGAGATTTTCTTTTGTTTCCTTTCTTCCCATTTCTCTGTGCAGATCATAAGCAAGGATTACCCTCCTCGCAAAACCTACGTCTATAAATTAAGTGTTCCTGTTAGTGCTGGGTGGATTACTTTGGCAGTTGGACCATTTGAAGTTTTTCCTGACCGTCATAGTGGTAGTATATCACACATGTGTTTGTCGTCTAACGTCTCAGAGCTTCGAAATACAGTTGGTTTCTTCCATAGTGCATTCAGGTACAGAGTTGCTCGTACTGTTGTCATTGTTAATCTACGCTTTCCATGCCGTCATCCTGTAAAATAATAGATGGCATCTTATATTTAGTCATCCAACTTTATTTTTTCAGTCACTATGAAGATTATCTCTCTAGATCCTTCCCGTTTGGATCATACAAGCAAATTTTTATTGAACCAGAAGCTACAGTATCTTCACTTAGCTTGGGAGCTTCCTTGAGTATCTTTAGTTCACAAGTTCTATTTGATGAGAAGGTTCTAGATCAGGTATGTTACTTTTCTTTAACATACGCGTTCATGAGTTCCATGTCTGTTTATATTGGAACTGTAGTCGTGGATGTGTAAGCAACATCTGCCCACAAGACCTGCTTTATATCAACTTGCCAGATCATTTAGTATATGACTTCAACAGTTCAACATCTGCCCACAAGACCTGCTTTATATCAACATCTGTCCACAAGACCTGCTTTATATACAACAAAAATTTACTGGCCGGCTTGTCTTGCTTGTTGCATCTGTATTCAGTTAATAGTAGTTTTCTCTATATTGTAACAGACCCTAGAGACCAGGGTAAAGCTGGCGTATGCCCTAGCAAGACAGTGGTTTGGGGTTTACATCACTGCTGAGACACCAAATGACGGTAAGCTGTAAAAAAAAACACCAATTTATGGTTTTATGAGTCGAGCATATATATACATTAGAGTTCTTTTTATTTATTTTCTAATAGTTGTTTTTAGTTGTGCGATATCTTAAACTTTGTATAATTTATTTGGTTGCTTTAACAGAATGGTTGCTCGATGGTCTTGCTTGTTATCTCACGGATACCTTTATCAAGCGATTCCTTGGGAATAATGAAGCTCGTTATCGTCGACACAAGGTTTTTTTTTCTTCCTTACTCTGTGCATATACAGATTGTGTTCCTTTTCAGTAGGTAACTACCATCAGTACTGATTAGTGTTTATTAGAACCCATTATGCAGATTGGTTAGCATATATTTTTATGGGAATTCATGCATATGTGCAGGCACTAAATATATAAGCTCAACAACCTGCGTCATGGTTGCTTGGTCAATAAGCTAATAGGGGCATTTTCACAGTTGTTTTCATTGAGGACCTATTTACCCATATAAATTATTTTCTGCGTGCTAGATAAATTTGGAACATTGCTACCCATGTATCTGCTATTCCCACACTTATGTATTTCTCGTTGAATTTTCCATGTTAGTATTTGCAGCCTAGATATTATTGCTTTTGTATTTTGCAACCCATGATGATGTTACAACATACATCGACAAAAGATGACTCCTAGATTCACTACTGACGCATCACTGAATAGTTTGGAAGATCTTCTCACGTTCCTATATGCGCTTTAGTAAAGATCTAGAGATTGGTATATGGAGATCTGGAAGTTGTTACATAAAAACTTGTAGTAAGATGCACAGGCTTTATGTTATTTGGTGTAACCAGTAGATAGGCGCTGCAATGGCTCAGCTCATAGTTTTCTAGTGTTGAATGCCAACTATCTGGTGTACAAAATACTTCTTCGAGCAATCACTTGCTAGTCTGCGTTATAACAACGTGTGTTCCTTAACTGCTACACTTTTAGAAATATGATTCCTTAGTTGCAAGCTCAGACTTCTTTGCTTGTTAAGCGCAGGCAAACTGTGCTGTATGTAGAGCAGATGTTGATGGTGCTACTGCTTTGAGTTCTTCTGCTGCTTCTACGGAGTTGTATGGTACTCATTGCATCGGTTTGTATGGAAAAATCCGAACATGGAAGTCTGTAAGTAAACCTTGCACTTCTACGGGTGTATCAGTATCTCCAAGTTAGTTCTATTGTTACTTAGGTGAATTTTGCTGTAATATCTTTCTTATAATGTTTATAATAGGTGGCAGTTCTTCAGATGTTGGAAAAGCAGATGGGTCCCGATACTTTCTGCAAGGTGAATGAGACTGATAGAGTCAATTAAAGCTGATGTTATTCTTTGTTTTTTTGTCCTCTCTTTCTCTCAATTTCAGACCATACACTTTCTAGTTTCTGCATGTCTTTTTCCTCTGGTTTCTAAATTCAGAGCTGCAGCAGTTTTTGTTATTTTTGCAGTATTTCACTCTTGCAATTCTACCACAGGGTTTACACAAACGTTATTAGTTCCGGTAGTTAAAATAGCTGAACTGTAACCAGTTTGTCGACACACTTGGTATCTATTCTGTGTTGTCGTGTTTATTCAGGACTGAGGTTAATTGAGAAAATGTGCTACCCATGTAGCATTTGGCGGGTGCTGATTTACACAGGCTGTTAATTAATACAATTAAGCACTTCAGTTTTACGGATTCTGGGTTGCCTGACAGCGTCACATCTTGTGTGTTTCGATATTCAGATTTTACAGATGATCGTTGTCAAGCCTCAGGATAAAACCCGCTCCTTGAGAACTCTTAGCACAAAGGAGGTGATCACATCCTATCACAGTATATTTATGTTTCTTTTTGCATCTTTTGTATCTTTTTGTCATTCTTTGAGCCATGTGTTTGGTCTCATAGTATTTGCTTACTAGAAAATTTAGGGATTAGTTTGATTTAACTTTAGCCATTAGCAAAACTAAGAGTAAAACTTGCATACCTTGAATATCTATATTCTTCTGTATACTATGTGCCTGACACCCGCTATAAAGTTTAGTAACAAAGTATGAGAGGCTAGGAACCCTAATTGGAGAAGTGACAACTTAGGGGAGTTGTATAGGAACATTTTCAAAGTAATTGAATCAAATCCTCTAGATGATCGAACTAGTTACTATGTGCATTTGTAAGAGGTTAATTGACCACATATTATAAGAAAAGTATAAATGGTCAATTATGGCCCGTGCAATTTCATAAATCTATTGTAATCACGCCATTATGGTAAAAGTTACAGAAAAATAAGTATGCATATAGTCTATTTAAAGCTGTAGGATTTAACAAATTGAGATTAAAACATAGGGCGAGGCCACTCAAATATCATCCCTAAACACTCCTGGATAGCTATATCTGTAGATATGGTTGTTTCAGTAAAGTCACAGAATAATGAGTATTCATATAGTCTATTTAAAGCTGTAGGATTTAACAAATTGAGATTAAAACATAGGGTGAGGCCACTCAAATATCTTGTGGAAGAGTAAGTGTCAAGTGTCGTTTGTATCTCTAAACACTCCTGTGTAGTTATATCTGTAGACATGGTTGTTTCAGTAAAGACACTTAGAAAATTTTTAATGGCCAGTTGCAGTTTTATACTGTGCTTGGCATCAGGCACAGCTTAAAACTGAGCCTGATGGAAGGACAAATTTAAACTCGCCCATTATACTAGGCACAATTTATGAATGCGCCTGCCTAAGCTGGAGTTTCAATCTCCGCCCACATCTTAAATATAATACCTTTTACCCTTTTTAATGATATATTATATTGTAAATAGTTTGTGAGGCGCATTCTAAGAATGAGTCTCAATGAAGCTCAAATTCTATAGCCACCTAGCTATATTTTATCTTTTACTAGTGTAGGTTTTACAAGAATGATATTGCCAACATTTGGAGGGTGAGGATGTTACAGTAGCTTGGTTTATCTCAAGGAATATATACCCACCGACACCGTCCAAAGCCAAAAGGACTTCCGGCTTATAATATATGTAGATCATTTGAATAACTCCTTTGTTATCATTTAGTAACTTCGTTTTCCATATTAATTGCATTGAACACTGATGACAATCATCTTGCCTGCAAAATCTATTAATGGGACCCCTAGTGTCACAACTTTCACTAAGTTAGTTCCTGTTTCATTTATGATTATGTCATTTAGTATTTGATTCTAAAGGAAAACTTGCTCAAGGCTTTCAAGAAGCTACGATTTGTTTTTAGCGACAGTAAAAAAAGGGCATGAACTACGTGTGGTCTGAGCATTGGGGCAATGTTTAGTGGACTTGTCTCTGCAAAATCCAGTTCGTTTTATAATTTATGATTATTTGACCATCACTTAAATAAATGACACTAGCTTATCAGAATCAGAAAAGATAAACAATTGGATATTTGGATGTACCCCACTGTGGTTTCTTGGTTAAGCATGACTTTATGAGGTATTGAGGCATGACACTTTCTTTTTCTTATGGTACTGCAGTTCCGTCATTTGGCTAACAAGGTGGGAAACCTTGAGCGACCATTTCTGAAAGAATTTTTTCCACGCTGGGTGGGATCCTGTGGCTGTCCAGTACTAAGGTTCTATCAGGACTCTCTTTGATTCGGTTCCTTCTTTCCACTTGCTGAAGACATGCATCACTGTCTACGATTTTCTCTGTTACACTCTTATCTTTGTGTTGAATCTAGCTTTTTTTATTTCAAGGATGGGATTGTCTTATAACAAACGCAAAAATATGGTCGAGTTGGCCGTGTTGAGGGGTTGCACAGCATCACCAGATGCAATTGCCTCAGTTGCTAAAGCCAACCCTGAGACTGAATCCCGAGAAAGTGGTGTGGGATGCCCTGGGATGATGAGCATTAGAGTTCATGAACTTGATGGGATGTATGACCATCCAGTTTTACCCATGGCTGGAGAGACTTGGCAATTGCTGGAAATTCAATGTCACTCGAGGCTTGCTGCAAAACGCATTCAAAAGATTAAAAAAGGTTCCAAACCAGATGGCTCTGATGATAATGCTGATGCTGTTCCTGCTCCAGATATGCGTCCTAAGTATTATTTTATTTTTTTAAATTATTATTATCAGTTTTTCATTTATAGTTTCAGTGTCTAGGATATCCTATCCCGCATTTTGAAAAAGATGCTGTGTACGTATTCTTTCTGAGATTAGTTCTCTGTTCATTTTGTGGCAGTGCTGAGTCCCCACTACTGTGGCTCAGGGCAGATCCAGAAATGGAATATCTTGCTGAAATCCATTTTAACCAATCTGTTCAGATGTGGGTAAGAATCATAATAATTTAGAAGTTATAAAATTTAAATGCGTTTTTGTGTATAATAGGGTATCTTAGTAATCACCTTAGGATGACAACAAGTCAATATTGTCTTGCAGGCTTTAGTTTGAGTAATACAGAAAGTTGTCTTAGTTTAATGTGTTGTTATGTCAGATTAATCAATTAGAGAAGGACAAAGATGTTGTTGCTCAAGCACAAGCTATTGGAACCTTGATGACATTACCACAGCTTTCCTTTGCAGTTATTAATGCTCTCAATAATTTCCTTGGTGATTCAAAGGTTTCTTTTAGCCTCTGATAGTAAAATTTTATATCATTTTGTCTGTTCTTACGAGCTAAATGTCTTGTATCTTTCCCTCTCTTTTTGTTGTTTAGGCTTTTTGGAGAGTTCGCATTGAGGCAGCCTTTGCATTGGCTCATACAGCTTCTGAGGTATTCGTATTCTTTCCCTGCTTGAGTTTGTTGTTTGGGTAACAATCTGTGGCTAAAAGTTGATGTAACTCTTAATTGCCTTCTTAACGGTTTGATGCTTGTCATGTACTGAACTCCACAATAATATAATAAAGTCTCATGTAAGTTGGAGTAATGCAATTTTGTTACTTCAAGAGCTGTTTTGAAGATGGTTTCTTATTTACAAACTTGTTTCACGTGTTCAACTTCCTTAATTCAACCAACATGATTTGTGATTTTTGTCTAAATTTTCGCCTTGTAATCCATTCGGCGACAAAAATATAGGAGTTGGTAGGTTCATCTTGCTATCAACTATTTTCCTCGTAGGAAAAGAGTTAGTTGTGGACATAGTCAACCTGATACTGAAAGCGTTGCTCTCAGCTCATTATTAACTATAAGCAGTCACTAAGGGTTTGCAAATTGCCTTCTTATCATTACAGGCCTTGTGTCCAGTTGAACATAAAAATAATAATGCCAGCTCTTGTGGTCAATTTCTTTGAGTTTCCCTTATTTAAGTGGCTCTCGTTGTACGGATCTTGCTTTTAATTCTTTCAAGTTCTTGATGTTGCAGGAGACAGATTGGGCTGGTTTACTTCATCTTGTTAAATTTTATAAGAGCAGAAGATTTGATGCCGAAATTGGACTGCCAAGGTAAGAGTTAGTTTATGCAATTCGGAGTTTCTGATTTCGTTAGGAGTCTTGTTAAGTGCATTCTTGTAATTTTGCTGGTCACCTTGGTATTATTTTGGACTTAGATTCATTTTATACTTGGTCTTCTGAAAAATTCTGGAATAAGCCTACAAAATAGGCAGAAGTTTTTGAGATCTAAAAGGTTACTAAGTTTCGTGAGCAAATGTTGCATCTTGAGAGTGTAGTCTTGTCTCCACTAAGAGAATACATTCAATATACACCCAGATGGCTCAGGTTTTTCAGACTACCAAATTATTAATTTACCTCCTACCACCTGACGTGTGTTAGGTTGTAAAAGACCATGTTAGTGTCAGTCAAGTTTAGTCCTTGGTAATTGAGATTGCGCATGCGAGTCACCTGTTTCTAGTTGATATACATGTCTGTAGCGAAACTATTTGGTTAAAATTTCTTAATTTGAGATTTCTTCCTTCACGTTCCAGGCCAAATGACTTCCATGATTTTCCCGAGTACTTCGTTCTTGAGGTAATGCATTGAGGTAGGATTTATATTTTTTGGGTTCTATCACACTAGCCGATCTCTCTACTATTTGCTTTAATCTGCAAGAAGGTTAAAGTTTACTGCCTTTTAAAGATTTTCAAGATAATGATTTTTTAGTTTCCAAACTTCAGTGTTTACTCTTCTCAAGATGTTCAGTTGAAATTAAGATCCCTGGTATGATATCTGTTGTTTCCACATCATGGCTGCTCATGGTTGAGCAAGCTGTTGTAAGCGCGGTTCCTTGGGTGCTATTGCTGCCGTCAGTCCGTCGCACCCTTAATGTAGACCAGCAAATTGAGAATATCTCCTTTTGGCTTAATGCCTTAACTAGAGCGCCACCAAATTTGAGTTGCGTGTCTTGCTCACATTGAAGATGATGGTTCTGTTTTTCTTATCGTAGCTGTATCTAGCTGACTTTATGTGTCCTTCTATGGAGATAAACTTCAGAAATGCTAATTTCACTACCCCAATGTTGATAGATTTGACAGTTCTGTCATCAACCAAATGTTCATTGTTATATTCTTGCAGGCCATTCCACATGCAATAGCCATGGTCAGAACAACAGACAAGAAAAGCCCAAGAGAAGCGGTGGAGTTTGTCCTTCAACTTCTGAAGGCAAGTGTCGACGTTAATGCAGTACAATGCGTCCATTATCAATATTCAACTAATAAACTGAGAATGTGTGAATCAATGGATCGAAATAATATCATCATAAACATAATAACAGGGCAATCTAATACTTTAGAACACCATATCTCACACAGTTGGTACTCATGTGGTTTATTTGCTTTACTTCCCCACAGTACAACGATAACAATGGCAATCCTTACTCAGATGTGTACTGGCTTTCTGCATTGGTCCAGTCAGTTGGGGAACTAGAGTTTGGGCAACAGGTCTGTGCATAAAATTCTTCTTTTCGTCTTACATAGATACATGATGTGGTATATGTTCCTTATGTGTTGCGTTTTATTGTTTGCAGAATATACTCTCTTTATCATCTCTTCTCAAACGCATCGATCGACTTCTACAATTTGACAGGTGCTTTGATTTAAAACATTGTGGATTGGGTGGTATTTAGCAACTAGTCCAGTTATGAACCTCTATTTGTTACGTTGAATCTAGATCTTAACCACACTCGAATTTAAATTTTGCAATGTGGTGAGGCCACAAAACTTACACTGGATGTAAGAATACATGAATTTTTATCTTGTTGTATCCAGTCCTATATTAATTACATTGTGCAAATTCGCCAGTATTGTCCAATTTGAGTTCGTCGTGAGATAATAGTTTCCAGAATTCTCCCTATCACTCTTTACCATTTCCATTCTTATAATTAACAAAGAGAGTGAGAAGGTAAAGTGATCTAGCAGTATGTATATTTCTTGTTTGTGGTAACCAACCAATCAATATTTATATTAGCTGAACATGTTATATTGTAATATCGTTCTGTTTTCCTTGAGCTCGATTGAAGAATAAGAATGTAGCTGTTCCCATGGATTAATTTCGTCCAGTACTATGTTAAATAAGAGGAAACACGTAGAGACAGTGGGTTAGGCTTCTTATTATTATAGAGGCCTTTTTAATTAATCATCATCTAGAAAGTGGGTAAAATCTGTCTTTTTAGATGCTAATCATTTCATGCTGTAGTAGGTAGCATCTGAGCTAGAATTTGTATTAATTAAATGGATATGGGTATGGCTTGTACAGGTTGATGCCAAGCTACAACGGGATTTTGACTGTCAGTTGTATTCGCACGCTCACACAGATAGCCTTGAAGCTCTCAGTGTCCATTCCTTTCGTAAGTAGTTTTTCTCCCAATATATAGGACATATATGCTATTGGTCAACTCGTGATAGAACCCTCATATATATTCTTTAGCTGCAGGAACGTGTGTTTGAACTTATCAAACCATTTCGTAGTTTTGAGGCTATGTGGCAAATTCGAATCGAAGCCAGCAGAGCTCTTCTTGATCTTGAATTCAGCTGTAAAGGCATTGATGCTGCATTGTCATTGTTCCTAAGTTATTTGATGGAAGAGGTGTCTTTGCGAGGTTAGATACTGTTCATGTCTTTTATGTCAGTACTCAGTAGAGATATATTCTTGAGCCCTAATTGCATCTTGACATTAGGCCAGGTGAAGTTGGCTGTCCATGCAACGCGTCTGTGTCAGTTACGTCTCGCATCTGAGTCTGAAGATGATATTAAGGGTCCTACCCTCCTGGCTTTGCTTTGTATGCTTGAAAGTCGTAAAGCCTTTAATAATGTCTTCCTTCGGCATCACTTATTTTGCATCTTACAACTCGCTGCAGGGAGGTGAGTCAAAACTTCAAGCACCCCATGTTTTTGTTTGCTTTTTTCTTTTTCTCATGTTCGCATGTTAATTGTTTGATTGCTTGCTTCTTCTTTTACCACATATATTGGTTTCATGCTTAGTTTTTCCAAAAGCATATTGGTTTAGGTAGTTGTGCCACTAGACTGAACGATTTTTTTTATCCGCAACGAATGTGCCATAATTATTGACCGAGGAGCCAGAAAACATTACCATGTGAACATAGGTTGCTCTGTGTGCTCAGCTTAAAAGGGTAGATGCATGTGAATATCAACTTAGCGACGTTTATTTTTAGATGCAAAAATAATACAGTAAGTTTCAGACATGCGTAATGATCTGATAAATGACATGCATGCACACTTCATTAGGCGTGTTTAAAGATTTTCTTTTAAATAAGCTTTAATATAGGATCTATACGAAGGAGAAAGTACAGTGAAATAACTTCTCTTGGGAATAGTTTTTGCATGTGAATTTGGTGGCATGTCTTAGACATGGTAAAGATTCAAATCAGCTTTTCCTGTCGCCGGTCATGTGTCAAGTTTTTAGTGGTCACTTCATCACCAACCGACCTGTATAAGCATTTTGGTGACCGAGTGGGGTTGGGCTGACAGTGATGCTCTCACCAATCACTGAATGCCATGTAGGCTTGGGCAAATTTTTTGAACTATGAAGGTGTGCGACATATAGTGTTTTTCGTGTTAAGGTTTTCTATTTTTGGCCATTAGTTTGAGAAGATGTTTATTCCACAGTGTCAGATATCAAAATGATCTAAAGTTTTAAGTTTTAACCTTCTCAAAAAGTGTTGCATTGCCATATTTTCTTGGTTTGAAAACTTTACTTAATATTGATGAACTGCATTAGTTTCCCCTTTGTCAAGCATCATTGTCATTAATAAAAGAAAAGGTAAAGGTCATGGTGATTTTTTGAGATTATTAATCAATTTCTAACTTCAGGCGACCAACACTTCACGGCGTTCCAAAAATTCACATACCTCCAATGGGAGATCCAGAAACATGTAACGAACAGAAGATTAAACCTGCTCCTGCTCTTGATATTGCTCCTGCTCTTGATATTGCTCCTGCTCTTGATATTGCTCCAGCTCCTGCTCCTGCTATGAAGCTAAGGATATCTAGGCCTCAGGAACCATTTTCTGATGTACATGTAGTACCAATCAACAACTTGCCTGAAACTCCAGCAAATGTAATCGATCTTTCGAAGGAAGCAGATAGTGTTTCCAATGGTAGTGAGAGAAGAAGACCCATTGTTAAGATTCGAGTAAGACAATCTGCTGCATCAAGTAGAGCAGAAGAAGCTGATCATATAGTGGTTGACAAGTCTCAAGGTGGAAAAAACGACGTGCTAGAGAGAGGGGCAAGTAGTTCCATGTCTGTCGATGCACCTCCAAGGAATACAGAAAATGTGAGCACCAGCAATCAAAATCTCGAAGAAGTGAATTCTTGTCACGATTTTGGTTCCCGAATGACTGCTAGCATTGGCAGTGTTAGGATTCTTAATGATGAAGATGAAATCAGGAAGGAGTTGCAATGCACTGCTGAGTCAGGAAAAGCTGCTTCTACCGCTCCTCTGCAGCATCAGCTTGAAGACTGTTTCTCACCTAGCATCAAGGGCAGTGAGGGAGAGGGAGAGACGGAGGTGAAGAAATACATGAGTCTTGAAACCATGTCCATTGAGAGATATGATCACGAGGGACGACAGCCATCAGCTATGAAAGAACCTATTATAGAGATAGAGAAGGACAAGGAAAAGAAAAAGAAGAAAAAAGATAAAGACAAGAAACGCAGACGGGAGGACAAAGAAGGCCATAAAGGACGTGATGATCCCGAATACCTGGAGAAGAAGCGCCTAAAGAAAGAAAAGAAACAGAAGGAGAAGCTAAAGGAGAAAGAGATGACAAAGCTGCAATCTCTTCAGGCCTCGAGTTCATTGAAGGAGGAAATACTGAAGGAGACAGAGATGACAAAGTTGCTGAGTAGGTCGGCTGAGGCATCACAAAAACCGCGTATTAAAATAGAGCCATCAGAAATGCCGCGTGTTAAAATAGAGGGAAATCCAATAGTAAAATCAGCAAAGGTCCAGCTAAAACCAATTGAATCAAGTGGATCTAAGGTAGTGATAAAGACTGAAGAAACCAAGGTTGGCGATAATGGTGAGGGTAGTTCACTTCCCAAAATACGTATAAAAATCAAACGAACTTTGAACAATTCTTAGCAAGCACATATCGCTTCAAATGTGTATAATCGGCTGTAGTTTTAGTCTACCATGAGTGGTGCAGAAATTAGTTTGTCTAATATTTTGGGCTTTTTTAGTGGATCTGTCAGAGGTAACCTTGATTTTAGGGGGTTATGCTTTGGTTCCTTCTGGTTAGTATTGTGGGGTGGGTGGGATTTTGTAGCATTTTGTATGTGTAGTAGAATGTAAGCGAGAACCAAGGAAATGATGCAAGAACAGAAGTTGGACTTTGGAGAAGACAAGCTCTTTATTGAGTACCTAATTTAATTTACAATGAAAAAGTTCTGAAATGAAAGTTTCCTAAGGTGAGTTTGCAATCAAACTCCAGCAAATGATGGTCAGTTCCCTGTCCTTGGACATAAAATTTCTCAGAAACAAGACTTTTTTTTGAAGCATCATAAACAAGACTGGATGCGAAGTTTATTTATATAACTTTATATTTAACGCCATCCAGTGTTGCAATGCAACTACTGTGCAATTTAACCTGCATCTCTTTATTTCTTTGTATGCACTTGTAAGATGCAGCGGTACTTTGGTAAAGCCACTGAAATTCTGCCATTTAAACTTCCTCTCCTTTAACACAAACGGTAACTACTATTAGGATTCTGAATTCGTTTATACCAGAGAAGCAAACGTGATTCGATCAACAATTGAATTCTAATCCATCAATTGCACCAGTCTGTAGTCAATTTCTGTTGCTTCGCTCACGAGTCGTGTCTAATTACCACCTAAGCTAGAAAAAAAAAATTGTTCGGTGACAACATAATTCGGGTGCTCGGCTTCAGTAACTTATACCATGTGGTGCTAGAAAGAATCAGTTCGTTCTCTTACTTTTCTTTTTCATCCACTAAGAATGTTCCACCTACGGCCTAATGATGCTGCCTTCCTAGTTTGTGCTTATTAGCAATACAGTACTCCAACATAGCCAGATTAAGAAAATTGAGACAGTTGCACAGGACGGCATGGTTGCACTTCACCTCTTTGTCTCTATAATAAATATTGAGAAAAGATACTTCCGAATAGCAATTTCGATTCTTGTGCCCTATTTTCCCGGGCTTCTCCTCAACCTCTCCCAATCAAAATTATTTTGTCAGTCATTACTTTCTTATTTATTTATTTATTAACTGGCATAACCTAACAGTACCTTGTATACTTGACAGTTTTTGCATTTCCATGGGTTGTAACCCTTCTTTCATTAATGTGATTTGGATGTTATTGTCTACTATGTATATATATAGATACCGGTCCCTCTGCATTTGGTATAACCTTTAGTTTCCATTTCTAGCAAAGTTTTAAAATTAATGAACTGGTAGAGATCGAGAGAGGGGAAGCCAGGGTAGGGAAGGATAAAAAGCCAAGGCAAGCCAATACTCCAGGTCAGTAAACACCCAGCTAATTTGCTCCTTTTTAATCTCTCGCTCTTCTTGTCTCATTAAAGATACATAGGCGTTAGATACCCAAAAGACATTTTACAGTCAAAAACAACATTCTTTATCAGCACCCAACTTGTTTCATCAGCTGGGAAAACGAATTGTTGCTTAATTTATGAGAAAACCATCATGCATCTTTTGAAAACGCTTAGGGGTAAAAAAAGGTGAAGCATAAGGATATACACCAGTGTCTAATTGCCATAATTTTTTTTTTTTTTTTTTGTCGATACAACCATAAATTCCAGAACTCATTTCAAGGATCGCCTTTGCATTCCGCTGACAATAGCAAAAGATTCAAGTAAGTTTTTAATTTTCTTTATGGGATTCTTTTGCTTAGCCTTAGAATCCCTTTTGCCCTGTAAATAACCTTTGCTTTTAATTCAATGGACTTAACCAAATAAAAACAATAGCAAAAGATTTGCTTGCAATAATTAGTTTTAAGGATATAGTGATGGATACCAATTAAGTTTAAAACTGTATAACACAATATATATGCAAGCAGATGGTAATTCCTCAGAATAAGTTTTCAGATTATTATTGTTGTTGGCTTTTTATGAAACATCCACTGATTTTTTCATTTAACCAAGTTTCTTTTACCACAAACAATGGCTTGTTTTTGTTTGTTTTTTGGTATGTAAAGTAAGCACTATGTATGAACAAAATAAAATGATAACCAGCTAGTACAGAATGAAAATGCTCAGTAGCCTGCCGGATTCTTAGCCGGCGAAGAGTTGCAACACATTTTCTCACCTGTTTGGTATTGAACCAGTAGTAGCCTCACATCCACATTATCTCTTGCTTTCCTTTTTTTTTTTTTTTTTCTTTTTCACTTGATGATCTCTCTTGATATCCTTTTCATTATCTCCAAATAAATCAGAAACACTTGAAACTTCTTCATTTTATCAAATACAAGAAGTAGATCAAGTAGCCTATTAGAATCTGTTGAATGGCGGTAACCCTAATTTAAGATTTTTCAGAAAAATCTGCTAAGCACCACCTTGCCCTTCAGAGAAGATCTCACTTTTTAAAAAGGTTGTATGAAAACAAGAATATCTAGGTTATTTCTAACTCCACATATCAGCATATATGCATACTGCACTGAACTAAATATATCTAGCTCTCAGTCCCCTGTAAAACAAAATACTGTATATCTTTTGTTTGATTAAGAAGAAGAAGATGATGATGATAAAGTGAAACCCTAAAAACTGGAAAAAAGAAAAATTAAGTAAAAAGAATCTTTTGCTCAGATTCAAATGAAAAAAAATCATACATGAGCAATATTTCTATATACCTTGTCATCATCCCATGAAAATAGGCTTTAAACTGCTTCATTCTGAGAACAAAGTAAGAAAAAAAGTACAAATAGCAGAAAAGGAAGAAGTGGAGGTTGAAAGAAGAAGAAAACTCCTATGTGAATGAGAAGTGGAAATAAAAAGAAGAGGAAAAACTCATTAGCAACTAGGGTTTGCTGTAGTCCAACATTCAAACAGTGTAGAACAAGAAAGAAAACTAGTTTAGGTACTTATTATTATTAGTAGTAGCTACTAGCTCCTTCAGTAAAAGAAAGAAGTGGTTGGATATTCGAGATAAGAAAGATGGAAAGATATCAAACAAGATCCGCCATTAACGCCGGTACTGTACAAGATCTTCACTAGATCTCCAAAAATAAATTAATTACAAAACAGAAAATAGTTATCACAAAAAATAATTTAAAAATAAAATTATTCAGACTTTTTTTTTTTTTTTTTCTCTCCGAAGCGTCACTCCTTACCAGTTACCACTGTGTATCTATCTTCGTTTCCAACAACAGTAAAACCCTAATTATTTTTTTTTAAAGAAAATCAAAACCTTAGATGTGAAACTACAATATTGAGCTTTCCATGAACCTCTTTGAATCAAGAACTAGGATGATCCAGCAAAATGCAGAGAAAGCTCTAAGAAGTTTGTGCCCTAATTGATTTCTAGGGGAGTTTCACAAGTAGGTTTCTTGTTCTCCCCCAAAGACCTCTCTTTTTGTTTCTTTTTTGAGCTATGTGATTCAGCTTCAGTACAGTGTATGCTTTTGATATATTGTTTTGTTTATCTTATTCAATTAGTATTACATTTTCCTGTAAGTGAATTAGTTAACCTAGTTAATAATCTATTTAACAACTCTAATCCCCAAATATATTAATCAAGAAAAGTGGCATATATAAAATAAAACTAAAGCAGTCGTACTAGATTAGCCTTGATCATAAGGGCATCCGATGAATAAGAAAAACCCTCAACCTTATACGTTTCACCACAGAGGTAAAGATAGTAAAGTTGATAGTAACTCTTTGGCTCTTTGCAGAGACGGTAAAGATGGTAAAATTGTGAGTTTAATCTGACAACCATGGGCAGAGCGTATAGTTGCCCCTCCATTTGCCAACCGGCTCCGGAAGGCTGCTATTTATTTACATTTTCACACTAACATATAAATTTGTTCTTCCATAATTTCATGTTTGCCCAATCTAATATAAACACCTTAAACAATGTATATTCATCAAGTCTTGCTTCAGTCTCTTTCGGAGTCACCATAATAAACAACACTAATAAGACATGTTTCTTCGGTAAAATTTCGTGCTCTTATAACATATACATACACAATCATGAGGCAGTAGAACAACACAGACATAGTCATCACTGCTAGAGACATGTGGGAATCAGAAAAATTGGATAAAACTCTTAGCTTGAGGTGATTCAAGGATACACATCACTCTATCAATTACAGGATATCAACTGCCCTTGCGAACACACGGTTAGGCACCAAAATGTATAGCAGATATATAACTAGGCTTTCAAGCTATTGATTGCACATGTTTCGTCTGTAAGACCAAATCTGGGAATAGACAGATCATTGAGGGCACATATGATATATATGTGGATTAGGATTCTCAATCATGCAAATGTCCCTCTAACCAATCACACAAGTTGCACCAACTAGTCACCTCAGTTTTAACCTATGTTTGTTGCTGGATTATTATATATTGCAGCTAATTTACTTCTGTCTTCTTCTAAAAAACATGCTATCCATCACTGAAAACATAGAATTGATTTTGCAGGAACATAGTACTCAATCAATTGATAATCTGTAATCTAGCTAATAGCTTTTCTACGATTCCCCTCACATCATTAAAAAGCTTAATCAATCATTAAAATCCAAATGGTAATCTACCCCATAACGTACCCCAATAGTTCCATTCATTTGTTTCTTAGTACTAGTTTTTTTTCATGGTTGAATGCGCGTACCACAAAACTGAAGACAAGGATTTTTTCTGTCCAAACTTCATAAAGAATTCTTATTTTCTTATGGGATGTTTTTATCGAAAAATTTAATTTGGTACACTTCAATCAAAAACTTGCTGTCTTTTATTATAAGAGCTGACTATATGATAATGCAATGGAGTATGTTAATGAAAACTTAGGTATGATGAAGAATTTACTATATATGCTAATAAATGTAAAGAGACGAAAAGGTAGCAGCTTATGTAGGGATTTGTTTTCATCTGTTAGAGCGCAGTAGCTGAAACAATTAAAAATGGTAAAATCAAAAACCTTTTAATTCTATATTGCATATCCTAAAACTTCACTGAGTAAGCGCGTGCAGACCTGGTAGTTTATTTGATGGTTGCACTCAGTCATCTTTTTCTATGTATATGTTGATCAAGATGTCAACCTAAATTGGTCTTTTGCAGCAAAACCTTATCGCTGAACTGCCTATAGTGCTCTATGTCGACATATATTTACTACCTTCTAGTACAAAATCAGGCAAATCAATTCACATAAAAAGAAGAAGAAGATAACCCTTTCAATCAACTCTTTCCATCATTCATGATGAACCTATTATAAGCTCAAATATGCATGGCTAATCTTCATGAGTATAGGCACCTTATATGTACTAGGATAAGATTAGGATATGAATGGCACACGTCTTCATCACCCAAAGAATCCTCACCATCTCTACTAATTCTTTACTTTCCTGAGAATAGATTAGATATATATGTGTCAACTTATAAGAACTTACTCGTCAACCTAGAGTTCCCAAATAGGTTTCTATGCTAGTTACATAACCGACTTTAATAGACAATACAATGTTGCTGCAACACATGCCTTGAATGTATGAACATAGACTCCTTCATGGTGCATAGTGGTCAGACCCATCTTTACAAGAAGATAGCTAGAATTCTAAAATGCATATGCATATGAAGATTAAGTAAATTTTCATAGGACATATTGGTTTGAGTTCAGACTATTTCTTGACTCTATGCTTTGTATATGATATTGTATGTTCAAATTGTGTGCAAATATCAATACTATGAACCATATGATAAGTTTCATAGCCTGGTCTTTTCCAGAAGTTTCTTTTACATGACTAATTTGCACAATTACAAGCACAAAAAGTTTTTTCCCTTCATGCTACAATTTGTGAACTGGACACCACTAGAGCAAAATTGCAAAGGAAGATAAAATAAGGTGATTCATAAATAATTGGCAAAGAGTAATATGACATTGCAGTTGAAGGTCAATAATATGTTTATGAAGCACCTTATATCATTTTAATTTATCATCCTTAAAACTAACGACTCAAACTTATTGCTAGACTAGAAGGACAAGGAAGGAGATTCTTATCAAAATGGTATATATATGCGTACGTACATGTCTCCATATATATCAAGTAAAATCTTACATAAGGAACAAATTCGTATTGTCGACAAAGCATTAAAGGGGTGCACATTCATTCGATGACAAACAAGAAAACAATATTACCTATTTAAGTATCTGAACTGATTGTTCTTTGTTATAAAGGATATATGTACACAAGGTTTTTCCAATATTTGTTTCATTAATGAGGATATGCATTACAACATATATCACAACTAACAATTTTGGAACAATTAAAAGCACATACAATCGAATACTTAGGGAGATTTACATGACTGAAGCAAATAGGAACACAACTTACATTCTTATTGCGCAGATAAACCTGAGATGGACTGACATTGTTAAGGGCTTAAAGAAACATCATCACCATGCATGAGCCTCTTATGTTCATGAACTTTCATTGTTGTAGGTCCACGAGTAATGAAAATCTACGAAGTGAGATGGAAAATGAGAATCTGAAGTAGTTATAGGAAATGGATTAGTTACATGGTCATGAATATTACCTGCAGTCGAGAGATGAATGTTTGCAGACGTAGCACAAAAGCTAGAACTCTCGTTTGTGTTATCGATGTCCCAATTATCAGCATTAAAGCTGTAATTATTGTTGAGGTTTAGGGTATGGGATGTTTTAACCAGCTCATGGTGATGATAGTTGAAAATCTGAGTAGGCGAGCTAGAGTTGCCAGTGATCACATTAGATTCCTCCAGCGAGGGAGAGTGAGAAATGAGTTCTTCAGCTTCAGCTACCACATCCAGTGAAGACTTCATATCCTGGCTCTGAGAGCCTGATTCATCACCAGTCTCGAACTCAAACGGACTCGTAGAAGTCGCCAATTGGTTCATCGTCAGATTATTATGGTTGTACAAGTAATTGTTATTGCTTGTGGATGCGGGCATCATAGATTTACTCCAAATCTTTCCCATAGTTCTTTCCCTTGCTCTAGCTCTTGCCTTTGCTCTAGACTCTTTTGCTTGTGGATGGAAAGTAGGCTTTCGCAATGGTCGAACCCTTTTCTCTTTCCTAAGGTTGTTAGTTGATGAATTGTTGGAGACATCAATCTCAGATACTACTTCACAGTCTGATGCACACGAGACATTCTTCCCACCCCTACTACAACTGCTAAGCTTATTGGTAGCAGCCGTCATCACAGTATCATCCTCATCAGAAATTCTTAGACTTCTTTTAAGCTCATTGATCTCTTCCTTGCAGTTTGTCAAAAGCCATTCGACTGTTTTGCTAGCTTTATCAAATCCAAGCATGTCTTGGATTGCAAAGAAAGGACGAGCAACTTTGAGGGACAATCTCATTCGCCGATCCCTCGGACCTTGAGCAGTGACAATCTTGCTGTGACGATCTTTCTTTGACGATGACGAACACATCTTACTATTGTTCCAAGTAGTGCTGACTAGTTTTTTCTCATTCATCTTCAAATTAGTAGAACATTTGTTGTTCATCTTGTTAAAATCTCGGCTTCCACCACAGTCAACATTATCTTTGTTGATCATGTTGGTGATGTTATCTTTGTTTGCAACACCCAATGTGCTGTTAGGACCACCTTCAAGTAATGTTGCTGTAGTAACGTGAAGGTTAGCAGCAGCAGTAGTTGTAGAAGAAGAAGAAAATAACAAGGGCTGAGTAATAGTAATTAAAGGTTCTTGTTGCTGTTGCTGCTGAGGGTTTAAGTAGGGATGATTGAAATGAATCTCTTGATGATGGTATGGATGCTCTAAGATTTCAATGTCATTTTCTTCATTATTTTGATCAAAAAGAGTGGGAGAGAAATGAAAGAAAGTTAGAGACTGAGACTGCTTAGGAGGCGAAGAAGCTGAAGGGGGAAGAGGTTGATGGTGGTGAGATTGTCTGAAGACGTTGTTGATGTGGTTATTATTATTAGGGCATACATAAAATGGTCTATCAAACAAAGGTTGATGTTGATGATCATTATTATAACAACAACTACAACTACAACTAATGTTGTTCCTACTACCGCTAGTACTACTAATACTACTGTTGTTTGAGAGAAACATATGTGGTTTGTAGTTGCACCGGACACCTTTCCATATAAAAAAAACTCAAAAAGAAATATATAGCTAGTACTTGCTTAGTAATTTAAAAACCCTTATGTGCAAAGACGTGGCGTTGCTTGTGCCATATGAATGATGATTTTTGATGATAATGAATCAAGAGTACATTACCTTGATAATGATAATAATAATCTCTTTTAGAGTAGAAAAAAGAGAGCTACCTCCTCATAAACTAACTTAACTCTAAAAGATACATGCTTAATGTTCTTTTGCCGAACTCTGTCGATCAAGGACGAGAGGATGAGAAAGACAGGAAGAAAGAGTGTGAAGGATATATAGTCTAAGTAGACAGCAAGAAAGACTGGTATATATTCCAGCTTCCAGAGAGATAGAGATAGACAGCAGCTTTCTTTTTCTATGGTTCTATATATCTTCTTGTTTTTAAAATCCTTTCTTATTCAAGTTATAATTGAAACAACTTTTTAGGAAAAAGTTTTAGGTCCGTGGTTTTGGAGGATGTACAGTGTATTGTCGTCTGTGCGAGTGTAATAAGGAAGGACGAGTATCTTTTGTTTTGGTGAAATACTGTGAGAGAGTGGATGTGGATATGGAAGATGTTAGTGTAGTAGTAGTACTTGTTCACGTGGGAGCAGGTTAAGATTGATAGCAACACTTCCCCCCCCCTCTCTCTCTCTTGTTGAAAAAACTTTTATGCCCGTTACATATGTTGGTTTTCAATCTTCTTTCCTCTTTCCCCCCCTAAAGAAGAAGTAGTAGTATTGTAGTATAGTGTTTGATGACTTTGATCAACTCTTAAAGAGAGATCTGACATTGTGTTGTACGGATTCTATGAATTTTGCCTATTTGGATTTTGAAGAGTTATTATATCTTGTGAGTGTGTGACATCCAACCTAGCTAGCTTGTGTGCATGTATGATGAGTAACAAGAAGCAAAGAAAGAATATCTATATGGCCATGGAAAAAAGGAAGTGGAATATTCTTTGTGCGGGTTTATAATTAGAAATTTCCCGAAGCCGAACCCGAACCGCAGTAGATCAGGTTCAGAACCGGTTCTGAGTTCTAAAATTGGACCATTAACACTGTTGGCACCCAACAGCTAGAGCCCTTTAGAAGCGATAAATGTTTTGGACCAAATTGATTTTACTCACCGAATACTGAGTATTCACATGTTTATCTCTTCTTCTTTTTTCCTAGTATTTTCATACAAAAACTAAAGGTTTCTAGTTTTAGTTTTGGATTTATTTTTCGTGTTTCTTGGTTTCATCATTCATCACAACATTTTAAAAAAAAAATGAAATTATTAATTAAACTCAAATCAAAATGAGGAAAATGAAAGAAAATTATTAAAAAAATTAATTATTTATTTGGACTCAACCGACTCTTACAACGGTAACCGAACGGAAGCAGATAGACAATCCTATTTATTCTCAAAGAGCAGACAATTGATCTCCTCTCAGAAGTTAGTCATGCCAGCTAGTACTGATACAAATAGTTTGAGTAATCTATATATCCATGCTTACAAATTATAATGGTTATGATGACTATCCAAAATTTTCATTATCAATCAAGTATTGGAGAACACGGTTGTAGACGATACACTTTTCCCCCATCAAATAGATTTCAATCTTTTCTGCATGGTTTGAAGAAGAAAAATACTAGACCAAAAAAAGAAATTTACTTGAAAGCTCCATAAATAATTTTCGGACGGAACGCTTTGGATGAGTCCGTCAATGTAATTTCTCTTTTTTCCAGTAATCCTTTTTATATTTTACTTCTTTCTTCATGAGGTTCTGGCTTTATGTATACCTCATGTTTTTGTTTTCGTTTTGTTTTATTATATCACAATTTTTTTACGGTTATTTTAAAAAATGATTGCTTTATGTATACACATTCTTTAACAAACGTCATTATTTACCTTTTTATTAAAAAAAAACTATGTAGAATTTGATTTTATACCATATGGGTTTTTAAAAAATTTCATTTAGATCTATGATCCTAATAGGGCTTTTAAAGAACGCGCAATTGGGGATATAGGAAAAAGACAAAAATGGGATTTAAATAGTAAATCAAGGTCACCCCATATCCATTTATATTCACTAATTCCTAATCTACCCCTCATTAATCAGGTGTAGTGGTTAATAATAATTAGTTATGTTAATTGATTAGTTTGAAAATGATTTATAGAAATCTTTATCATTTTGGAGAGATTAGAAGTATGAATGTTGGGTTCAAAATTTTTGGTTGAGACGAGTGACCATGTCTCTGAGTCTTCACGTTAGAAACAAATATGTCTTTTATGTTGAATCTTCTCCAGATGTAACTTTTGATTCACCATGGCTGCACCTGCAAAAGATCTTGCCGGCATTGATATAACTATGAATACCATGCCGGAACAACCTAAACCGGCATGATATTCATAGTTATATCAATGCCGGCGCACCATATTTTCACGTACCGGGAATATTCAACCAACTGTTTTGAAATTCAAAACTTATTCCGTTTGCGTTGCGTTAATTCGGTCGTCCATCATAGTATGTTGCATTTGTTGGAAATTTTCATAAATGTTTGCCGCATTTATCGGGGTTCCTACACCCTTACTCGATTTTGCTTAATTAATCCATTGGAAGATGTAAGATCAAGTTGATTGCATGAGGTCTAGGGCGCGCGCCCCCCTTTATATAGGGTAATACATAGTGGATGCGAGACATCGTCTCGTAGAAATTTTTCTGGTTTTGAAATTCAAAACTTATTTGCCCTTTTTTTGAAATTTTTTTCTGGTTTTAATCAATTGGTCCCACCTTTGCCTCTATTCTTTTGCAAGACAAGCTTCTTTGAGATCAGTTAATTCTCGAGCATCTGGGATTTTGATTATTAACGTCTTTTCTTGACACGTCTCTTTCAACCGCTTATTCTTGACCATTCATGTCTCTTCGCATTAAATGACCTCGTTTTTCTCGAGGATTTTTCCCTATATAGCTAACGGCATAGTATGTTGCTTTAATTTCTTTGATCTTTATACCCTAACTCTGTCAGAAATCCCAAATTCGCAGACTATTTGTTGAGAAATACATTTGTGGGCACATGATGTAAAGTATCTAGAAAATTGAATTTTTTTCACTTGACTATCGACATTGATAGATTTCTATCGAGCATGCCACGAGAGAAAGTTAGAATTAGAGAGCTTAATCATTTAGTTACGACATTGAATGTTAGTAACCAAGCATTACTTATGTATGCTCCGGGAATGTGGCTTGTAAATGATTGAATGATGTGATTGTGTTCCTTGGCAGTCCCTCAAACCATTTTAGTGCTTCTCCGATTAGACTTGATGCGAAATATTTGCACAAAGATAGCATCATGATTCTCCCACGGCATACACCTCATATAGGCCTTGATATGTTGACAAGTGAGGTTGTTCCATCGAAGATGTTTGTTAATGGCAGAAGATTGCACTTAGGAGGTATTCCTCCCATCCGTACTTCTAGCGTGAAGGGGTTCTTAGCGGCTTCTGCGATGGCTTCATCCAATTGTTTCCTTCCTCCTTCCCTTCTATTGTTCAAAGCAATCCTCTCATTTCGGCCAGTTCTCTTAAGATTTGTTCATTTGCCTCGAGAATTTGATTCTCTGGTCTTTTTAGCTCTTCTCTCCTTAACTTCGCTTGCCTATCTTGACCTTCCTTTCGTTATTTTCTCCTCTTCTTTCCTCGCGACGCTCTTAACCCGTTTCTTTCGTCACATTCGCACGCCATTATATCGGTTGTTCTCTCCTCTTGGTGTCTCTCGGCTCTCATGCACCCTCTCATACTCTTCATTAATATTTCTATTGAGTACGATTTTGTTCCCTTCTTCTTTTGTGGTTGTCATGGTTATTTTGCGGATTGCCTCTTCCATTTCTTGATTTTCCATTTCTGCTCTTATCTTTTCTCTCGCGAGCTAGCAGCGCTTTTGTTCAATGTAGTGTCTCTCAATGTCGTCCTCGATCTCTCGGTTTCTTCTCAATTCTTCTCTCCGTGCAAGATTATTCTCCCTTCAAAGAACTGGGTCATTTGGTTCTTAGGTTGCATGTTTCCTTGATTTTCTCTATTCCGCTCATTTTGAAGATTTTCGGGTTGAGGAATATAACGATCTTCTATTTCCGCTCTTCTCTCGCCATGCTCTATACTCGGATTTTGTGTTTCTTCCTCGGTATTTTCTGTTGGTAAAACTCTCCTTCTTTCTTCCTATTCGATCTTGAACTTGATCTCACGCTACTTCTAGATCTCCTATTTTTGCAACCTCATATTTTCCATCCTCAATTCATGATTGTCTTGTCAAGTTTGCTCGTTCTTCGCCTCTAACCGTCTCTCTTCGTATTGTTTGTCTCAATATTTCTAATCTGCGATTTCTTCGTTTTCTCCATTCATTCCTTGCTCTCCTTGTCCATTGTTCACCCCGTGCTGCTCCTCTTCTCTCTCGTCTTGAGAATCGGACCTCCAAGTATGTACACTTACTCTATCATAATCCACCGCGTTTGCTGGGGAGATCGGTGGTTGGTTTTGATCTTCTCCATCGTTTCTCATATTCATCCTTGACGATTCTCTGTTTCATTCCTCCTTTCTCCAAGTCTCCCACTTCTTCTTACAATCGTTGGTTGCCCTTTACATTTCTTCTTCTAGCCATTTTCTTTTCCAATAAATTCTTGAGTATCTTCTCCAAATCTTTTCTCTATTAATCCAAATTCCTTCCAATTTCTACGTCAATCTGCTCTCTCTCCCTGTTTCTAGCGCATATGTAGTAGCAAAGATTTCCCACTACACCCCTTACTCGATTTTGCTTAATTAATCCATTGGAAGATGTAAGATCAAGAATATTTATTGATTGAATTCATGAAGTGTTTTACGGGGAAAATAGAATTATGCTTAGAAGTTAAAACACTCTCAAACTTTCTCTCTCCTAATGACTTGCCCAACAATTTCAAAAAGATCTCTCCTCTTGACTCATTTAGCCTTTTATAGGGTAATACATAAAGTGGATGACTGCTAAGCTACCCTTTGCACGTCTTCTTTATGTTTAGCCTGTCACGTTATCCATTGCGTCGTTTATTTTAGCTCTCTGCGACTCCCTCGCCTGCTAGTCGTTTATTAATCCCATCGAAACCAATGATCCACACCATTTTGGCATGGTATTCATCACTACCGGCATGGTCTTCATCACTTTCGGCGATGTAAAAAAATTTATTTCCGATATGGTCTTCATCACCACCGGCATGGTCTTCATCACTACCGGCATGGTCTTCATCTTCATCACTACCGGCATGGTATTCATCACTTCCTGCATGGTCTTCATCACTTCCGGCATGGTCTTCATCACTACCGGCATGGTCTTCATCACTACCGGCATGGTCTTCATCACTTCCGAATGTAAAAAAAAATCATTTTCAAAGTGGAGAATATTTAGGTTTCAAAGACCTAACCCAACGAGAATGCCGGCAGTGAAGATGGAAATGGGGATATGATTTTGTTTTTTGATTTTTATTTTGAGGGAAGGGTATTTTAGTATTTTTGCCCCAATTAATTTATATCCCCCAATTAATATAAGTAACCCCTCTTTCTTTTTAAACCTCGATAAGTTTTTTTTTTTTTTGGTGCTTCTTGTTTCGATGACTAAATACAATCTTTTTTTTTTTTTTTGCACAATTGCAATTAATTTGTATTTAATAAATGTAAAATTTAATTTTCAAAAGAAATTGTTTTTCTAAGACCCGGTCGATATAGGGCATTCTCAACAATTACAAGACCCGCCGTGATGCATTTACAACAATGATGAGGATGATTATGATTCATGAACACGGTAAGGATGATGGTGATAAATTGGTAATGAAGAAAACAAATTTCAACATGACGATAAGTCGGTATGTATGTTGGAATTTCTGAAGTTGTTTGTTTAACTTAATTACTGAATTTGTTTGTTTTAACATTTACTAGCCTGAGTTATCTATCTAATATCCTTGTAAAAACCCATAAATTAAATACTAGCCTAAGTTATGTACAGTATCTAATATCCTTGTAAAAACCCATAAATTAATTTCGTATGATCTGTATTTAGTCTTATCTAATCTGTACATTTAATGTCCAGACTAAATTATCAAACTTTTACCATGGGAACTGAATACCGGACTTTCTTCTTACTAGAGTTGATGGGAACCCACTGAGCTATAAGCTTGGACCCTGTGTATATAATTTTTTTTTTGTTTTGTTTTGATCAATATGTACATAAATTTTAGCCCACATCATGCAATGTTAATTCCAGTTTCCACCTCTAGTTAACGTTATAACCGCAACGTTGCCTGTTATACCGACCGTTCTTCAAGATATTTCTATATCATCCAGAGCCTAGAGTCACCAGACAGCACATGCATACATCATATCCCTTGATGCCCGGTACTGGAACTGGTTGTCCATTCTCCCTAAAAGTAGTGAATCACGCACTACCTAATCATAGCTAGAACAATACCCTACGAAGGTGGTTAGTACTGCTATGAAGGTTGTTGGTACTCTATTGGAAAATGCAGTGCAGTACGTAGTACAAGTGATTTTTATTAACACATTTTTAAGGAGAAACAAAAATAAGTTTTTATGTTGATTTCTGTAATTAAATACAATATATACTGTATATTTTGATTACTTAGTTCTTCAGAGGAGGAAACGTTGCCAGCATGTTTACATCAAAAGCATAAGTTCGCATTGACGGTGTGTCATGTGTGTGCGAAGCGTATCTAAGCAATTGCGAATATGTCTTTTGATTCAGACAATTACGAAGATTCTCTAACGAAGGATACAGATTATCCTGTTCCTTGAGAACATATTTATTGATGTTGAAAGAATCTTTTTTACAGTTTAGAAGGAGGAGTATTTGTTTAGCTCAGAGATTTCGCTTAAAAAATAGAAAGAAAGGAGTATGTTTTTTTTCTTCTTCTAGGGCCATTAAATTGGTCTTCCACTAACCCGAAAATATCCCAAAGTGCTAATGTGCTTGAAACAATTCACCAAAATTGTTCCATGCAACATAGTGCTTCCTCCTAGGTTGATCGTTCATTTGTGGGTTTTGGTTCCACACTTTCCATTACTTTCTTTTTTATTATCCATACAAGATAATGCTAATAAACTTTAATGTCAATATAAGATGATGAAAGACAATTATTTCATCACTAGCCCAAAGAAGCATCTTAGTCGAGCCTTCTGTTGCTGCTGCATGCTTCATTGACTAGGGGACTGGATGTCCCTTTCTCTAAAAAGCAAACCCTACCCTCTAATTTTCTCTTTCTCTCTGAAACTCTAAAGTTGGTTTGTATTCTTTAGGTTCGGATCACTTAATCCCTTCCTTATAATGGCCAATGAGGTTATGCTTATCAGGTCATCAGCCTTTTAATTTCTTTCTCCCTTCCACCTGTCCATCTCCCTTTCACCCTCATAGTTAAGGACGGGTGTCTTAATTATGCCCCCTACATCACAAGTCACCACAGTATGAGAAAGATAGAACCCTAACCAATCACCCATTGCCATAACTCCAACTGACGTCATACTTGAATGGTTTCAGTCCTATCTACACTCAAAAGCTTGCAACACACTTGGTACTTTCCTATATCCCAAACCCTAGGGCTTCTTTCCTTCTTTTTGCCATTTATGCATGCCGTTTCTTTAACCATTCAATACTTATCTTATCTCAGTACTCTTTCAAGCATTACATGTTGGTTGGCATGAGATAAATTATATGAACAAAGGAGAAGACATGACTTTAGAAGTACTTACTTAATTACATAACTTTTGGAGGTTTGCACTCTCTGCAAAGAAAAGTTGGGGTTGTTTTCATGGTTAGTTGTCATCACGATGACCATGACAAACTAAGAGCAGTAATGGTCACCAAGTGTGACAAATAAGTGTGGGCATGACAGAGAGAGCATAAAACCCCTCCAAAAAAGAACAAGAACCTATAAATGTCATCATGTTTTGAAGATGATGGTTAATTAGGTCTATCACCATTGAACTAGTGCTTTCATTTCCTCGGTTGTATAAATCTAGAGGGAGAGACCCAAAGATCACGACTCTTTTGTTGTGTCTGAAGATGATGGAAGGAAGATGCTTTTTAGTCTTCCAGCTCAACCCGGCCACGTGGTGTACTCTGATTGCGCGGTGAGTGCCCATTAGCAAACTAGCAGCCTCGGAAGTTTAGGGTTGATGCGGCAAGAATCCCATGGACAAATGCCTTAGTGTTTAGGTTCTCAACCCTTTGACGCAGTAAATGGTCATTTCGGACTTTGACATGATAAATGAGTAGGATTTAGGAAGGTTGGAATGTGATTGTAATTTGCATAAATCAACAAAGAGCTAAGTGTGGTGTAAAAGCAACCTATTTCTTGCTAGCTAGGGACTCTAATCTATAACTGCAAAACCGTGCAACAGTAAGAAATTGTCGATCCATGGAGTGTACTAATTCCATTTGAGTGTTTGCAACCTCATCTGTTGTAGTGTGGGGTGCCATCAGCCATTATTTGAAAATGTTGATTTCAATGGGGGGATGAATCCTGAAACTGAATTGGTAACTTAAAGTCTGTTGGATTAGTCTCTTGTATTTGTATGTGATAAGCATTCCTTATTCGTAGCCTCATGCTTTTATGAGCAATATAGATGTAGACAGAGTAGTTAACTTCATGGGTCCTTCTAACTTTAATCTCCTTGTGCTCTTTTCACACTAACATATATAGATCTTTAGTTCACGACAAGCCAGAGCCAACTGCCAAATTGATATACACAGAGTTTTTTTTTTTTAATATATATTTAAGGTTGTCGATATCAATATCATATACAATCTTGTAAGGAATTACATTTACATGCTAGCAATTAGTCATTTCAGTCGTGTTAAACATGGTTTATGTGAGCCCAACCGCCATCATCTCGCAAGTTAATAGAATGTAAGGCTGTCGTCAACTACCTACACATGCACGGTACAACAAGTCATTCTCTTTTTTTGAAGCTGCTTTAAGTGTGGAACAAAGCCAGTTTTGGTCTTTAATTGGTACATGTACAGTACTTTCTCCCACTCACTTTTTGACTTTACTTATATGTTAGGCACTGGATATCCAATCAACAAGTGCCACCTACTGATTCTACAGAGGAATCATCGCACATGCACGAATATTTGTAGAAGAATCTATCTATCTATATTGGACTGCGGATATATACTGAGACTAGCTAACGACCCATACGCAACATGACACATTTAGGATACCCCATTGTCCTTGAAGATATCATCATGTGTCTTGCGCTCATAGGTTAGTCGCCTACCAATGGGAATCAAGTGCATGAATATTGTGCTCATAATAGAAAAAATGTCCATATCTTTCTCTGGAAAAATTAAAATGTCAAAAAGATCTTTGTTTGTTACAAGTTAAGCGTACAGAAAGTTCTGCACTGGGAAATTGTATAAAATGGTGAAATATATTTTGTTGCAGGAGTCAAATTTTGCGGCAAAGCTTGGTACTACAATTTAAGAGTGTGTAGAGGACGTTTGAGGATGAAGCAACCTTCACGGCTTCACCAATCTCCCCGCAACCTTAATTTCCTGGGACAATTATATCATGTCAAAACTAGTCACCAAGCATACGGTCCAAATGCTGTATACCATCCTAGATTCCTAGTCCCGTGTCATGACTCATGAGCATTATCACAGTTCACTACTTGAGGACAATATATAAGGATTACTTTGATTTTTGAAGCGTCTACCAGTTGTGTTACCATTTGGAGCTCAAACATAACAAGCCAACTTAAATAACTTCAACAAATACGCAAAATGTGAAGTGTTCCGGAGTCGATTAACAGGACTGTACAGGTGGAGTTTCTCAAACCATTGCGTCTTTGAATACCAACACCAGCTAAAGGAAAAAAAAAAAAAAAACTTCCCAACATTGTTGATGCGGCAGGAGCCCAGTAAGACTATCCAATGTACCCAAACACTACAGCTTGCCTCTGAGTCTTCAATCATGTATGAACGAATGGAATAGGCAGTAGTCAACAGGTGACAAGAATAAGAAGGTGAGACGTGAGAAAGAAGATCAAGGAAAATGCAGGCCCTTCATTTAGGCCCATAGACTCATTTACTCAAAGACAGTTTGTACTTTGTAGGCAATGAGGCAGGGTGTTGGCTTCAGGGCTCACCCTAACTAATTGCCAATCTGACAGTTGGTTTGAGAGGTTTGGTCATGCTATCACGCACTCGTACGCATGACAACACAATGAACATGCCTTCTAAGTCGTTAGACTTCTCATCTGTTGATATGCATCTCTATATATTAGCAAATCTGACGGTCTAAAGGTGTGAGGTTATTTTGTACTCAAAGTGCAGGTGTGAGGTTATTTCGTACTCAAGTGTGTGATAGCAGTAGTTTTAGTGATTTGTGTATGAAACTTAGGCAAAAGAGATCACATGGAGGGGTACCTCCCGAAGAGCCCTTTAAGGCTTTAACCATGTATCCCTCCCAGTATCACCCCCTCCAAGGCTCCAAATCAACTTTCTGGCCATACAATCATATAGATACTTGTTATGCGTTAAGCGTTTCTAGTGAAAGCCCATAAAGACCACATAAAGATTGAACTAGTACCGTTGTTTTAAAAATCTAACTTCTACTGGGTTTGATCTATAAACGACTTAGTAGCCTAACCACTGGTTGAAGAGCTGAAATTGATTATTGTTAGATGATATAAGTGTAAACGACTACATGGTATCAGATATTCTACACCTTAAAAGGCCCTTTTGTGAGTTCAAGAGCTCCATCACATTGAAAAGAGACAAAAGTGCAGTTCAACAGATTTTCATTTGTAGCCTTAAAATGTTGAAAGCATTTCAAGCTGTTAGAGTATAGCTCGGTTGAACCCACCAAGCGTTGGTATGTCAAGTTTGGTTGTCATATTTTAGTGAATCAAAACTCAATTAAAGAGTCGCTTGATTATATACTAGAGACAACTTCGTATAGGTTAGGCTAGAAAGATTAGGATTATGAGACATACAAGTATTACTCGAAGACTTGAAGAATGTGAAGAAGTAACAAGCTACATCGACGACATCATCCTTCCTCTTGAGGTTAGTAATATTGTGACTTGAACTGTTTCGTTCCTAACGTATCTTTCAAGTCGTGTTATATTGAAAACATAACTGTGAAGCTGTGAATAATTATACTCTAGTAGACATAGTATTAAGGAATTAGAATACGAAGTATAACGCTTATCTTTTGAACTTCGTATATACGACATCGACATAATCGTATGAATGCTATTTTGATTATGTGTATGGGTAAAGGTGAAGATTTCATCTTATGAAACAATGTTTACATTCGTTTAAAGGAAGTACATTCATGAACTTGTTTTATGAATCGAAAGGGAAATCGCTAGGCTTATTGGTATTGTTATTCATTGCATATCTTTGGATTACCAATATGTGTGAGTTAGTATAACCGATCATAACTTGTTATGTATCTTGGTAAAACTAGTCACAATGCCTGACTTATGTTTTGGAACCGATCCTAAGTAATCACCTTAGATGGTATGATCGATATTTGTAATTGGTGTAACCGATCCTGGTAATTGGTATGACCGATCACAAAAGAGTTGTAATCGATCCTTGTAATTGGCGTAACCGGTCCTGGTAATTGGTGTAACTGATCCTAGTGACTAGTGTTACCATGAGAATATGGTAACCAGTCCTGGTAATTGACGTAACCGATCCTGGTAACCGATGTAACCAGTCCCGGTAACCATATTAAGGTAGAACCGATCCTTGTGTTTGGTAGAACCGTAAACCTATGATTAGTGTATTGATATTTGATCAATCACATAGTTCTTGGAAATCATATGAACCAGTTCTAACTTGTTTGGAACTGTGGTATAATCGGTTCCAAGATTGTAAATATGAAAAAGGATTTACAAATAATAAGATGTCGACATACTTTGAACATGTTTAGTAACTCTTATATTTTATTGTTCAAAGATATTCCTTAATAACTAAAGGAGATCCCGGACCGAAATAAGTTGAGAATCTTTTAATTAAGGTTGTTAATTTTATATGCTTTTAATTACCAACAATTAAAATGCATATCTCTGGAAAATAAAAATTGGTAATGTGCATTTACTAATTGGAGATTTTCTAGTGGGATTTCGGTTAATTTTGGACAGAGCATTTCCAGGAATTATGAAAAATGATTTGTAAATATATTGCATATCTTAAGAATATTTCGGTTTTGGAAATTCCTTGGTCTATAAATACCCAAGTTTGCATTTCGTGCAAACTATCCTAAGAGCTAGCAAAACTACCTTGTTGTGTTGTTACTGGTGGAGCCGTCTATTCGGAGAGGAAAGTACCCTAATTAGGCAAAATCTCTTACTACCGCTCGTTTAAAGACTTTTGTGGGATCAAGAAGCTCTACGAGTACCGTTGGTGGGAAACTAGATAATTGCAGTATTATTAGTTTTCGATTTGATTTGATTGACTAACGGTTGTTGAACTTTGATTGCTCATAGTTTGTTTATTCTTGAGAATCTTCTCTTCTGATATAAGATTCACTCAAACTAGATCGAAGTGTCGACGGGATCTTTAGAAATGTTTGTAGATCTAAAAACGTCTTGTGATAATCCATTGTTAACAGACTCCGTTCTGTGCGTGATTGATCACAAGAGATTCAATTTGTCGTGTGCATGTGTTTATTGAAGATTAAAGAAGATTTGAAGACAAAGGAGATTTTTTTATTCGGTTCATAATCTTTGGTGTGCACAAAACTTGATCGGCTGGGATCCAACTATATTCGGTTTATCTTTGATAAATTTGATTGATTAGTTGCGTAGATCGGCATCATTATATAGTATCTTGATAGATCCTATTTTTGATTGCATTATCTAAACTCTGCTACTTTGGTAGTTGTTGGATAGATAGATCTAAACCCGAAAAATGAGTTTATTGGATTAAGCAGAAGAGCCTTTGTCTAACTCATATCACTGAGATTGAATATAGTTGTTACCGAACAAATTTGTTGTTCCTTTACTGTTTGGAATTAGATCCAAAGGAATTGTTCATGTTCGTGCACTTATCGAATGTCGGAAGCGCAGGGATACTGAATAAACTAGGTGAACTATAGGTTTAGTTGCTTGGTCTCAACTATACGAAGTTGGTTTGATTTTGTATAGCGGCTTAATTCTGAGAGTATTCAATTCTATACTAGGTCCCGGGGTTTTTCTGCATTTGCGGTTTCCTCGTTAACAAAATCTTGTTGTGTCATTTACTTTTGTTTTCCGCAATTATAATTGTTGTTATTATAATTTAAAGTAAATTACACTAACGTTAACTCTGTATTACTTGATAGTGATCCTATAGAATTTGGTTAAGTCCAAACCTATTATCAAGTAATCACACTTTGATTGTTGTATTGTCTCGATCTCGTATCCATAGACGATCATACAAAGTGTGAATACCGATTCGTTGTATTGTCTCGACTCAGTCCATAGACAATCACTTTCGGTAAGAGGACTTATAGGTGGAAAATTTTAAGATTGTGGTATATTTGGGTACCCTCGTCTTTTCACAAGCTTTCAGTTATGGATGTCATGGGATATATCCAGTGTATCTGCTATAGTCATCTATGAACAAAATGTAGTACTTGAAGCCATCTAAAGACTGCACTGGTGCAGGACCCCATATGTCACAGTGAACAAGCTGTAGAGGACTAGTAGTCACTCTAGAAGAAGAAGAAAAAGGCAACTTGTGATGTTTTCCTAATTGACATTCATTACATAGAGTTGCAATGGATTTTAAGGAAAGTTTAATTGCAGTAGAGTTGTGCAACTTACTTCGGATTTGGTGAGAAGGATGACCCAATATTTTGTGCCAAAGAGATGGATCTGCAACAGTATAACTGAAAGAAACTATAAGATCCAGTTGAATAGGATAGAGATTATTAAAAACTGGTCCTTCTGCCACCACTTAACTAGTCTTTAGATCCTTGACATTATATCCCCAATCAAACAATTCCAAAGAAACATGATTGTCCTTAGTAAATTGTGCTACACAGATGTGATTCTTGCACAAAGAAGGAACTAGGAGAACATTCTTTAGTACAAAATCAGCATTTAAAGTTGTAATTTTAGAAGTACCAACATGTGTGATCTGTAGAAATTTACCATTGCCCACCATGACATGCTCAAGACCATTGTATGGAATGGCATCATAAAGAAGAGCTGGGTTGTTAGTCATATGAGCAGAGGCAACTGAATATGGAATCCATTCAGTAGAGGTCACAGGTTCGGTGTTATCATTAACAGAGCTCAAGGAGCAAGTAAAAAATTCATGTGATGGATGTTTATTGTCAAATAAGTGGGGTGGTGTTTCAGGTGAAAAACCAGGTGGTGATGATTCAATATAAAAGGCTTTGGGTGAGGATGTATTTTTAGATTTGGATGTAGAAGGTTTTGAAGTTTTAGGTGTATACCGAAATCTACATCTATTTGCAGTGTGACCCACTTGCTTGCAAATTTGACACTCAATTTCAGAGAAATCAGTAGGAGTGAAGTAATTTGAATTGGTTGTATGACTCCATTGCTGGTGAGATGGTGTAGGTGTTGGTGTAGGAGGATGGTAGTGGGTGGTGGGTGGAGTAGGATGGTATTGAGATTTGTTGGGACCATAACTACCATTCCCTTGTGAAGAACTACCATTACCAATATATCCATAGTATTGACCAAAATGCTGTGAACGATTTCCCCCTGAACCAGATGAGGAGCCAGAGTGTTGATATCTATTTCCACCAGTACCATACGAATTTCGATTTTGAGACGAAGTCTTGTGTGTATAAAACGCAGAAGAAGCATTGGTAGACTCAAGAATAACCGAAGAATCCTGAGATTTACTCTGTAACCATTGTTCATGATGAAGTAGTTTGGATCGAAGCTCATTAAATTTATAAGCAGTTTCACGATGTTGAGCAGTAACAACAAAGTGATGGAAAACGGGATTGGTGGCCAGACCGTTTGCTCCAATGTTATCACAGTAAAGAGTGGCAGGTCTATAGATATCAATACCTAAGTCTTATAAGGAAGCTTTAAAGAATCCCAAATGGGTAGTGGCTATGAAGACTGAGAATACTGCTCTCCAGGTCAATGACACATGGGACTTAGTTCCATTTGTGTAAGGAATGAATGTACTTGGCAGTAAATGGGTGTACAAAATTAAGTACAATTATGATGGGACAGTTGAGAGGTTCAAAGCTAGATTAGTTGCACAAGGATGCACTCAACAGGATGGTGTTGATTACTCAGAGACATTTAGCCCTGTTGTGAAAATTACCACCATTAGATGTGTGCTAACTATTGCAGTCACAAATGGATGGGATATCAGGCAGCTGGATGTTTCCATTTCCTTTTTTTATGGCTTCCTAAAGAAGGATGTTTATATGACGCAACCTAAGGGTTTTGTGGATGAACAAATACCTACTCATGTCTGTCATCTAAAGAAGTCTCTTTATGGCCTCAAACAAGCTCCTAGAGCTTGGTTTTGAGAGATTTAGTCGTTTTCTTGACAGTCAAGGCTTTCATAAATCTACTTGTGATCATTCACTATTCTCTTATACTTCTGGTGAGCAACAACTGCTTATTATTCTGTATGTGGATGATATAATTTTTACTGGTTCCTCTAAGGCATTATTGGACTCATTTATCACTGTTTTGGGCAAGGAATTATCCATGAAAGACTTGGGTTCTCTACACTATTTTCTTGGCATTGAATGCTCCAGGTCTTCTGCATCTATTCTTCTCACACAGAAGAAGTATGCTCTACAATTGCTAGAGAAGGCTGATATGCTTACTTGCAGTTCTGTTAGCTCTCTTGTTGATGCAGGACCAAGACTATCCTTATATAATGGTGATATGCTTGATGATGCTGGATTTTACAGGAGTTTGGTTAGTGGATTACAATACCTCACTCTTACTAGACCTGACTTGTGTCTTTCAGTCAACTATGTTTCCCAGTTTATGCATGCTCCCACTATTTCTCATCTACAACTAGTCAAGAGAGTTTTGAGATATGTCAAAGGCAGTGTTAGCTTTGGAGTTAGTTTATCTGATGGAAAATGTGATACTCTTACAGCCTACTCAGACTCTGATTGGGCAGGTTGCCCTGACACTAAAAAATCCATTAGTGGTTATTGCATCTTCTTGGGACATTCTCCTATTTCTTGGTCTTCTAAAAAGCAGCCGACTATCTCTCGTTCAAAAACTAAGGTAGATTATAAATCTCTGGCAGTCACCAGTGCAGAGCTTTTGTGGATTTCTTACTTACTTAAAGACTTGGGTATTGATATCTCTAGACCTACCACTCTTTACTGTGATAACATTTGAGCAAGCAGTCTGGCCACCAATCCTGTTTTCCATGGTCGTACTAAACACGTGGAGATCGACTATCACTGCATTAGAGAACTGGTTGAAGATGGTTTTCTGAAGTTAGCATATGTTCCATCTCCACATCAGTTGGCAGATGTGTTTACTTAAGGTCTAGGAGTTATTATGTTTCATTCCTGTATCCGCAAGCTAATGCACATTGTTGAGACATTAGCTTGAGGGGGATGTTAGATGATATAAGGGTAAACCTAGTGTTAGTTTCTTTTATCTTTGCTTTATGTTTAGTCTGTCTCCTAGTGGTTCACTATGTACTATAAATAGCTGAACCCTAACCCTTGTTTTGTAACCCTTCACACACCTGTCAATACAAATGTGTTTGGTTCCTACAATTATGTTGAGTGCTACCTGTAAAATCTGATATTTATCTGAAAAACATTTCTACAACGACCAGCCAAATAAGCCGAAATGTATATTGGGTAGACTAGCCTACTGCAACAGTGGGAACCCATAATATTTTAGTGTTTGAGCAGATTTTGTTGTTTCACAACGGGTTTATTTGCCGTTTTAACATTGTAGTTAAAAGAAATCGGTAAAGCGGCATAACGGGCAGTATTGCCTAAAGGGCAAAATGGCAAAATGCCCCAAAATCGACCCCAACCTTGTGGAAATGCCCCGGACGTTAGGGAATAAATCAAAATGGCCCAATCCGTTAGAGAGAGTTAAGTAGTCAAAATTGCACACATGTGACTTCCCACATGTAAAAAAAGAAGAAATTACCCTTAAGGGTACATGGTTCATAATTTAGGGTTCAGTGTTTAAAATTTAGGGTTCAGGGCTTAGGGTTCATAATTTAGGGTTTAGGTGGTGGTGGTGGCGGTGGTGGTGGTGGTTGTTCTAGTAGTAGTGGTGGCGGTTGTGTTGGTGGCAGCGGTGGTGGTTGTTCGTTTGGCGGTGGCGGTGGTGATGATTAAATTAATACATGTCCCTTTTAATAATGTAAAAAAGGATAAAAATGGAATTTCAAAACACCATTGACCGGTAAAGATGTCCAATTTTGACTATTTAACTCAAAAGTAACGGATTGGGGCATTTTGATTTATTTCCTAACGTCCGGAGCATTTGGGCAAGGTTAGGGTCGATTTTGGGGCATTTTGCCTATTTGCCCTTGCCTAAAGGATCTTTTTTGGAAATAAAAAAAAATAAGTTTCGTATATATTGGGCTCTTGGTTGTAAATATGTGTGTCCTTAAGCATTATGCAGATTATGCGCTCAAATATGTGTGTCTCTGCCTAAGCGTTAATGCCAAAAATGACTTGAAGATATGTAAGAAAAAAATGAAGCTTTATGGCTTCCAAAAACTACCCTTATTTTCTTAAGCTAATTCTGAACAAGGAAATCTTCACATGTGATCTGCTTCTGAGTGGAAGTTGAAGTTCTCGTGTAATAACACCTTATATTCGGCATTGGTTAGCCAAATGGAATGATACAAAATGATATACTTCAGATTAATACTGAGTCCTTTTCAGCATATTCTGGCTTCAGCATCAGTTATGCATTTTAAGGTAGGAGTAATCCAGGGATGGATAATCCTCGGGAAGCTACTGTTGGATGGTCGCAGCGGTTCCCGTAAAAAATCCCACACTGCTGGATGACCAAAATGGTTAATGGGATACATATTAGTTGGGATCGGGTCATTACCAATGGAATAACCGATGACGGGTAACGGGGTGAGAGGATACATTGGACTAGTTTGGTCATGAGGGGAGCTGGGCGTGTAAATTTAGCTATACTCGGGGGTAACTCGAATCTAGCGGTGAGATTGTAATACCCCATATACTCTGAAAGCAAGGACTTCTTCGATCTGAGGTGAGGGTGGGGGTTGTAAGATTGCATCATCTCAAATTTGGCCATGGTTGGCAAAATTGAGTATATATTATGATGTGATATACCTTAAACTATTGACCATGGTTGGAAAAATGGAGTATATATTATGGTGTGATATACCTTAAACTAACACTGATTTTTTTAACACAATTGGCTTAGGATTTGGAAAGAACTTCGCAATTAGGCATGGCAGGAAGGTAGTAATTCAGGAATAAGTGATTCTAAATCAAGAAGACTTGGTCCTATTAGGATTATAAGACTTAGAGTTTTTGGGGCTATATAAGAAGACCCTTTAGACTCTTAACATGTATACATAAATGTGAATTGATCCTCACGATATATAATGTTTGTTTACTTGCTTTTTTATATACTTTTCATGGATTTTGAAAAATCAATGATGAACTAAACCTTTTATACTGGTTAGATATATAATATAAGTCTGAAAACATGATCACTAATTGAAATATATGGGTTAAACTTGAGTGGATTTTGCACTAATTTTTTTAGTTAAAATGATTCAAAGAGTGGCTATCGCACCTTCGATGATACTAGGAGTTTTGCTGGAGTAAGTCTGCGATATATATAGGATGTTTTAGGGTTATTGATATTGATAAAAAACGATTTGGTTAATAAAATATTGGAAGATGGAGGATGAACTTGTTAGAGCATCGCTCGGTCTAACTCGCAAGTTTTGCTATCTCAAGCTTGTTGTCAATGTTAGATGTACAAAACTATATCTTGATTTCTAGCTAGTATACTAAAGTCAAGTCTCATACTAGGATTAGAGCATGTCAGTTGAATATCAGACGTCACGTAATAACCCTCGAAGATCGAAAACTGAAGAACAAACAGAGACATTTGCGAGAACTTCATCAACGAAGAGGTATGTAAAGACTGACCTATCCTATTTTCCATTTTATCTTATGAAACTATGTTGTATGATTTCAGTAGATTTAATTGAAAAAACGGGGGTCTAACAACCACACCTAATAATTCGTTCGACAATCTGTATGGACAAACTCTAATATAATTCCTAGAGAATCAACTAGACAGTCAGACTCAATCAAGGAAAATATATCCAATAGTTATATCTCTGTTTCTCAATGTAATCAACAAATCAAACAGATGTGAATCCGTGAGCCTGATTATTATGATAAACGACTTGAACGGTACCAAAGACCAATGTTCAAGTGTCAATCAATTTATATCAACAACCAAAGGTTGGATTATCTAATTGAATGAACTACACACAACATGTGATATTTCAATTATATAAACAAATATAATGCGCAAAAGAAATAACACAGACACCAGAAATTTTGTTAACGAGGAAACCGCAAATGCAGAAAAATCCCGGGACCTAGTCCAGATTTGAACACCACATTGTATTAAGCCGCTAAAGACACTAGCTTACTGCCAATTAACTTCGGACTGGAATGTAGTTGAGCCCTAACCAATCTCATACTGATCAAGGTACAATCGCGTTCCTTACATCTCTGAATCCCAGCAGGACTCTACGCACTTGATTCCCTTAGCTGATCTCACCCACAACTAAGAGTTGCTACGACCCAAAGTCGAAGACTTGATAAACAAATTTGTCTCACACAAAAAAGCTTATTGAATAGATAAATCTATCTCCCACAGAAATACCTACGAGTTTTGTTCCGTCTTTTGATAAATCAAGGTGAACAGGAACCAATTGATACATCGGTCTTATATTCCCGAAGAACAGACTAGTAATATCAATCACCTCACAATAACTTAAACATATGGTAGTGGAACAAGTTATTGTGGAATCATAAAGAATAAGACGAAGAGCTTTGTGATTACTTTTTATATCTTACCTATCAGAGATAAATCTCGAGCAACTCTTAGAGAAGATAGTACTCAACACGATAGAACAAGTAAGATCAGAACACGCAACTACAGAGAAAATAGTAGGGTCTGGCTTCAGAATCCCAATGAAGTCTTGAAGTCGTTAACCTATAATGGTTTTAGAAAAACCTAGGCTAAAGGAGAATCAACTCTAGTCGCAAATAGTATCACACATGAGGTCTGAGGATTAGGTTTCCCAGTTACTAGAGTTCTCCCTTATATAGTCTTCAAATCAGGGTTTGATAACTTTGGAACAAAGCAATCAATATTCACCGTTATATGAAAACCTGATTAGATTCAAGCCAATATCTTTCCACCGTTAGATGGTCTTAGCTTGTTACACACGAGTGACTAAGGAGATAAATGAATGGAATACTAACTCCATAAAGTATAAGAGTAGAAGAATAATTTCTAGACAAAATAGAACTGTGGTTTCCTGGCAATTTCCAGACAATGGGTTTCACAAATTAAATTTTGATGCTTCATTTTTGAAAGGTAATAAACACTTGGGTATAGGACTAATGATGTTTTCTGATGCAGGGCACTATGGAGGTGCGCAGTCAATCTCGGGGTTAGCTCAAGATGAGGAACAAGCGAAAACTCTAGCAGCACTGGAAGCTATAAAATGGGAAAAAGCTTCTGCTATTGACAAGTTACACCTGGAGGGAGATTGTCTCAACATATTTAATGCTATCAATGGTAGTGTAGGAAGTGTCTGATGGACAAATAATAATGTACTTCAAGACTGTATAAATCTTTTAGTCAGTTTTGGATATTATAAATGCACATTTGTGCATAGAGAATCTAATGAGGTAGCTAATAGCCTGGCAAAAAGGGCTAGAATTTTTAGGAGTGATGAATGTTGGCTTAGAACATTTCCAACTTGGCGGAAATCTCTTCTCAGAGATGAACTGAGTGTAAACATTCCCAGAAAGTTATTAATGAATTCTCTTTTCTTATAAAAAAAAAAGTTACACACAAATGAAATATACTTTCATTTAGATATGGGTAACCGTACCTAAACGTATATATTGAGTTGGCTCAACAATAGTTAACCGAAGTTAGCCACATGAACACTTTTGTATTAACCTTGTTCATCTAACACTTCTAGATCATATATGATGATCAGTCAGACAAGAATGATAATCAAATGAATCTAATTGTATTACACATAGAGTTGTTCAATTGTTTATATTCTCATAGAAGTATACAAGACAGAATTGAAGCAAAATCGGTTTTGATTCAAGAGAATCAATTCATGACATATAGCCACGGTTTGCAAAGATTGCATTCCTTATTATATAAATATATTTGTTTATAAATATGAAATCATACATAACCGATTTTAGAACTTGAACCACTTAAGTTTGCAAACGGGTACGCAAAATTAAGTTCCGGACATTGGTCTTAAACCAACAGTTTGCAAACGGGTACGCAAACTTTGGCTCCGGACCGAACTCAGTTGAAGCTGTATGCGAACGGGTACGCAAACTTGGTTCCCGGACTTCAACAGTTAAAACAGTTTATGAACGGGTACGCAAACTTATTTTCCAGTTCTGAATTCTGTCAAAAGAGTTCGCACACTAAGTACACAAACCGTAATGTATCCAGACATGGGTTTTGTTCTAAACTCCTATTTCAATCATTGAAACATCCTTAGAAACGACAAATAGCTGTCTCACACAAACTATTAGCTTACAAGTAATTTTAAAGTGATCGAATGATCAATACGAAACATTCCGAGTCTACATCAAATGACTGTCTCACACAAATCATGTAAGATGTTACAAGGTAATTTCCACATGATCATCTTTTGACTTTCGTCAAGAATAATGATGAACATAGTTAAAGCAAAAAGCTTTCCAACACATATTTCGAGAAATAGATAAGCGAGTTATACTCGACTCGAAATATCAAATGTGTATAATAACGAAGTCCATATAGCTATACGACTTTGTCTCAATAAGAGATATAATAGAATAGACTTCTGAGTGATAGATGATTTTAAGTCTCCACATACCTTTTGTTGATGAAGTTACACAAGCTCCCCTTAGTAGTTCTTCGTCTTCAATCGATGAACGTTGTGAAGTCTAATCTCAACTACACATTCTATCCTAATCCGAGACATAGCTATAAGTAGACTAGAAATCAAGACTTATAGTTTTGACAACTAAACTTGACAAACAAGCTTGAGATAGCAACGTTTGCGAGTTCGACCGAGCAGTGCTCTAATATTAATATTTCAAATAAGAAATTTTAAGTTGAAGCTTGTCTTGGTTAAACTCTCGAAATATGATTCGAGTAACAGATGTTCATAGATCCTTTGCAATCTTAGTTAAGAACAATTTGTTATTCACAAATTATTTTTTGTTTTAAGTTGATCGTTTGGAAATTTCCCAAGTAACAATGCATGTTTTTTATGGCTATTGAGAAAGTTCCAAATCAATTATGAGAGCTACGAACTGATTGGCATAAGGTACATACTTTTTTGTGTCACCAAAAGTCAGTCTGAATTCCAAGAACTCTAGAGGTTTATAATCCTTAGCAGTTCGTGACCGACATACCCAAGGGGTTTGTAAACTATCTAATGACTTCGTGAACTACCACGGTTTACTGTTCAAAAAACTATAGTCAAGCACCTTTTGACTTGGTGTAACCACATTGTAATAGATAGTCCAAAGTATAATGACTCGATGTGGGCATCAAATCATATTTTGCTCCTACATAGGGTTGTCCATGCCTATCTGACTCATGGGAACTCTGTAATAGCAAAGCTAATATAGAATTTATGCTCTTAAATCTCCATCTAATCATAATTTTTTATATTTAAACTTAAAACTTTGGAGGGATTATTTGTAAATAATTCTGTCATATAACAAGTTATGAAAATTCATGAAAAATCAGTTTTCTTATGATAAACGACTTAGTATTAAAGGCCCGTGTTGCATATATGCATGACTATCTGCGACCGCTAGTTTTGCTAACCGGTTCGTGTATCTTGTAAGGAAACTCTTTCCTAAACCGTAGGTTGCACGTATAAGGAAGTACTTCTGACACTTGGCTATGAAAAAATATGTATAATTAATAACATCCCTTCATCTATTTTCAAACCTACAAGAATGAGTCACTCCAAGAGATCTCGTGAAATAAATGTTCTTGACGAAGAAGAAATAATCAAGAAAGAAGAAGTACAAGGATCTTCGGTGGTTGTGAGTATGAAAGAACAAAACTTTTGATACGCAGAGACCATGAAAAATTTGGTTAATACGTGCAATGATTCCAAGGAAGAAATAACAAATCTTCAATTGTTGCTAGCCAATACGTTTGATGCTCAAGCCAAAATACTTGAACAACAACGAGTTATAATTCGAAATACAAAGAAACTTACCTCATAAAACAAGAAGAATAGGGATTTTGTTGGCATTATCAGTCGAGGGTAAGTGTTCTAATTCACGAGCATAACCAAGCTAATGTCGAGCGTATCAAAGAAACTTTTTATTATAAAATTCTTGAAAGGTATGAATATTTCACCGAGGTTTTATTTAAGTTTCTAGTTAACTCATTGTAGGAATTTATTCTTATTGTTTTAAGGAGGAACACTAGCTTCTGAAGTAGCATATTTATGTGTTCTACATTAGCTACTTCAGATTTATCGTCTTTCAAATATTAAAGTTTACTTAGTTAAACTTTACTTTGAAGATGATTGTAATACCTAATCTTTATCAATTATTATGTGTAGTGCTTATTTTGTGGGATTTGTTCTTTGCTATCATACTTCTGGTAATTAGAACAAATGTCTCATATGTTTTCATAGGTTAAGATCTTAACTCTTTTTGTTCGTAACTGGCTAAAGAGGAGTAAACTATTTTGAGAAATGCAATATTGATCTTCCCTTGATTACACTTTGTGAATATATTGCAGGAATTCCATAAGATGGTCTATTGTCTCCTTTCCTCTCTGAATGCATAACCGCCAGAGAATAAGATCGAAAAATTTGCGTACATGGCTAGGGAAGATATAATTATTATGTGAGTCATATCACTAAAATTATGCTCTTTGTTCGTAACTGGCCTACAAAACAGTTTGCAATTTAGTGGACAGTTTGCAATTTAGTGGTAATGAGCTTCGAATTCAGATCAGTGGTATCATTACTCAATGACTTCACCACTGTACTACAATAAAATAGGCAATGATTTTAGACATACAACCGCTAGCTTCGTCTAACAAGCTTATTCTCACATCGTGATAATCCTTCATCAGCGTAAGAGAGCTTTTAATCCACATGGATACATTTTGTCGCTCTTATACTTGTATTATTTGTCATTTTTCATTAGCCTAGAGAACAGTTTTTGTCGATGTTACTTTTCTCGTGAAAGTAATGTTTCTAGTGCCTCTAACATTAAGATCATTGGTTTAACTTCTTTGTTCGTAACGGGTGAGATATACAAATTTACTTGTGAGTTTGTTAATGTCCAAGAAATCCTTCTCTTGTAGCAATATAAATGTCGCTCATGTTGTTCTCTTGAGAATGATATCAAATAGGGTAGATTTCAATTTTGAACTTGTGCTTAATTGATATATCTTTGTGGGAGGTGCGGCTGTGAAATTATAAGAAATGTGTGATATCTGAATTGTACTGTTGTTGATGGTGGTTTTTAAACAAAGGGTAAAATCGTAAAACCCCATGACCTAGTGTTACCCGCAACACATTAACTAAGAGCATTTAACTCAGGTGTAAATAATTAATAGGGGTATTTTTTCAAAATACCAGATTAGGGTTTTTCGACACAGAACCCTAATTCCAAACCAAGCCGCACATCGCGCACCATGGCAACAATGCCAAACCAAACCAATGGCAACAATGCCAAACCAAGCCGCGCACCATGGCAACAATGCCAAACCAAGCCGCACACTGCGCACCATGGAAACAATGCCAAACCAAGCCGCACACTGCGCACCATGGCAACAACGCCAAAACCAAGCCGCACACTGCGCACCATGGCAGCGACGCCAAAACCAAACTACATATCGCACTCATTGGCAACCATGCCAAACTAAGCCGCTATGCCATTGACGCATGCCAAATATAGCGCCCTAGGCTTGCAAAACGTGCAACTAGGTCAACATGGCCGTACATGCCATTGGCACATGCCAACGCGTACCACAAACCGTATTTCCAAGCCGCTATGCCATTGGCGCATGCCAAATATAGCGCCCTAGGCTTGCAAAACGTGCAACTAGGTCAACATGGCCGTACGTGCCATTGGCACATGCCAAAACGTACCACAAGCCATATTTCCAGGCCACGCATGCCATTGGCACATGCCAACATGCTCATTGGTAGCTTTTCTGCCAAGGCCACGGCCCTAACGGCCACGCATGCCATTGGCACATGCCAACATGCTCATTTGGTAGCTTTTCTTACCAAAGCCACGGCCCTAACGGCCACGCATGCCATTGGCACATGCCAACATGCTCGCATTGGTAGCTTTTCTTACCAAAGCCACGGCCCTAACGGCCACGCATGCCATTGGCACATGCCAACATGCTCATTTGGTAGCTTTTCTTACCAAAGCCACGGCCCTAACGGCCACGCATGCCATTGGCACATGCCAACATGCTCGCTGGTAGCTTTTCTTACCAAAGCCACGGCCTTAACGGCCACGCATGCCATTGGCACATGCCAACATGCTCGCTGGTAGCTTTTCCTGCCAAGGCCACGGCCCTAACGGCCACGCATGCCATTGGCACATGCCAACATGCTCGCTTGGTAGCTTTTCTTACCAAAGCCACGGCCCCTAACGGCCACGCATGCCATTGGCACATGCCAACATGCTCATTTGGTAGCTTTTCTTACCAAAGCCACGGCCCCTAACGGCCACGCATGCCATTGGCACATGCCAACATGCTCATTTGGTAGCTTTTCTTACCAAAGCCACGGCCCTAACGGCCACGCATGCCATTGGCACATGCCAACATGCTCGCTGGTAGCTTTTCTTACCAAAGCCACGGCCCTAAAGACCACGCATGCCATTGGCACATGCCAACATGCACGCTGGTAGCTTTTCTTACCAAAGCCACGGCCCTAACGGCCACGCATGCCATTGGCACATGCCAACATGCTCGCTGGTAGCTTTTCTGCCAAGGCCACGGCCCTAACGGCCACGCATGCCATTGGCACATGCCAACATGCTCGCCGGGTAGCTTTTCTTACAAAGCCACGGCCCTAACGGCCACGCATGCCATTGGCACATGCCAACATGCTCATTGGTAGCTTTTATTACCAAAGCCACGGCCCTAACGGCCACGCATGCCATTGGCACATGCCAACATGCTCATTTGGTAGCTTTTCTTACCAAAGCCACGGCCCTAACGGCCACGCATGCCATTGGCACATGCCAACATGCTCATTTGGTAGCTTTTCTTACCAAAGCCACGGCCCTAACGGCCACGCATGCCATTGGCACATGCCAACATGCTCATTTGGTAGCTTTTCCGCCAAGGCCACGGCCCTAACGGCCACGCATGCCATTGGCACATGCCAACATGCTCATTGGTAGCTTTTCTTACTAAAGCCACGGCCTAACTAATGACCACGCATGCCATTGGCACATGCCAACATGCTTTGGTAGCTTTTCTTACCAAAGCCACGGCCCTAACGGCCACGCATGCCATTGGCACATGCCAACATGCTCGCTGGTAGCTTTTCTTACCAAAGCCACGGCCCTAAAGACCACGCATGCCATTGGCACATGCCAACATGCACGGTGGTAGCCTAACTTGCAAACCGTGCAACCTACCACCAAGGCATTCCGCACATGCCATTGGCACATGCCAAACACACACGCTGGTAGCCTAACTTGCAAACCGTGCAACCTACCACCAAGGCATTCCGCACATGCCATTGGCACATGCCAAACACACACGCTGGTAGCCTAACTTGCAAACCGTGCAACCTACCACCAAGGCATTCCACACACGTCATTGGCACATGCCACATGCGCCCCTAGCAGCACCACTTGCACTCAAGATGCAACCAACACTCGAGACATCAACACAAACTAGGGGATGCTTTCTAGGGTTTTTGTTTGGCGGTCACAGCATGCACCGTTGATAGGTGTAGAATACACCGTATTTAATATCTAGTATTTATGCTTTCTTTGCGAGTTTTCTTGTAAATTATGTATCTTATGTGTGCTTTTGAGTTTATTAGGTGCAATGGAGTCATTTGGAGCAAAAAGACCAATTGGAACTCGTTCAAATACAAGATTTCTACTTTTCATTGTGTAGAGGACGAGAAGATGAAGACGATGGCGAAAGAACGGAGTCATTCTGAGATCGTATGAAGAAGTTATGAGCAAAACAAGAACTCATGAGCAAGAAGGGCAAGAGTGTCATTTCACAGGCATGTGCTATCTGGAGCCAGTCACAGGTTAAGGGGATACTATTGGGTGGCCCGTATCCATTAGTGGGTGCCTGTGTAATTTTCTACTCTTACACAGCCATGGAAGTCAGAGAAAACGCACTTTTCAATCATTCTCAGTTTCCAAATCAGAGAAAACAGTGGCGGATGAATCGAGCGCAACTCAGGTGGAAATAGGGAGAAATCGTGGTGAGAATGAGGATCTGCTGCTCATATTCGGATCGAGAAGAGGGTTCATGGTTTGAAGCAAGAAAAGGGGATCGATCATTACTCGAGTTCGGGAAAGACAAGGAAATTGATCTTTGTTGTCATGGATTTGCATCAGATATTAGGTGCTCGAATTGCAGCAGATGATTGATAATAAGAAACCTAGAAAGGTTGTGTTTGATACGAAATCGAGAATCGAATTGAAATCCAGGAGCAAAGAAGGAATCGGAATTAGGGTTCCCTGAAGTTTCAGATCGAGAGAAGTAGAAGATGGGTTTGATGTGAGCGTCTGTAAGCTCAAGAACAATGGGTATTGGACGAAATTGATGATGAATTCAGGTTCGAATGGTTCAAATGGGATGTTGTTGAGGCTGTCGTTGTTGGATTTCGAATATGCTGAAAGAATGCTTGAGGCTCGATACATTGATACCTTCTTAGTTAACGAGGCGAAGTTCGGGGGAGCACATTGGGTGAGAGATGATGGGGCAAGACAATGAGTTGTTCTTGCTCGAGATATGGAGTATTGTTGTTCACAATGAGAAGCTTGATGACGAGTTCGGGTTGCTATCAGCATGAAAAGGTGATGGAGAACGAGGAGCTGTCGACTTGTGGTGTTCGAGTCCGTGATGCTCGAGCTAGAGAAGAACTCGAGGAGGAGGATGGTCTCTGCTGCCGTTGTTTGGTCTCAATGGAGTTTGTTGTTTATGGAATAATGGTAGTGGTGATGGAAGAAAATGACGATGCTACTATGGAGCTGCAATTGCAGAGCTGTAAGCACTAATGGAGTATGTCTTGCTGTGAGTTAAAGCTACGGGGGCCCGAGGTAATATTGCAAGGTGCGATCTTTGTTGGAGGTAGTGCAGGTGAGGAACTGCAGTGGCACAGGAGCCTGAACTGCAATGGTCTTTGTAATGGGTTATTGGTTGCTATTGCAGTGCAAGAATGATGCAACGAATGTGGAGGATATGGAGCTGTGGCAATGGAGGAGCTGAAACTGCAGGGAATCAATGCAGCTGGTGTTGCAGTGCAAGCAAGCCGATGATCTTGAAATGGAGATGAAAGTTTGTGTATGGGATCTTTGCAATCGGATGATTCTCGGGTTGAGATGGGCGATGAGGTTCGGTGGTAATGATTTGTTGGATGGAATTAGCGAGTCATAAGAATCGGTTTTGTTGCATTATAAGACCTTTGAAGTTGTAGGTGGGAACTCGGTTGCGGAAGGCTGGAGTGGTGTTGGTGAGGAACTAGAAGATCTTGGTGGTGGTTGAGCTTAATGGGTTGTATGAAGTGAAGGAAATGGGTGAGCTGCAGAGTTACAAGAAATGGGTTACGAGCGAATGTGTGATGGCTTTCGAGTTAGTGGTAGGCTGGCGGTTGTGGTTTCGATGAGAGGCGGGGAGAGATTGCGGTCAATGGGAGATGGAGCAAGTGATGAATACGAGTGGGTTTAGGCGGTGAGGCATTGCGGGTGTAGGTGGTCTGGTGATGATTGAAGTATAGAACTGTGTGTCTTGTTGTTGGTTGCGAGGTGCGATTCAAGAGTAAGCAATGAAATGATGTCGCGAGGAGGTAATGGAGTTGTTATCAAGGTGAGATTATTGCGGGGAAATTGCAAGAGAAGCAGTGATGCAAAGAATAGGGCCAGGGAAAGTGCAGGCAAGACAAAGCTGCAGATGTGGATACATGGCCATGATGGTTGGAAGTTCTTGGTCCGCACAATGATAGTGAAGCACATTGCAGGCCTGTGCAATGGCCTAGGCCAAGGTGACTCAGGCCTGACTCATCTGACAGACCCTGACTCACCTTGATATGAACCTGACTCACCTGACAGACCCTGACTCTTCTTGACTCGGTCTGACCGAGTTGAATCGAGCTGACCGAGTTGACCCGGCCGTTCTGACCCGTTGACCGGTGGTCGGTTTGACTTTGCCGGTCACCTGAAATAGTTTTTAAGCAACTTTAAGGCCAAGTTAAACCGCAATCCCGATTCCAGCGAGCGTTTTTGGACAAAATATCTACACGGGTTTTTCTCTCTCGTGGGTAGGGTGAATTTCCAACTAATGGACTTGAAGACAAAACCTAATTTTGGAAGGAGTATCCTTTATGGAAATTGAGGAATATATAAAAGAGAGGACTTCTATCTTTTTGGGGGATTATCTCTTCTCTACTTTATTCTAGGGTTTTAGAACCATGAAGTCTTTTCTCTTTCTTCTTGTGATGAACTCCTTGAATATGAGTACCTAAGTTTATTATTGGTTATGGAATAGTTGGATTTCACATAATATGATTCTTTGATTCAATATATTAGTTTTGTCTCATAATTATCGTTTGCAATTCTCTGGAAATATTGTTTTATGATTGATTGATTGTTTTGTCAAGTTGCAAATTGGTAGAACTTCTAATCACATCTATTGCTAGTTTAGGGTTTATTATACGCAAAAGTGATATTCCTTGGATACAAGTAGCATAATATGATTATAGTTTGTAGTGATATATTCTTATGATCATATGTGAATCGTAACCTTTGTTAAATTGAATTAGTGCGCTTTCCACGTTCAATTGCTTTGATTGGCCTGATTTCATAGAACTTAATGCATCTAGGGAATTAAACTTGATTAGTGCTTTTACACGTTAGGTTGTTCCTTTAGGTAGAATTCATATTCGCATCTTTTAATGTGTTTGTTGATGACATGAGGAGATTTGCGGGATATTCTTGCGATCAAGGTATTCTAGGGTCTTTGATAAAAGTTGAGATTAAATATCAATTCTAGTTATTGTGAAAAGCATGTTAGTGAATGAAAACGAAATCCTTAACCAATATCTCTTCTATCTTATTTGTTTGCTTATTTGTTTCTTTGTTTTTTATTTTATTTTAGTTTATAAAATCACAAAACCTCGGTATTTTATATAGGAAACCATAACAATTTGACAACCTAGACCTCTCTGTGGGATCGATCCTTTCTTGCCCTTGCTATATTTATATTTTGAGTAGTAAGAAAGTGTAATTTATTTTTGACGCTTACGACCGCGATCAAGCGTACACTACGCTCACATTAAGAAAGCGTGAAAAGGAATAAAGCGGTCAAATAAATGAGGAAATAATGGTGAAAACGTTTTCACCCATTAACACCATGCGGTTACCACCTCCTCTCATTATTTCACCCTTTACTCTCTTCCTTCATGAGGCCAGGGTACGTTTCAAACTCGACTTGTATAAATAGGTCTTACCTATTTCCACCAGACAATAAGTCTCGGTCAGGAAAAATATACTACACTCTCAGAAAGGCAACTTTGCAAGCTCTTCCAAAAGTTTTCATCTCTTGCAAGCTTCCCAAGCTTTCACTTTCTGATACAAGTCGAGATACTACTCTCCCAGAATTATTTTGGTCTCAACACCTTTCTTGGCTTCCCTCCCCAAATCAACCCTTCTCCTCCACTTTGTGACCGAAGCAAGTCTGGAACGGCCATTTCTTGGTTTAGGCCGGACTTGTACAGATTGATCTCTCGAATCTATAAAGTGCTCACTGCAGCACATTTGTTTAGGGTTTGAACCAGTTTCTCACTCACCTCGAATTTACCGAAATCGCGCGAAACGATTTTTACCCATAAACAATTGGCGACCACGAGCGGGAGGATTGATCTATCGGTTACAATACCAACTCCGACTCCGATTTCGTTTCCGAACGTCAAATCCCAACATGGTGGAACTCGAGTCCGGAGCGGCTGCCGAGAACACCAAAGACAGAACGCACCCCGATGTTATCATCTCCCCAATAACGTTGTTACGTCACCGGTGACAACAAGCAACATCGAATGCACTCCCTCAAGTGTAACACCGCCAATCACCGGGGCCGAGCCGCTGCCTCCTCTAGCGTCTCTGCGCAACCCTCTAATCACGGCAACGAAAATATCTTTTCGGGTGTCGCGCCACCAGTCACCAGGGCTAGAGCCGCCGCCACGACCCCAAATGCTTCGTCTAGCATGGCGCCTCCGTTCACGACCAAGATCCCAACTACCCCGCCGACGGGACGAGAAACCGGAGGGACAAGAGGAAGTCGCCCTTACGTCACCATCGCTGATCTGATGGAACGACAAGAGATGCTCGCCAGAGCCCAGACATATATGGTTTCAACACAGAAGGAGGTACTCACCTTTCTCAAGACCCTGACAGAACGACTACCACGTGAGTCGCGCCCTCCAGAGCCATTTAGGAACGTCTCCAACAACCCCGACGCGGCACCTCGGCGGAGCACGCCTCCATGGATGAGGAAACTCACACTAGAATCCGTTGGAAAGAAATCAGCCACCCAACTTTGTCACGAGAGAAGATTTGGAACAACTCCTCTGCAACCGAATCAAGAATGATGAGTTGGACGTGCATCATCACCAACCCCTTACCCATCCGAAATACGAGAATCCCTCTCCCAAGGGGGTACTCTTCTCCTCAATTTACCCATACGATGGTACCGGGAATGCACGTGAGCATGTTTCTCGTTTCCTGGAATCCCTAGGTGAACATGAATATAATCACGTTCTTCGTTTAAGGGAATTCTCAAAATCACTTCTTTGGAAGGGCGTATACATGGTACAACAAACATCCCACCGAGCAGCATTCCCAAGCTGGAGTAGCATGGTCACTGCGTTTTACAAGAAATACTTCTTCGTGTTTGAACAAGTTACTTTTCGGACCTCGGAAGAATGTACCGGTGGGATAACGAACATCCGAATGATTTCGTCAAAAGGTTCAGGGTTCAAGCACTCGACTATCACGACCCAAACGTGACCGAGCAACAATTGGTGAACGCATGCATCAATGGTATGGTTCCAATCTACCGCGCCCTGCTAGAAAACTTGCGTTTCCAAACGTTTTCCGAACTCCATGAAGCCGCCAGACGATGCGCAACAACAACACCGGCATTCTTTGGAAAGAACTAGGCCAACTCGAACCAGAAGACGCGCGCGAAACCCGCGGGAGTAGACGCCTCGTCGAGCAAACAATTTAATGCGGCTCATCCTCCGTGAACATAGTAAACGAAAGAGGAAAAAGGAAAGCCGCAACTACGAGCCACCGGCCGAAACGTGAAGCGCCGGCGCAACGGAACCCTCGCAACGGAAAATCGTCACTAAAACTCTGTGCGCATCGTGAGACCGAAGGAAATACCCTTGATTTCCCATTCCCAATCGAGGTGGTGATTGACCTCCTAGAAGCCTGGGTTCAAGATGATGTCATCAGTTGCCACCGCTCGACGGCCACCTGGCGAGGCTGAGATGGCGAACCCCAAATATTGCCATTACCACGGGTTCGTTCACCACCCGACTAGCGATTGCAACGAGACTAAAGCATATTTTCAAAGAAAGGATAGAAGCGGGGAGAACTCCAACTAGGAGACGAAAGAGTGCATCGAGACCCACTACCAATAAGAAACTGCGGTTCCTGCGGGGACTCCGTACACGAGACCTGTACAATCCATGATGCGACATGTATGCGAAATTCTCTATCTTTCCAAGGTTCAGCGCCAGGATATTTTCGCAGCTCTCAATCGTGTTGTATCCGGCAAACGGCTTTTCCTCTCCTCGGAATCCATGCCAAGGGCCCAAGCTTCCCAAACAGGCGAGAGCGGAGGCGGGACTGCGACCACGTCCGTTTAAGAGGTAACGAATTTGACGACACGCTCATCGACACGGCCTCCTACCACAACATCATTACTTTCAAGACATTGAAGGCGGCGAGGATTTACAAAACAAGACGCTACCTATTCCCCGTCCGTGATTAAGGACTTGAGAGGAGAAGCTTTGAACGCGCATGGCTACATCAACTTAGAGATCGAGATGGGAGGCGCTTCACTAAAATAAAGTAGTATGCAATAAGAAAGAGTTCGTATCCACGAGAGAGGCTTATGTTGTTATGCAAATTTTCGGTTTCTTAGTAACCAAGGGGGGATGTTGATGTTTCAAAGCAATAAAAATAAATTGAAAGCACAAGTAATAATAAAATTTATCAATAAGGAGAAAGTATTGGTCACGGGATAGTTTCATTCACAAATATGTATTCTCAACAATGACTAGAATTGAAATTTTAATCTCTCATTTACTAAAAGTCCTAGGATACCTTGATCGCAAGAGTATCCCGCTAATTCCACGATTTCATCACAACCACATTAAAAGATGCATATGTGAATTCTTTCTGAAAGCAACCTAAAGTGTAAAAGCACAATTAAGTTTAACTCCTAAAAGCAATAAGTTTTCCGGAATAAGACTAATCAAGGCAACCAAAATGTGTAAAAGCACTAATTCGATTTAACCCAAGTTACGATTCATATGTGACTAGTAGGATATATCACTACAAGCACTACCCACATTTATGCTACTCAAAATCGAGGATAGACAACGTTTTCGTGAAAGCCCTAATATAGCTCTAGATATGAGAGTAGATCGGATTGATTCGGACTCAACCAAACAAACTATCAAATCATAAACATTATAAACCATGAATCATAATCAATAAATTATTGAGACAAAACTAATACATTGAATCAAATCTTATTTGTGAAATCCACTTATTATCCCATAACCAATAAATAGTAATTAGTTACTCATAGTATTTTGATTCAACATAATTATTATCAAAAATAAAATGAAGAACATGTAAAATAAAATGGAAGCAAACCCTAGTAGAATCGCTCTCCTCCCAAAACTCCGAAGAGAAAATACGTGATTTTAAAAGAATAGAAACTCCTTCTTCTTATAGCCTTCACTTTCCAAAATTAGGTCTTCAAAGTCCATCACCAAAAAGTCCACCAAGCCCATGAAACATGTGAGAAACCCATGTGAAAATATATCCCAAAAATATGCTCGGGAAAAGCTGGTATTGTGCCGGAAATCGGTAGGAAAGTCGTGGAAAACTGACTTCAGTGGCCAGCAAAGTCCCAGCGACCCACCGGTCAACGGATCGGATCGGGTCGAGGTCAACGGGTGAGTCGGATCGGGTCAAAGCTGGATGTTGGGTTAAGCCAAGGTGCATCGATGGGCTAGTCACCTTGGCCTAGGCTAGTTACGAGTTTGGTGGGCTAGTTGCACTTGGACAGGACTTGTAAGCACAATCATTGTGCTTCACTTTGCAACCATTAGGCACGGACTACACCGGCCATGATGGCTATGCTACTACTCCTCCAACCGTAATGACTGTGCGTTCTCAAACAGCACCACTGCCTTGACACTTCACAGCTTCTATTCAATCACATTTTATCTCCTAATCACCAGCATCCAAAACTCAGTCTCTGGTTCACTTGTCCTTCAAACTCCCAGGCCAGCAACCAATCTCCACCTGACCCTCCTGCAGCTGCACTGCCACCTTCCCAGAACCATCACAGCATAAGCCATTGACCTGCATACATTCACCACAAATCCATGGCAGCAACTCAACTCTCCCTGTCTCAACTTAAAGCACAGCAACTTCATGGCTCAATGCGCTGCCTCAGCATGTGACATCACCCCGGCTTGCCCCTGAGCCTTCTCTTGCCTGCAATTACATCACACAAAGCCCCCTTGTTCCAGCATGCCATCTCTAGCTTAAGCTCGGGCCAGCCCTAGCCCGGCTCGGTCCACCGAAACATCCATTACCATTTGGTTCGGTTCACAGCAAGCATTCCAACTCCATTGCTCATCCTGACACCCTAATCACAAACTACCGCTTGCAAATCCACTAGTTGTACTTCATGCCCGAACTTGGCCCAAGTCCCTACTTGCCTGCGGCCTCCTCGGACTTCAATGCGGCTTAAGCGACACACCAAATCATGTAGCTTATCGGCTCGAGATCACCTGCCAATAGCACAAAGCAACTCGAACCACCACCTTGCTGTCTTGCACCGCGACTTACATTTGCTCCATCCACTTGTGCACCACCAGCCATTCAACATAGGCTGCAAAACAAACCCGGTGAGTTCCAATGCCATCTTTGTAGCTCATATTCTTCCCGAGCCACCCAGCAAACTCAAGTGCGGAGCCATCAATCAATCCACATGCATTGCTATCGGGCCACAATCACCTCACTCAATAAGAATCATTCCCAGTGCAACTCGGCTCCACTATTCCAACCCAACATCAATACCAGACCAGCTCATAACTCGGCCATTCCACATACACGAGACTTCACCGCATCGGACCATAAACCTAAGCATACATCTAAGTATTCACCCGAAGCTTGACATTTCCATTCTCTGACTTACCATTGACCTGGGTTCTCAACCCGGGCTTGACCAACACCACCCACACAAGCTTTGTCTTGTCAGCCTACATACCACTTGTAGCTTCATAATACCATATCGGAGCTCAACCAAACTTCAATAGGAAATTCATTCTTCTCGAGCCTTCTCAGATTTACACTTCCATTCCTAATTTGGATCAAACCCGACCTTCTTGACGGCGGCGGCATATCCTCTCCGATTTCTTGCTCGAACCCTAACTTCTTCACACTAAGATTTGATCATAACCCTAGCTCGAAATCAACTCTTCCCTCTTTTCTAATAAACCCTCTCCACCGGATTCACGAAATCTCTTCTTCCTATCCTCTGCGCGAATCGACATCACGACCAACTCGATCCACCAATAACTCCATCTCCACATCAATCCATGATAATCATCATCTCTGCCAACATCACTCCACAAGCTCAACCAAACTTCAATTAATCCTTCCTTCCCCTACTTATCCATTTCTCTTCTCACTCGGATCGATTTTCTCTCAATCTCGTCAATCATCATTTGCAAACTCAATCCATGGTCTTTGTGCGACTTCTCTCTTTCTACGAGTTTCAGGTGTCGACACTCATGAGAAGAAATAAATTCTCACCCAAATTTAGGTTGGCTGTAAGAAATGAGATGGGATACCACCACCCAGGTAAGGCAGATAAGGGGTACCCAGCTAGTAGCCCCTTAGCATTCGATGGCTGTTATTTAATACTCCTCCTAGAGTTGCCCTTAACCTTTCTTTGGTGTTTGTGTAGTGCTCCTGTAGATATGGTTGCCCCTTAACGGTGGGATAGCAATAGCACTTGCCTAGGAAATAACCATTTTGACCTTTTTGGTGTCAAGTTCTTCTTTTGCCCATAACTTCTTCATACGAACTCGGAATGACTCCATTCTTTCGGCATTGTCCTCATCTTCTCGTCCTCTACACAATGAAAAGTAGAAATCTTGTATTTGAACGAGTTCCAATTGGTCTTTTTGCTCCAAATGACTCCATTGCACCTAAAAAGCTCAAAAGCACACATAAGATACATAATTTACAAGAAAGCTCGCAAAGAAAGCATAAATACTAGATAGTAAATACGGTGTATTCTACACCTATCAGAGACGCTATAACACATAGCAAATTCCATATTGTCAAAGAACTAGATCACGACATGATATTGGGACGTTTATGGGTGCTCGACAACAAAGCGAAATTTGATGTGCGCCCTCGCCAACGTCCACGCCCGAAGGAAATTCCAACAAATCATCCCCATTTGGTTATCGCATCAACAAACTCTTTGAAGAAACCCGGACATCGGGAGAAGACCGTTGGCGCTAGCTCATGGTTTTCAAATGCAAGTAAGTCTGACCAAGCAACCTTTTCGTGACCGGTCTTTCCTTCCCCCTTTCCGTCATGGGGACTCGGCGCGATTCTACGCACGAGTTATTTGTCAAGAAATGCGAATGGGAGGCAGGACCATTTGAACACTTTGCAAGAAGCTTGGAAACTTCTATTGAAGCCAACGAAGCCAAGACTCAAACGGTTGCCTGACGTCCGAACCCGTTTTCAATTGGAGATGTAGTGGTCAAAGAAAGCACGTTTCAAGTTGGGAAGATGACGGTAAAAATGGATTTGCCCGGTGAAGGAGAAGACGAGCCGTATCTGGTTGCGGATACCCTTTTGGGAGGATATTGCAAGCTCATCAATGCGGTCACACTGAAGGCATGATAATTCACTCGCGATGGCTCAAGGAATCCAATCCATAAAAAGGGGGGGAAATTTGTACTTCCCATTTACTCCTTTTCTTTTCGGTATTTCCTTTAACAATTCCTCTTAGTAGTTGTACTTCCCAAGATGAATACTTAGTTTGTATTTCTCCACAGGGATTCCCTTCCCGATCAAAAAAAAAAAAAAAATATACATCTTTTTCCAAGCAAATTCTCCGGATATCGAGAAATACATCGGATAAACCCAGAAAACCACTTTGAGCCATCATACCACAACCTCTTTCAAAAATATATATGGAGCAAAATGTTTACTGATGAAGAAGAAGGAAAAGATGAGTTTACAAAAAAAAAAAAAAAGAGAGGAGGCATCAGGGAAACTAAGCAGCTAACAGAAATAACAAAAGGGAGGAACTAGCCCTCGAAGGGTGGAGCACAAGTCCCTTCGGGCAAAGCTATCTTCAAACACTTTCCCCAAACAATCCTCCAGGGCAACAAAGGTTCCATTCAACGGTTTTAGCGGCAACCTCAACATCCCATCCTGAAGCAGCCACAACAAAGAAGGCGGCGGTGTCCTCCCGACGACCATTCCAAAGATACGCCACCATGACCTCTCTCGTATTACCAATGACACCTTTGGCATCAACTTCAAAGGCTATTTCGTTTCCATCATATGCTACTTCAAAGGTTTTCTCATTGACATTTCGAAGAAAGTTCTTGATTCACCCGCATCAAAATCAAGAATCATGGCGCTCTCCTCCACGCTCTCTTGAACCCCGGGAGAGTCCGAGCATGTACATGTTCTTCGTGGGGATAGATGGAAGGGAGGTCCTTAACAATTTCATTAGCTTCATGGAGCAAGGACTCAATCCCAACCAATGCCTCCTCAAGAGAAGAAGATTGATGCGCGCCGATTCAAGTCCTTTTCGAAAAGTTAAAGGCATGGCCATCCTGGAAGGTCCCATCATACTGCTTTGCAAAGAATGGGAAAATGATCAAGTTCAATCCTATCTATACGCATATAAAAGAGGATAACATGAAGAGAAGAAAGAAAAAACATCCGATATGATTTTCTTAGCCCGAATAACCCTAGTCGGGATGTTTTCGCAAGAGTCGGATCTCGCGCCTTCACTTGGAGAATCTCCTTTGTTTGGAGGATGATTCGTCTCTAGGCAAAGAAAGAGAAACCAACAAGAAGAACCCCTCTCAAACAAGGGAGATGATGCAGTTGCGTTGGGTATGAATACGGAACCTTAAAAAGGAAAGGAAGCAATGAGGGACATAACGCTTCCAGATTTTTTGGCATGGACGATGCCTTAATTGAAGCAGCGTGAAGGAAAGGCAAAATAAGGAAACTTTGCTATACGAAGAAACTCCCTCCTTATTTACATCGGTCACGCCCAGCAAGCACGCATGACTTCCACACCTTGCCCGGTCCCACCGACTAGCACACTCAGTTTCCCAACTCACGCCAACTTCCCAACGTCACCCAAGTTGCACCGGCCCCACCAATTGTGCCGACTTCCCAATGGCCTCCCAAGTCACGCCTGCAAGCACGCACAGCTTCCACACCTTGCGCCGGTCCCACCAGCTAGCACACTCAGTTCCCAACTCACGCCTTGACTTCCCAACGTCGCCCAAGCTGCACTGGGTCCCCACCAATTGTGCCGACCTCCGATTTGTGCAAAACTACCGAGAGGCAAGGATTCCAAATCCTACTTATAAAAGGTCGAGACAAGCCTCCTCAATTCTCTTTACGGTTTCTTTGTTGATAGTTTGTCACCATCTTATGCTTACCTCGCAACAAAGCCCCCATTAGAGCTAGCGGGGGACTTAATGTTGATGGTGGTTTTTAAACAAAGGGTAAAATCGTAAAACCCCATGACCTAGTGTTACCCACAACACATTAACTAAGAGCATTTAACTCAGGTGTAAATAATTAATAGGGGTATTTTTCAAAATGCAGATTAGGGTTTTCGACCACAAAACCCTAATTCCAAACCAAGCCACACTGCTCGCGCACCATGGCAACAATGCCAAACCAAGCCGCACCTCTGCACACCATGGCAACAATGCCAAACCAAGCCGCGCTGCTGCGCACCATGGCAACAATGCCAAACCAAGCCGCACACTGCGCACCATGGCAACAATGCCAAACCAAGCCGCACAGCTGCACCATGGCAACAACGCCAAAACCAAGCCGCATTTGCTGCGCACCATGGCGATGACGCCAAAACCAAACTACATATCGCACTCATTGGCAACCATGCCAAACTAAGCCGCTATGCCATTGGCGCATGCCAAATATAGCGCCCTAGGCTTGCAAAACGTGCAACTAGGTCAACATGGCCGTACGTGCCATTGGCACATGCCAACGCGTACCACAAACCGTATTTCCAAGCCGCTATGCCATTGGCGCATGCCAAATATAGCGCCCTAGGCTTGCAAAACGTGCAACTAGGTCAACATGGCAGTACGTGCCATTGGCACATGCCAACACGTACCACAAGCCATATTTCCAGGCCACGCATGCCATTGGCACATGCCAACATGCTCATTTGGTAGCTTTTCTGCCAAGGCCACGGCCCTAACGGCCCACGCATGCCATTGGCACATGCCAACATGCTCTGTTGGTAGCTTTTCTTACCAAAGCCACGGCCCTAACTTGACCACGCATGCCATTGGCACATGCCAACATGCTCGTTGGTAGCTTTTCTTACCAAAGCCCGGCCCTAACGACCATGCATGCCATTGGCACATGCCAACATGCTCATTTGGTAGCTTTTCTTACCAAAGCCACGGCCTTAACGGCCACGCATGCCATTGGCACATGCCAACATGCTCATTGGTAGCTTTTCCCGCCAAGGCCACGGCCCTAATGGCCACGCATGCCATTGGCACATGCCAACATGCTGTTGGTAGCTTTTATTACCAAAGCCACGGCCCTAACGGCCACGCATGCCATTGGCACATGCCAACATGCTCATTTTGGTAGCTTTTCTTGCAAAGCCACGGCCCTAACGACCCACGCATGCCATTGGCACATGCCAACATGCTCATTGGTAGCTTTTCTTACCAAAGCCACGGCCCTAACGGCCACGCATGCCATTGGCACATGCCAACATGCTCATTTGGTAGCTTTTCTTACCAAAGCCACGACCCGACGACCACGCATGCCATTGGCACATGCCAACATGCTTTGGTAGCCTAACTTGCAAACCGTGCAACCTACCACCAAGGCATTCCGCACATGCCATTGGCACATGCCAAACACACACTTGTTGGTAGCCTAACTTGCAAACCGTGCAACCTACCATCAAGGAATTCCGCACATGCCATTGGCACATGCCAAACACACACGCTGGCAGCCTAACTTGCAAACCGTGCAACCTACCACCAAGGCATTCCACACACGTCATTGGCACATGCCACATGCGCCCCTAGTAGCACCACTTGCACTCAAGATGCAACCAACACTCGAGACATCAACACAAAGGCGGGGATGCTTTCCGGGGTTTTGGTTTGGCGGTCTGACTTACGGCGTACACTACGCTCACATTAAGAAAGCGTGAAAAGGAATAAAGCGGTCAAATAAATGAGGAAATAATGGTGAAAACGTTTTCACCCATTAACACCATGCGGTTACCACCTCCTCTCATTATTTCACCCTTTACTCTCTTCCTTCATGAGGCGAGTACGTTTCAAACTCGACTTGTATAAATAGGTCTTACCTATTTCCACCGGACAATAAGTCTCGGTCGGGAGAAATATACTACACTCTCGGAAAGGCAACTTTGCAAGCTCTTCCAAAGTTTTCATCTCTTGCAAGCTTCCCAAGCTTTCACTTTACGATACAAGTCGAGATACTACTCTCCAGGTATTCTGGTCTCAACACCTTTCTTGGCTTCCCTCCCCAAATCAACCCTTCTCCTCCACTTTGTGATAAAAGCAAGTGCAGGCGGCCATTTCTTGGTTTAGGTAGGACTTGTAACAGACGGGAGGACCGGAAAATTACGCCTTTGGCGCGTTGCCCCATGAGGCCGTAATCTCCCCGGTGCGCCATGATGAAGCTACGATCCGGGCCTCAAAGCTAGGCAAATGCACGTCATTGCCCTTGCAAGCATGCTCGTGGAGCATGGCGCGGCTAACTTAGCTTCCACCTTTGTTCCAACTTACCCTTGTCCGCAAAAGGGTTTAAGGCCATAAGGCCAATGCCAATGCATTTTCATGCGTCTACGGCTTTACCTTTACGTAGGGAATTCATAAATGAATTTCTAGCTAGGTGAGCAACTTAGTCACATTCTTAGTGTCTTGTCCGGGCATAAGCTTTAGACTTTAGCGTAGGCCACACCAAGCCCTTGCCATTTCCCACGTTAACACAAACACCAACTCTTTATAACTTGATAGGAAGTATGAGCATCCCTTACGGGCATGCAACTAAGCCTCATCAAGTCCGGGCCACAATCATCTCTTGCGTCGAACTCACAAGGCTTAGATGATATGAGGGCCAATGTCTTTGGGCCAAACAATCTTTGCAACTCATTGCGGCTGCCTACGTACCCTTCCTACTCTAAAGGGATCAAGCCGGACCGTAGTTCATCGTTGAAGGGACGAAACTTAAACCAAATCGTTTGCAAGGCGTGGCCTAGCAAAAACGGTAATGGCTTTGGTCCGTATAGGCCATTCCGCCAAGATGCATAATGATTATGCATCATCGGGTCCATGTTGTGGCATAGCGATGCCAACGCATCAAATACCCTCTTCGAAGGCTACGCAACTATAAATGAGCCTTAGGCATCATTTATGCTCTTAAACTAAGCTATGAAGCTTACTTGGTACATAGTCGCATATGCACCTTGACCAACTACCCCTCCCTATATATGTCTTAATGGAATTTCTACAAGTATGAAAAGGGGAGCATATTGACATGCTTCACTATTCATGCCGTTGCCATGAATTTACGAAGGGCCAGGCAATGATTGCGAGTCTAGTTCTATTGCACAATGATTGTGCACCACTCGTTAAATCACATTTGCACAATGATTACACACAACGATTGCGTACAATGATTGCGTACCACCGGTCTTATTTGTTTCATTTGTGCACAATGATTTATTTGTAAGATCGAGCCCACCTACCCAATGGCCTAATGCATCATGATGATGCAACATTGGCCCTTGGCCAAATGCCAAACATAATGCGCCACTTTTGGCGCGGTATTAACCTTAAGCCAATCCACCTTTTTCACGCTGCGGAAGCTTTGGATGAAGCTTCATCACAAGCAAATGGCGCATCTTTTAGCATGCGCCATGCTAAAAACACGGAGTGTTACACTGGCAAACTCACAGTACTTATACAAGCTCAACTCGATTCACAATGTAAGCGGCATAGCAGGTTACCAACTCTTTCCGCGCATAAGTTGGCCTACTCTCCAACTTTAAGTTTCCATGATGGAAAATACTCGCTAATGAGTCCACTCCGCACAAGTCCCTAGAGTTTTCTGGAACTTGCTCACGATACCATGTCTGTGAATGGGAAAATTACGCCTTTGGCGCGTTGCCCATGACCGTGATCTCCCGGTGCGCCATGATGAAGCTACGATCCGGGCCTCAAAGCTAGGCAAATGCACGTCCATTTGCCCTTGCAAGCATGCTCATGGAGCATGACGCAGCTAACAGCTTCCACACCGTTCCAACTTACCCTTGTCCCCATGAAAGGGTTTACGGCCATAAGGCCAATGCCAATGCATTTTTCATGCATCTCTGGCTTTGCCTTTACATAGGAATTCATCACTTTGAATTCCCTAGCTAGTGAGCATCCGTCAGTTGTCCAGGGCATAAGCCTTAGACTTTAGCGTAGGCCACACCAAGCCCTTGCCATTTCCCACGTTACCTCGCTTACCATCTCTTTATAACTTGATAGGAAGTATGAGCATCCACTTACGGGCATGCAACTAAGCCTCATCAAGTCGGCCACAATCATCTCTTGCATCGAGCTACCAAGCTTAGATGATATGAGGGCCAACGTCTTTGGACCGGCAATCTTGCAACTCATTGCGGCGCCTCACGTACCCTTCCCTACTCTAAAGGGATCAAGCACAGACCGTAGTTCATCCTTGAAGGGACGGAAACTTAAACCAAATCGTTTGCAAAGTGTGGCATAGCAAAAACGGTAATGGCACAGTCAGGTATAGGCCATTCCGCCAAGATGCATAATGATTATGCATCATCGGGTCATGTTTGTGGCGTAGCGATGCCAACGCATCAAATACCCTCTTCGAAAGGCTACGCAACTATAAATGAGCCTTAGGCATCATTTATGCTCTTAAACTAAGCTATGAAGCTTACTTGGTACATAGTCGCATATGCACCTTGACCAACTACCCCTCCTATATATGTCTTAATGGAATTTCTACAAGTATGAAAAGGGAGCATATTGACATGCTTCACTATTCATGGCCGTTGCCATGAATTTACGAAGGGCCGGCAATGATTGCCGAGTCTCAAGTTCTATTGCACAATGATTGTGCACCACTCGTTAAGTCATTTGCACAATGATTACACAACGATTGCGTACAATGATTGCGTACCACCGGTCTTACATTGTTTACATTTATTGCACAATGATTTGTTTGTAAGATCGAGCCCACCTACCCAACTGGCCTAATGCATCATGATGATGCAACATTGGCCCTTGGCCAAATGCCAAACATAATCGCCATTTTGGCGCGGTATTAACCTTAAGCCAATCCACCTTTTCACGCTGCGGAAGCTTCATCTCGATCCATGGCGCATCTTTTAGCATGCGCCATGCTAAAAACACGGGGTGTTACACTATCACACCCTTCAAGAATTTCGTCCCCAGAAATTCAACCAAAACTATTGTGGACAATCTCTTCAAGTTAGAATTCTGAGCAAAGTCCCATACCAGAAGCTCAGAAATCACGGGTTTCTTCAAGTCGTCATGAACAACAATTTAGATCTTCTGAGCACATGTCCCATACCACTGCTTCGGGGATCAAAAGTGCCCACAACTAAACCAAGAATCGCATGATTGGCCGGTGCCAGAGGATATCTCGACTAGGTATCTGAATGCGCATCCCATACTACGCTTTTTCGAAGTCCCTAAGGTTCACAAGTTGAAAGATGTCATCAAAATGACAAAATTTTAGCACGGTCTTTGTGTGGATCGGTATCCGGTTGCCCACCAGTCACGGCGGTCATCCAGTGCCACTCGTAAGTGGGATGCTAGCCCGGGCGACACGCACACCCTTGGCCGGTGCCAACGTGTGGGGATGATCGGTCCATTGTCTACCCACCGTCCCGGACGGTCTTCCGGATATCCACTCGTAAGTGGGGTGCCATAGGCCGGGCAATCTCACGGTACTTGAACAAGCTCAACTCGATTCTCATAGTAAGCGGCAAGCGATTTACAAACTCTTCCGCGCAAAAGTTGGCCTACTCTCCAACTTTATGTTTCCATCAAGGAAAACACTCGCCAATGAGTCCACTCAGCACAAGTCCTAGAGTTTTCTCGGAACTTGCTCGATACCATGTGACGGACAGGAAAATTACGCCTTTGGCGCGTTGCCCATGAGCCCGTAATCTCCTAGGTGCGCCATGATGAAGCTACGATCCGGGCCTCAAAGCTAGGCAAATGCACGTCCAATTGCCCTTGCAAGCATGCTCGTGGAGCATGGCGCGGCTAACTTAGCTTCCACCAGCTGTTCCAACTTACCCTTGTCGCAAAAGGGTTTAAGGCCATAAGGCCAATGCCAATGCATTTTTCATGCGTCTCGGCTTTACCTTTACGTAGGGAATTCATAAATGAATTTCCTAGCTAGGTGAGCATCCGTCATTGTCCGGGCATAAGCCTTAGACTTTAGCGTAGGCCACACCAAGCCCTTGCCATTTCCCCGTTACCTCGCTTACCATCTCTTTATAACTTGATAGGAAGTATGAGCATCCACTTACGGGCATGCAACTAAGCCTCATCAAGTCGGCCACAATCATCTCTTGCATCGAACTCACAGAGCTTAGATGATATGAGGGGCCAACGTCTTTGGGCCGGCAATGCGCAACTCATTGCGGTGCCCTCGTACCCTTCCCTACTCTAAAGGGATCAAGCACGAATAGTAGTTCATCCTTGAAGGGACGAAACTTAAACCAAATCGTTTGCAAGGCTGTGGCCTAGCAAAAGCGGTGTCTTTGGTCCGTATAGGCCATTTCCGCCAAGATGCATAATGATTATGCATCATCGGGTCCTTATTTGTGGCGTAGCGATGCCAACGCATCAAATACCCTCTTCGAAAGGCTACGCAACTATAAATGAGCCTTAGGCATCATTTATGCTCTTAAACTAAGCTATGAAGCTTACTTGGTACATAGTCGCATATGCACCTTGACAACTACCCCTCCCTATATATGTCTTAATGGAATTTCTACAAGTATGAAAAGGGGAGCATATTGACATGCTTCACTATTCATGGCCGTTGCCATGAATTTACGAAGGGCCCGGCAATGATTGCCGAGGGCACCCTTGGCCGGTGCCAACGTGTGGGGATGATCGGTCCCATTGTCTACCCGCCGTCCCGGACGGTCTTAGGATGCTCGTAGCGGGGTGCCACGAGGCCTGGCAAACTCACGGTGCTTATACAAGCTCAACTCGATTCACAATGTAAGCGGCATAGCGAGTTACCAACTCTTCCGCGCATAAGTTGGCCTACTCTCCGACTTTAAGTTTCCATGATGGAAAATACTCGCTAATGAGTCCACTCCGCACTTTAAGTCCCTAGAGTTTTCTCGGAACTTGCTCGATACCATACGACGAATAGGGAAAATTACGCCTTTGGCGCGTTGCCCCAGGCCGTGATCTCCCGGTGCGCCATGATGAAGCTACGATCCGGGCCTCAAAGCTAGGCAAATGCACGTCCATTTGCCCTTGCAAGCATGCTCATGGAGCATGGCGCAGCTAACTTAGCTTCCACCGTTCAACTTACCTTGTCATAAAAAGGGTTTACGGCCATAAGGCCAATGCCAATGCATTTTCATGCATCTGCGGCTTTGCCTTTACATAGGGAATTCATCATTTGAATTCCCTAGCTAGTGAGCATCCGTCATTGTCCAGGCATAAGCCTTAGACTTTAGCGTAGGCCACACCAAGCCCTTGCCATTTCCCACGTTACCTCGCTTACCATCTCTTTATAACTTGATAGGAAGTATGAGCATCCACTTACGGGCATGCAACTAAGCCTCATCAAGTCTGGCCACAATCATCTCTTGCATCGAGCTCACAGAGCTTAGATGATATGAGGGGCCAACGTCTTTGGACGTGCAATCTTGCAACTCATTGCGGTACGCCTACGTACCCTTCCCTACTCTAAAGGGATCAAGCACGAGATAGTAGTTCATCCTTGAAGGGACGAAACTTAAACCAAATCGTTTGCAAGGCTGTGGCCTAGCAAAAACGGTAATGTCTTTGTAAGGTATAGGCCATTCCAGCCAAGATGCATAATGATTATGCATCATCGGGTCATGTTGTGGCGTAGCGATGCCAACGCATCAAATACCCTCTTGAAAGGCTACGCAACTATAAATGAGCCTTAGGCATCATTTATGCTCTTGAGCTAAGCTATGAAGCTTACTTGGTACATAGTCCGCATATGCACCTTGACCAACTACCCCTCCCTATATATGTCTTAATGGAATTCTACAAGTATGAAAAGGGAGCATATTGACATGCTTCACTATTCATGGCCGTTGCCATGAATTGTATAGATTGATCTCTCGAATCTATAAAGTGCTCACGTGCAGCACATTTGTTTAGGGTTTGAACCAGTTTCTCACTCACCTACCGGATTTACCGAAATCGGCAGAAACGATTTTTACCCATAAACAACTGTCTTAATTAAGAAAAGACGCATAATTTCCCGATAAACAAGCAAGATTTAAGGAACTAGAGCACTTAATACAACGCTGAAATGACATGAATTGTGTCATATTCAAACCGAATTGTTTATATACTACGAGGATGAGCAACCTAAAATTCTAATACAAATAATATTTTCTTCTTTCTTATAAACAATAAAAGTCATTGCCCAAAGCTATTCAAAAAACATTTTCCTTCTTTTGTGGTCGAACTGGCCAAACAACAAGTTTTGTTATCGAAAAATGGGTCATTTGTCCAAAAAAATTTAAAACATGGTTTAAATGAACGAGTAAAAATTATTATGGGTGAAATGGACACAAAAAAATAGCAAGGATGAAACTGGATTTATCATGGCTTAAACTTAAAAAATAGCGAGGATGAAACTGGATGCATCCTGATGTAAATTAAAAATAAGAAAAAGAATTTGAAAATGGGTAGGATGAAACTGGTTACATCCTGGATATTTTTATATTTTTGTAAATTTAAACAGTATCAAAATCTAAATGTCTTTTTCACCCAGGAATTATTGTTTTTGGTCTTTTTAACCAATTTTGTGTTTTGTTATTTATTTACAAAGAAAATTACCTCTGTTTCTTTGAATTTTCGGATGTTTTTTTTTCATCGGTAAACTCCTCTTTTTCTTTTTCTTCTTCTATTTTTGGATGTTTTATTTTTATCATTAAATTACTCAATTTTCGGGTTTTTTTTTTGATCGGTACAGAACTTAATGATAATTTTATGCTTTCAATTTTTGGATGTTTTTTATCATCAATAAATTTCTAGATTTTTCTGATTTTTCTTATTGGACGGTTTGCAATTTAGCGGTAATGAGCTTTGAATTCATATCAGTGGTATCATTAATCTATGACTTCACCACCGTACTACAATAACATAGGCAATGATTTTAGACATACAACTGCTAGTTTCGTCTAACAAGCTTATTTTCACATCGTGATAATCCTTCATCAGCGTAAGAGAGCTTAGGCCGGTTCCTATGGGGTATAGCATAAAAGTTGTTTTGCCATGCCAAATCCGTTTCTCCACTATGAGAAAACTGGCAAATATTAGGTAAAATTGACAAATCTTAGATAAAATAATATACTCCGTATTTGATATGATAAGTGGGACCCTTGTTAATAAAAATATTGTTTGTGTGTATATGTAGGGTATTTTTAAGGTTTTAATATATTTAGAAAGACCCGTATGAAGTAAAAGTAATATTAAAATAAGAAAAAGTAGGAGAGAAGAAGTTTTAAAATAATACAAAACTATTTAGCGGTGGAGTTTAGACCGCCAGCGATCTAGTATAGATCGCCCGGTCAAGACCGGATCGCCCGGCCGAGACTCCACCGCTCGGTAGGGACTCGACCAGACCTGTCTAAGTGGCAAATTTGGCACTTAGACAGGTCTGTTTGCTAGGTTGCTAGCTCCACAGTGGGTGCAAAACTGGCAAAATGGGTTTGCTAGCTCCATAGGAACCGGCCTTACAATCCACATGGATACATTCGGTTGCTCTTATACTTGTATTATTGGTCATTTTTCATTACAATAGTTATCCATTTTCATGTGTTTTGTCTCCATGAACAATGAGTTGAGCTTATTAGAGTATTAGACATCTATAAATTTAGTCACCGTCTCATTAGACATTGACCAAAATAAACCCAGTATAAAAAAACAACAATTTGCATTAGTTTATGTCCATCAAACATGATTACGATAAGTGAGAAAATTATAAAACTACAACAACATGCAACGAAGTGCTTATCAAATGTCAACAATTTAATCTCAAAACGTCACATGGAATTAAGAACTCATCATCTATTTTTCATCCCATGAGGAAACATTTTAGATTGCTGATATCTTTTCGCACTTGCCAATCCAATCCACACAAGAAAAAGTTGTCTTTGTCTACTACTAGCCATCTGTACACACTCTAATCTAGCCATCCATTTAGAATATTGACATATTAAGTCATTGAACCGGACGGTGATAAATTGTTATATCTCACTTTTGTTTCTCTGAAATCGAAGATGGTGGTCCCCATGACAGATTGTGAAATAAGGACAGGTATATATCAATCACATGGGACCCTGGTAACGGGTCTGCTATTCCGTGGGCCTATATGATATCATCAAGATCATCAATCTTATATCCGTTAGATTGTGGTTGTAGTAGTGTACTTGTGTTGAATGGTCCAGTTCTGACATATAGTACTACGCTGCTTGTTGATGCACTACATCAATAGGACTGCGCCTATGAAACTAGACCTCTATAGACAGATTTAAGTCTAAACACTATTGGACCACCTTTGAAGTGTGTCTATTTCGTTGCCTAGGTTTTCCATGGATTAATTGGGGCCTCAAAAAACAATTAGGGGCCTCGCAAGACAAAAAATACCACCCAAACCTAATTTCATCAACCCCTTGTCCAAATATTTTAGGTAATGGCTAATCTACCCTTATGTAAGTAGTGATAATTTTATTTAATTAGTGTTAATCTTACTCAATTAGAGTTTAATCTTTTTTTTTTGTTTTTTTTTTTACATTTTCAAAAAAATTGTTTGTAATTCTTTTTTTCCGACATCTGTATGAAAAGTCGTCATGGTATTGTAGAGTCGTTATTGTTTTAATGACAACTCTAAAGAGTCGTTATTGTTTCAATGACTACATAACGACTCTTTAGAATCGTCATTACAATTAATAACGACTCTAAAGTGTCGTTACTAAAGGGTCGTTATTTATTTTTAAATAAAAAAAATTATTAAAAAAATACTAAAATAAAAGGAAATTTATTTTAAAAAATAATTATTAAAAAAATAAATATTAATAGGGTTGACACGTGTCACCATCCTAAAGGTTGGGGTAATCTAGTCTTTTCATTATATTTAGACACCCCATGGGTGGGGATAAAAATTCAGGGCCCATAATTGTTTTATGGGGCCCCCAATTAAGCGGTGATGTTTTTCTGTTCCTGAGAGGTTCTTTTTCTTTTTCGATAAATTAGGAATCCATTAAAAGGCTAAGTTAAGGCATCAGAACGATTTATAGAGGGGTTCCAAATCTCCAAGGGGATACCAATTTAAAGATTTAGCGGTCATGATTGTTTTGTTTTATATGAAATAGTCTTCCCTCTCCGAAATTTGGTACCCCTTTATAAAGAACGCGAAATTAGGGGATATAAAAAGGAATTGGGGGATATGCATTACTTCTCCCAACCAAATGGGTCTGTTAAGGGGTGTTTTTGGGACAAAAATACTAAAATACCCTTCCCTCAAAATAAAAAACAAAAAACTTAAAAACAAAAAACAAAATCATATCCCCTATTTCATCTTCACCTCTTATTAATCTCTTTTAGGGTTAGGGGCTTTGTTACTCCCCACTCCCTTTCAAATTCGAAATTTTCCCCACTCCCTTTCAAATTTTCTTCTCCTTCTCTGTCGGCTCCTCACTTTGAAAACATTTTTTTTTTTCTTTTACATTCGGAAGTGATGAAGACCATAGGTATAGATGAAGACCATGCCGGTAGTGATGAAGACCATGCCGGTATAGATGAAGACCATGCCGGAAGTGATGAAGACCATGCCGGTAGTGATGAAGACCATGTTAGAAATAATTTTTTTACATCGCCGGAAGTGATGAAGACCATGCCGGAATTGGTAAAGAACCATGACGGAAAATGGTGCCGGCATGCTTGGTAACTAACATTCAATGACGTAACTAAGTGCCGGCATGCTCGATAGAAATCTATCAATGCCGGTAGTCAAGTGAAAAAAAAATTGAAGTTTCTGGATACTTTTCATCATGTGCTTAGGCATAGAAATTTAAGCAACATACTATCTTAAGCATAGGTACCAGAAGCATGCTCGAGAATTGTGATTGTGTTGCGAAGTGGACTAATTGCTTGATTGTCTTAGGCATGCTCGAGAATTAACTGACACCCCCTCCCCGGATAGTGGCAAACATTTATGAAAATTTCCAACAAATGCCGGCATGGTTTTTCAGGTTATATACAATGCCGGCACCGAGCTATTTCAGTTGCAACAATGGTGGATTCAAAGAAAAAAAATCAAATTTTCAACCTCTTAGCAGCAATTCTCTCTTCACAATCATCCTCCACTTTCACCAAAAAAAAGTTCCCTCTCAATTTTTTTTTCCATCTTTCTACTCTCATCTCATTCACCCAAATACAAATACACACTAATCATAAAAAATACTTAAGATTTTTACTAATTATTATTAACCACTAAACCTGATTAGTGAGGGATAGATTAGGATTTAAAAAAAATACTTAGATAAGGGGTGACCCCGAATTGATATCTGGATCCAGTTTTTATCCTTTTCTTATATCCCCCAATTTCGCGCTCTTTATAAACCATGGGCATTAACAACCACGGTTACAAAAGTGGTAGAGTCATCTAATATCAAAGGGTGTATAAAGTATAACCATTTTCATATTTAATAATGCATAAAGGTGGCTTGATGTCCCATTTCAAAATATATGTGAAAATTTTAGCTTATTTGGCTAAGGTATCTGTCATTGCATTACATGTTCTATGTGCAAAAAAGAAACTCTGAAAATTAGAACAAAAGTTTACAGTCCTTCGCGCTTCATCCAAAATGGCCTTATTTTATCATGAAATTGTTATCAGAATCCTGTCAAATAGTTTGTCAGGTTTTTACAGTCTCCCTCTATGCTAAAAGAGTTTAAGTTTTTTCCCATTGCCCATTATGTTGCCTTTAGAACACCAATGACTTCAGCTTATTCATGATTGGAAGCATTTTTTTTTTTTGAAAGATAGTTGATATATTTGTTTGTAGGTGAAAATAGTTTCTGCTGATTTCAGTAATTGCGGGTGTGCAGGTGAGAAACAATTTAAACCCTAAACAATGTACTGCAAGGGAGTACTTTAGATTCGAGGGATCAATCTGTACAAGTCCGGCCTAAACCAAGAAATGGTCGTTCCAGACTTGCTTCGGTCACAAAGTGGAGGAGAATAGGTTGGTTTTGGGGAGGGAAGCAAGGAAAGTGGTGAGACCAGAATAGTTGATTCTGGAAGAGTAGTTGGGTTACTACGACTTGTTATCAGAAAAGTGAGAGAGCTAACAAAGTGAGCTAGCAAGTAAGTATTTCTGAGTGTTGTATCTCCCGTATGAACTTGTTGTTCAATGGAAATAGGTAAGACCTATTTATACAAGTCGGAGCAAAAACGTACCCTGGTCTCATTCAGGAGTGGGGAAGTAAATGGGAGGAGGTGGTAACCGTATGCATGGAATTGATGGTCCATAAAGTGGTTAACGCATGAAAGCTGGTTTTCATGAAGCGCTAAAGTTACGGAATTGATGTCCCATAAAGTTGTTAATGCATGTGCTTTATGTCCCATGAACGTTTCACACATAACTTCCCGTATTTACTAACCGCCTCACCCTTATGACACTTCCTTATGACGGGTGTAGTGTACGCGCATATTTGTAAACCGCCAAACCAATACCCAAAGAGGATCCCCGGTTTGTGTTGATGTCTCGAATGTTTTGGAAAACATGTAGCACGTTGTTGTGGCTTGGCAAGTCAAGCTCGGGAAACCAGCCTGGTGACCTTCGACGGTCGATATATTGCATCTTGAGAGGAGGGGCAACCGTTGATCGTTGCACGCCTTCGTTTTGGTATCCGCGTAGTGAGGGCCAACGTGGTGGCGCGGCTAGGTTGGCATGCCGTTGGCATGGCAAGGTTTGTCGTGGCCAAACTTAGGTTTTCGGGCCAAAGGTTACCATGTGTCGTCTGGTAACCTTGGATGGCTAGGATTCGCTCCTGGTATTGAAGGGAAACCGTTGATTGTTGCACGCCTTCGTTTTGGTAGCCGCGTAGTGAGGGCCAACGTAGTGGCGTGGCTAGGTTGGCATGCCATTGGCATGGCAAGGTTTGGCGTGGCCAAACTTAGGTTTACGGGCCAAAGGTTACCATGTGTCGTCTGGTAACCTTGGATGGCTAGGATTTGCTCCTGGGTTTGAAGGGCAATCGTTGATTGTTGCACGCCTTCGTTTTGGTGGCCGCGTAGGGAAGGCCAACAGGGTGGCACGGCTAGGGTGTGGTTAGGCTTGGCATGTGGGGCCAAGGGTTCGCCTTGGGCGTGGCTAGCTTTGGCTAGGTGCGATTTTGGCTTGGCATGTGGGGCCAATGGTTTGCCATGGGCGTATGGCGTGGCTAAGGCCAAGGCAAGGGCGTTTGGCTTGGCATGATGTGACTAGCATGGATAGGGCCAATGCAAAGTGCGTTTGGCAAGGCGCGGCTAGCTTGGCTAGGTTTGGTTTGGCTTGGCATGTGGGGCCAAGGGTTCGCCTTGGGTGTGGCTATCTTTGGATAGATGCGGTTTTGGCTTGGCGTGTGGGGCCAAGGGCTTGCCATAGGCGCATGGCGTGGCTAGGGCCAAGGCAAGGGCGTTTGGCTTGGCATGATGTGACTAGCATGGCTAGGGCCAAGGCAAAGTGCGTTTGGCATGGCGCGGCTAGCTTGGCTAGGTTTGGTTAGGCTTGGCATGTGGGGCCAAGGGTTCGCCTTGGGCGTGGCTAGCTTTGGCTAGGTGCGGTTTTGGCTTGGCGCGTGGGGCCAAGGGTTTGCCATAGGCGCATGGCGTGACTAGGGCCAAGGCAAGGGCGTTTGGCTTTGCATGATGTGACTAGCATGGCTAGGTCCAAGGCAAAGTGCGTTTGGCATGGCGCGACTAGCTTGGCTAGGTTTGGTTTGGCTTGGCATGTGGGGCCAAGGGTTCGCCTTGGGCGTGGCTAGCTTTGGCTAGGTGCGGTTTTGGCTTGGCGCGTGTGGCCATGGGTTTGCCATAGGCGCATGGCGTGGCTAGGTTGGGCTAGGTGCGGTTTTGTCTTGGCATGTAGGGCAAAGGGTTTGCCATAGGCGCATGGCGTGACTAGCATGGGCTAGGTGCGTGACCAAGCTAGGGTCTTGGGGCAAAGGTTGTTTGGTAACCTTAGACGGTCAGGATTTGCTCCTGGGTTTGAAGGGCAACCGTTGATTGTTGCACGCCTTCGTTTTGATAACCGCGTAGTGAAGGCCAGTATGGTGGCACGACATGGGGCCATGGCGAGGTGCGTTTGGCATGGCGCAGTAGGTGTGGCTGGCATGATTTGCCATTGGCACGGAGGTGCGGCTAGCATGGCTGGCATGCTTTGGAGCGGTTGGTGTGCCTGCCATGATTTGCCATTGGCACAGAGGTTCGGCTAGCATGGTTGGCATGCTTTGGCGCGATCGGTGTGGCTGGCATGATTTGCCATTGGCACACGTGGGAATTAGGGTTTGGCTTGTCGTAACCATAATTTGAAAAAGATACCCCGGTAATTATTTAGGAACACATTAAAGGTTTCAGTAAATGTGCCTAGTAAATGCTTGTTACTTTAAATGTTGTGACATCACTATCTGCTAGGCTTTAGTGTTTTACGAATTTTAACCCTAAGCTAAAAACCACCATCAACATTAAGTCCCCTGCTTAGCTCGGAACAGGTACCTTGTTGCGAGGTAAGCATATGATGGTGACAGACAAGGACGTAATTGAGGTGTAAATCATTGCAGAGATGGTTAGGAGAATCCGACTAACCTTTTTGAGTGGTAAAGAGAGTTTTGGCTTCCCGTGTTGGCGGCCCTGCGTAAGTTGTACTGGGAATGCAGACCGTGGAGTGGTGAGATGGAAGTTACCGGCTTGGTCTGGTCGTACATCTCCAAGGCAAAGGGGGCCCGGTCTTGGAGGGCGACGCAAGTGGACGGCTTGGCTCGAGGGGCCAAGAGGTGGCATAGTCTTGGTGAGGCAAACGCGCGTGGATGATAGGGTCGCGACAGTGGAGCATGCGGCTTGGCATAGTGTGGACTTGGCAAGACGAGACGTACGCGGACGGCTAGGCGTGGTGGGGCCGCGGCAATGTAGAGAATGGCTTGGCAGGGGGGGGCCGCGGCAATGGCATGGTGGGACGTGCAAGGGCGGCTAGGCGTGGTGGGGCCGCGGTGATGGAGCGAGGGCTTGGCTGGGGGGACGCGTCAATGGCATGGTGTGGCCTTGGCAAGACGAGACGTACACGAACGGCTAGGCGTGGTGGGGCCGCGGCAATGTAGCGAATGGCTTGGCAGGGGGGCCGCGGCAATGGCATGGTGGGGCGTGCAAGGGCGGCTAGGCGTGGTGGGGCCGCGGTGATGGAACGAGGGCTTGGCTGGGGCCGTGGCAAGGTATGGCATACATGGGTGGTGGGGCCGCGGTATGGCGTGAGTAGTCTTGGACGTGGAAATTGGTCTTTGCGGGACCGGTTTCCTCTTTTCCTTCCTTTGCTCAAAATTGGAAATCCTTTTCTTGTTCGAACTCCCAAGTATCACGCCTATAAAAAGGATGGATGGCCTCTCCCTTTGATTCACGCCCTTGTTGTTTCTTCTTTTGTTGCTTAGTAGCGGTGAAGCGGGCGAGCGGATTAGGTATGTCTTCCAGTACTTCCTCTGTGACTTGCTTTCCATGACCGTAGTAATGTTGACCACCTCAACTCGCTGTGCAAAGTAAGCACGCGATAGTAATTGCTATCCCTTTTCCATGAAAACCTAGTTTTTTAGGGTTTACTCCTTGTCTTGGTGTAGCCATGTGCATGGTCCCCTCCTTTTTTGGGCGCGTCCATCTGGCTGAGCGCGAGTTTCCGGCTGCATGTAGTGGTGATGTAGAGTCTGCCAGTCCCCACTTTCGCGTATGCACGAAAGGACTTTGAAACCAATTAGTTTGTGCCCGAGGCGGCTCCCTTGCGTCCAATAAAATAATTTATACACGCTTTATGTAATAATTCCTGCTCTTCTTGTTCCATTGTAGTTATCGCAGCGGTGAAAACAGTGTAAGAGAATTTTGGTTAAGATGTCAACAGTTTCTGCGGTACCGAGGGATGAGAGTAATTCCAAGCCAAACATAGATGGCGAGTTCTTCACGACATCAGCCACGATTAGGAGAAACCATCCCCAATACGTGCCGATCCTTCTGACCGGCCCGTAAAGCGAAGGAGAGGATCGATCGGTTCGGCAAGGAGGCGTAATAAGGTTTTGCCTTCAGAGGAAAGAATATTGTGCCTCTTCTATCGACTTTAAAATCCCTGCAAGTCCGTTGCGTTCTTTTGAGAAATGGACGCGATTTATGATGGACCAGGAACCTGTAAAGACCAATTTGACCAGGGCGCAGATTGTCAACGATGTTGCGGCTTCCGCGGTGCTTCAGATTAGGAAAGTGTTGATGGTGGTTTTTAAACAAGGGGTAAAATCGTAAAACCCCATGACCTAGTGTTACCCGCAACACATTAACTAAGAGAATTTAACTCAGGTGTAAATAATTAATAGGGGTATTTTTTCAAAATACCAGATTAGGGTTTTCGACACAGAACCCTAATTCCAAAACCAAGCCGCATTTCTGCGCACCATGGCAACAATGCCAAACCAAGCCGCATGCTGCGCACCACGGCAACAATGCCAAACCAAGCCGCACACTGCGCACCATGGCAACAATGCCAAACCAAGCCGCACACTGCGCACCATGGCAACAATGCCAAACCAAGCCGCACTGCTGCGCACCATGGCAACAATGCCAAACCAAGCCGCACATCGCGCACCATGGCAACAACGCCAAAACCAAGCCGCACAATGCCAAACCAAGCCGCTGCTGCGCACCATGGCAACAATGCCAAACCAAGCCGCGCTGACACTGCGCACCATGGCAACAACGCCAAAAACAAGCCGCACACCGCGCACCATGGCAACAATGCCAAACCAAGCCGCACACTGCGCACCATGGCAACAATGCCAAACCAAGCCGCACACTGCGCACCATGGCAACAACGCCAAACCAAGCCGCACACTGCGCACCATGGCAACAATGCCAAACCAAGCCGCACACTGCGCACCATGGCAACAACGCCAAACCAAGCCGCACACTGCGCACCATGGCAACAACGCCAAAACCAAGCCGCACACTGCGCACCATGGCAGCAACGCCAAAACCAAACTACATATCGCACTCATTGGCAACCATGCCAAACTAAGCCGCTATGCCATTGGCACATGCCAAAGATAGCGCCCTAGGCTTGCAAAACGTGCAACTAGGTCAACATGGTCGTACGTGCCATTGGCACATGCCAACGCGTACCACAAGCCATATTTCCAAGCCGCTATGCCATTGGCGCATGCCAAATATAGCGCCCTAGGCTTACGAACCGTACAACCTAGGCCAAGTCGGCCACGCATGCCATTGGCACATGCCAACATGATCGCTGGTAGCGTTTCCTACCAAGGCTACGGCCCTAACGGCCACGCATGCCATTGGCACATGCCAACATGCTCGCTGGTAGCTTTTCCTACCAAGGCTACGGCCCTAACGGCCACGCATGCCATTGGCACATGCCAACATGCTCATTGGTAGCTTTTCCTACCAAGACCACGGCCCTAATGACCACGCATGCCATTGGCACATGCCAACATGCTCATTTGGTAGCTTTTCCTACCGAGGCCACGGCCCTAACGGCCACGCATGCCATTGGCACATGCCAACATGCTCATTGGTAGCTTTTCCTACCAAGGCCACGACCCTAACGGCCACGCATGTCATTGGCACATGCCAACACACACGTTGGTAGCCTAACTTGCAAACCGTGCAACCTACCACCAAGGCATTCCGCACATGCCATTGGCACATGCCAAACACACTGTTTATTTGGTAGCCTAACTTGCAAACCGTGCAACCTACCACCAAGACATTCCGCACATGCCATTGGCACATGCCAAACACACACTATTTGGTAGCCTAACTTGCAAACCGTGCAACCTACCACCAAGGCATTCCGCACATGCCATTGGCACATGCCAAACACACAAGCTGGTAGCCTAACTTGCAAACCTTGCAACCTACCACCAAGGCATTCCGCACATGCCATTGGCACATGCCACACACGCCACTAGCGCCGGCATTGCCATTTACACTCAACGTACAACCTACCACCAAGGCATTCCGCACATGCCAATGGCACATGCCACACGCGCCACTAGCGGCGCCACTTGCACTCAAGGTGCAACCAACGAGATATCAACACAAGGCGGGGATGCTTTCCGGGGTTTTGGTTTGGCGGTCTGGCTTACGGCGTACACTACGCTCACATTAAGAAAGCGTGAAAAGGAATAAAGCGGTCAAATAAATGAGGAAATAATGGTGAAAACGTTTTCACCCATTAACACCATGCGGTTACCACCTCCTCCTATTATTTCACCCTTTACTCTCTTCCTTCATGAGGCCAAGGTACGTTTCAATCTCGACTTGTATAAATAGGTCTTACCTATTTCCACCAGACAACAAGTCTCGGTCAGGAGAAAAATACTACACTCTCAGAAAAGGCAACTTTGCAAGCTCTCCAAAAAAGCTTTCATCTCTTGCAAGCTTCCGAAGCTTCCACTTTCTGATACAAGTCGAGACACTACTCTCCCAGAACTATTCTGGCCTCAACACCTTTCTTGGCTTCCCTCCCCAAATCAACCCTTCTCCTCCACTTTGTGACCGAAGCAAGTCTGGAACGACCATTTCTTGGTTTAGGATGGACTTGTACAGATTGATCTCTCGAATCTATAAAGTGCTCACATGCAGCACATTTGTTTAGGGTTTGAACCAGTTTCTCACTCACCTACCGAATTTACCGAAATCGGCAGAAACGATTTTTACCCATAAACAATTAGCGATCACGGTGGGACGATTGATCTATCGGCTACAATGTCGTGTCGATTTCGTTCTTCGACCCGGATATCAAGATGGTAGGGAAGACGACTCAATTCGACTCAATCGCCAGACGCCCCAATTACCGGTTGTAAAATTACACCGGCGGGGACTCGTTGAAGATGCTACCGGCAATTGGGGACTTGTGACTCGGTCAACTCAAGCGCCAGACAACCCGGTTATCGGTTGTTAAAACTACACCAGAAAATTGGAGACTCGCTGAATACGCTACCAGCAATTGGGGACTAACTGACGATGCTACCAGCAAAGCCGCCTTTACACGAAGAGGGGCGTGTTCACAAAACCTATGAAGTGAGTAAATTTGGACTACACAAGATATACAATCTATTTTTAGGTTCTTAGTCAAACCGTCATACTACTGCGTCTTGTGCCTATTGCTAGCACACACTTTCATAAAAGCAATATTCCTTTCCCAAAACATAATCAGGGTCATATTATCAAAACCATTCATCCCAGAAATAATCCAATACCCTAAAAAGCTACCAGCTGCCTATCAAAGGTCAAGCTTTGAACCAGACATCCAATATGTCTTTCAAAAAAAAAAAAGAGAACCTAAATGAAAGTCTAGCGGAGAAACGTTCAAGGAAAATTATCCAATGAGTCTGCTCTTCTTGGAGAAAGTCAACTTTGCATCTTCAAGAGCCGCTCTCTTCATAGTCAACATCTTAGAAAGCTCTTCGAGTTCCACCTCCTGTCGTGCAATCTCCTCGGCGGAAAGGCTTTCGATTGCCGCATCTTTCAACTTTTGGATCTCAGCAAGGCCCTCGACAAACCACGAAGTATTGAACTCCTTTTCTACGCACACGTCGCGATGGTGCTCCCAGTCGGCAATAACGTCTTCAGAAACGGTGTGACCAGTCACCTCACGCATATCCTCGATGGAAGATAAAGCCTCTTCCACACGCTTAACCAGCGCAAATCGACTAGTGACTTTCTTGGTTGTGGCCATATGTCCGTATTTCTCCCAGATTCTGGTGTACAACGCCTCGTGATTAGCCGACACGCTGAAGCCGCCAACCAGCACATGACCTGGATAAGGAACCAAGTACGGAGGATCAAAAATGGCGCCTGCACCTGGCCTCACGATTCGCAGAGGGTCTTCCTCCATGTCTACGGCAACAACCATTAGAGAATCATCCGCCGTTTGAGCCATATCCGTGCCTGGCAATTGGCTAACGCCCATCTCCAAGTCACCAGCGGTGGTCACCAAAGGCAAGTTTTCGTGTGCCTCTACCCCAGAATCATCCTCCGAATCGGATTTTTCCTGCGAACTCGAGTTAGACATTTTTCAAAAGAAGAAACAGAAGAAGAGAGAAAAGAAGCGCGAAACTCACCGAACCACTTCCAGAAAAAGAACCCGGTCTTTGCCGGAGGAATCACTCTCACTTGTCGAACTTTCTTCTTTCTCTGACTCATCATCGCTATGAGAAGGCTCAGTGCTGCTGGAATTCTTTAAAGAAATTGCTGCCTCCTGGCAACGTGCAAGGGCAGCGAAAGCATTAACACTACCAAAGCCCTGGAGGAAACAAGACACATGTTTTCAGCAGAAATTCACGTGTTTGGAGACAAACCAAAGAAGAGGCGACACATACATGGTTATTGGAAGAACTGAAAGACACGAGAGCTGTGGGAGGATCTTTTGAAACCGTCCGAAACCCGCCAGCCACGATTCTTCGTTCTCCGTTCCTTGGCACTGGGGACTTTCCGAGTTGCTAGGCAACTTTCGCTGAGATCTCTCAACATTGGATACTTCTTCAAAGCTGCTGGGAAGGTTTACAACGAACGTTCTCCACCACGTTATTCACAAAAGCTTGGATCATAATAAACTCGTCGCACGAACTCATTATAGCCAAAGGTCGTCGAAGTTACTCTTCCCATTTGTAAGAAGGGAAGGCGGATACCCGGCTCGAGGGCACCGGCATTGAGGGCGGCACGCAATGAATCCTTAGGAAGCACCGGTTTGGTAAGCAAGAGGTACCCCTTGATCGAAACCCATGTGACGAGCAAGCACGGTCAATATTGTAAGCGGCTATACGGAAAGACCCCATGAAGAAAGATGGCATATAACCGGCAAGCAGACTTTGAATGAACAAGTTTTCACCAACGCTCAAATCGCCATCGGAAGACAAAGACATGAGCGGAGCAGAAGCAAAGGTGTCAATTTGAGTCACTGACCTATGGACCGGCTCCCATGGGCGAAAATTGATTTCATACGACTTATCAAGAAGACTAACCAAGCTCACGCCAACCTTTGGACGCCTGTTCACCCATCGAAGAATTCGGGAACCCCCCCAACTCGCGGGAATCGAAGGCATCGGTTTCGGAGCATACTTCTTAAAGTGCTCCCATAGCCATACTTGCAGAAAAGCAACGTGCACATATGAATTCACTTTCATGAAACCATTCGAAACTCGCGTGTTCGCAACTAGATGATCCAGATGCACATACAGGGAACCGAGGAATAGCTTGCCAATGGGAAGAACTTCAACTTTTGCTAACTTCACAGCAACCGCTAGCAACTCTGGTCTTATTTCCTTCTTGCCAGAACTGTCATCGAAAATGTCTCTAGACAACCAGAGAGCCAAAAATCTTTGCAACATGAAGATCACTCGCTTTTTCATTCGGAGTTCCGGCTCGTCAGGAAACCACCGAGACATCCACCAGCTATAAAAGCACCTTTCATCCTCTTTCCGGACAGAATCCTTCGACTTCGCGGTGGAGTCTTTTCGAGCGTAATCTCCCAACTTAGCGGCAAGGTCATCCCGCATCTTCACCTCACTTTCGAGATAATTGGATTTTAAGATTCCCGATTCAGGAAGATTGACAAGAGATCCACACTCTCCAAGGAGAAAGTTATCTCACCCCATCTACATATGATTGTATGGGTGTCCGAACACCATCCGGAGATGAAAGCAACCAAGCCCGGATATCCTTCCTAACGGAGGTTTCTTGAAGCTCTAACAAACATCAATAATCTGCGCTCGAGTCGGGTTGGTGTTTATGTGCTCCTTACTCACCATGAACTCAACCCATCTACCAAAAGAACGCAATGGGCTTTGACACATCCGAAATCAATGTTGGAAGAGGAGTATACCCCTTTTTGAAGACAGAACCAGTATAGTATTCTGCGGGCGAATCGAACGTGTCTTCCTTTCATCTTCACCACCGGTTAACAAAATTGGCACGAAACACGGGTGATTTTTCCGAAGCGAGACGAGTTTTTTGGCGAAGAACTCATCATCCGTGTTTGGTTTGGAATTATGGACATCCTTTGAGGAAGCGAAATTTTGTCCAGGTAACATCTTGTCGGATCTTTAATAACAACTTAGTAACAAGATACCTGCATACAAAAAAAAAAAAAAAATTATCTCCCTGACACATAACCGCGCCCAACAAAAGGAAAACCCGAAATAATAAAAAAAAGAGGAGGGCGTATTCTCTACGGTTTCAAAACTATATACGCAGAATTTTCTTCGGGTTCAAGACTGTATACGCAGAATTTTCTTCGGGTTCAAGACTATATACGCGGTATTTTATATGGGTTCAAGTGTGCCTACAGTATCCTTCTTCGGGTTCAAAATTATATAGAGCATTTTTCTACGGGTTCAAAACTGCACGCGCAGTATTTCTTTCAGGGCCGAAAAATCATATATACAATATTTCTGCGGGTTCGAAGTCGTATGGAGCATATATACAGTATTCTTCTTCGGGATTCATGTACGGTATTTTCTACGGGTTCAAGGCGCACACGCTGTGATATTTTCTTTAGGGTTCAAAATTATATACGCGGTATTTTATACGGGCTCAAGTGCGTCTGCAGCAACCTTCTTCGGGTTCAAAATAATATATGGAGCACTTTCCTACGGGTTCGAATAATATATGCAGTATTTCCCTTGGTTGCATACATACAATATTTTCTACAAGAGACACGCCAGGAAATTATATGCGCAAAGAAAAACGCCTAGGGTTTACACCTACATAAAAGGAAATACTGGAAGACATACACGGAAGGCTGGTTTTCTTTATGACTCGTCATTTGGTAGGAAAGGATGAAAAGATGAAAGTGCAAGATGGGAGAAAGGGACTTTATATACATAGGCGTGAGGATTCTGAAATAGGGAAGGATTTCCTTTTACCAAAATCGTGCGTGTAAGAAGCGGGCCCACAAGGGCGCCCAACTTCCCAATGTCGCCCAAGTTGCACCGGCCCCACCAATCGCACCGACTTCCCAATGACCACCCAAGCCACGCCTGCAAGCACGCACACCTTGCGCCGGTCCCACCAGCCAGCTCACTCAATTTCCCAAGTCATGCCTGCAAGCACGCACACCTTGCGCCGGTCCCACCAGCCAGCACACTCAATTTCCCAAGTCACGCCTGCAAACACGCACACCTTGCGCCGGTCCCACCAGCTAGCACACTCAGTTTCCCAACTCACGCAACTTCCCAACGTCGCCCAAGCTGCACCGGCCCCACCAATTGTGCTAGCCTCCCGATTTGTGCAAAACTACCAGAGGCAAGGGTTCCAAATCCTATTCATAAAAGGTCAGACAAGCCTCCTCAATTGCATTTACGGTTTCTTTGTTGATAGTTTGTCACCATCTTATGCTTACCACGCAACAAAGCCCCTGTTCCGAGCTAAGCAGGGGACTTAATGTTGATGGTGGTTTTTAAACAAGGGTAAAATCGTAAAACCCCATGACCTAGTGTTACCCGCAACACATTAACTAAGAGCATTTAACTCGGTGTAAATAATTAATAGGGGTATTTTTTCAAAATACCAGATTAGGGTTTTCGACACGAGAACCCTAATTCCAAAACCAAGCCGCATCTTTGCGCACCATGGCAACAATGCCAAACCAAGCCGCACACTGCGCACCATGGCAACAATGCCAAACCAAGCCGCACTGCGCGCACCATGGCAACAATGCCAAACCAAGCCGCACACTGCGCACCATGACAACAATGCCAAACCAAGCCGCTGCTGCGCACCATGGCAACAATGCCAAACCAAGCCGCACATCTGCGCACCATGGCAACAATGCCAAACCAAGCCGCTGCTGCGCACCATGGCAACAACGCCAAAACCAAGCCGCACTGCGCACCATGGCAACAATGCCAAACCAAGCCGCACACTACGCACCATGGCAACAATGCCAAACCAAGCCGCACACTGCGCACCATGGCAACAACGCCAAAAACAAGCCGCACACTGCGCACCATGGCAACAATGCCAAACCAAGCCGCACACTGCGCACCATGGCAACAATGCCAAACCAAGCCGCACACTGCGCACCATGGCAACAACGCCAAACCAAGCCGCACACTGCGCACCATGGCAACAATGCCAAACCAAGCCGCACACTGCGCACCATGGCAACAACGCCAAACCAAGCCGCACACTGCGCACCATGGCAATAACGCCAAAACCAAGCCGCACACTGCGCACCATGGCAGCAACGCCAAAACCAAACTACATATCGCACTCATTGGCAACCATGCCAAACTAAGCCGCTATGCCATTGGCACATGCCAAAGATAGCGCCCTAGGCTTGCAAAACGTGCAACTAGGTCAACATGGCCGTACGTGCCATTGGCACATGCCAACGCGTACCACAAGCCATATTTCCAAGCCGCTATGCCATTGGCGCATGCCAAATATAGCGCCTTATGCTTACGAACCGTACAACCTAGGCCAAGTCGGCCACGCATGCCATTGGCACATGCCAACATGCTCGCTGGTAGCTTTTCCTACCAAGGCTACGGCCCTAACGGCCACGCATGCCATTGGCACATGCCAACATGCTCGCTGGTAGCTTTTCCTACCAAGACCACGGCCCTAACGGCCACGCATGCCATTGGCACATGCCAACATGCTCATTTGGTAGCTTTTCCTACCAAGACCACGGCCCTAACGGCCACGCATGCCATTGGCACATGCCAACATGCTCATTTGGTAGCTTTTCTTACCAAGGCCAAGGCCCTAACGGCCACGCATGCCATTGGCACATGCCAACATGCTTCTTTGGTAGCTTTTCCTACCAAGGCCACGTCCCTAACGGCCACGCATGCCATTGGCACATGCCAACATGCTCGCTGGTAGCTTTTCCTACCAAGGCCACGACCCTAACGGCCACGCATGCCATTGGCACATGCCAAACACACACGCTGGTAGCCTAACTTGCAAACCGTGCAACCTACCACCAAGGCATTCCGCACATGCCATTGGCACATGCCAAACACACACGCTGGTAGCCTAACTTGCAAACCGTGCAACCTACCACCAAGGCATTCCGCACATGCCATTGGCACATGCCAAACACACACGCTGGTAGCCTAACTTGCAAACCTTGCAACCTACCACCAAGGCATTCCGCACACGCCATTGGCACATGCCACACACGCCACTAGCAGCTCTGGCATTGCCATTTACACTCAACGTACAACCTACCACCAAGGCATTCCGCACATGCCAATGGCACATGCCACACGCGCCACTAGCAGCGCCACTTGCACTCAAGGTGCAACCAACGAGATATCAACACAAACTGGGGGGATGCTTTCCAGGGTTTTGGTTTGGCGGTCACAGGAATAAAGCGGTCAATTAATGAGGAAATAATGGTGAAAACGTTTTCACCCATTAACACCATGCGGTTACCACCTCCTCCCATTATTTCACCCTTTACTCTCTTCCTTCATGAGGCCAGGGTACGTTTCAATCTCGACTTGTATAAATAGGTCTTACCTATTTCCACCGGGACAACAAGTCTCGGTCGGAGAAAAATACTACACTCTCAGAAAAGGCAACTTTGCAAGCTCTCCAAAAAAGCTTTCATCTCTTGCAAGCTTCCGAAGCTTCCACTTTCTGATACAAGTCGAGACACTACTCTCCCATAACTATTCTGGTCTCAACACCTTTCTTGGCTTCCCTCCCCAAATTAACCCTTCTCCTCCACTTTGTGACCGAAGCAAGTCTGGAACGGCCATTTCTTGGTTTAGGTAGGACTTGTGCTGATTGATCTCTCGAATCTATAAAGTGCTCACGTGCAGCACATTTGTTTAGGGTTTGAACCAGTTTCTCACTCACCTACCGAAATTACCGAAATCGGCAGATTCGATTTTTACCCATAAACAGAAAGACATTCCAGGGTTGGTTGCTTTTATTTCCAGATGGTGTCCAGACACCCATACAGCCATATGCAGGTGGGGCGAAATGACCATTTCTTTGGAGAGCATGGCTGTGCTACTATATCTTCCTGTAATTGGAAACCTCGATGTCAGGCTGTCTGCAGACGAAGAAGAAATTCGCGCCACCCTAGTTACGAAGTCAAATGGATTCGTTCGGAAGGAAAACGAGACGAAGTGCTTTTATGACTGGTGGGTATCTTAGTGGTTTCCTGACAAGTTGGAGTCGAAGCAGAAGAATAGCCTACTTCATGTCGCGGCGTTCTTGGCTCTTTGGCTATCCAGGGATATTTTTGACGACGGTTCGGGCAGGAAAGAGATAAGACAGGAACTTATCATATTTGCCATAAAATTAGCAAAGGGTGTCGCTCTCCCCCTCGGTGGTTTGTTTCTTGGTTCTCTGTATGCACACCTGGATCAGCTGGTTTCGGACATGCGCGCCTCGAACGGCCATATGAAAGTGGATTCGTATGTTCATGCCGCCTTTCTACAGGCATGGTTGTGGGAGCATTTCGAGAAGTATGCCCCGAAACCGTTGGCTATACTTCCTGAGTCTTGGGGTGGCTCCAGAATACTGCGTTGGTCGAACAGGCGCCGAAACTGATTAAGTTTCTTGACCACTCGTATGCGGTTAATTTTCGTCCATGGGCTCCGGTGCATGCGTCCATAACTCAGATTAGTACCTTTGCTCCTGCTTCGAATATGTCTTTGTCTTCTGATGAGGAGGGCCTGAGCGTTGGAGAGATGGTGTTCACGCGTAGCCGCACGCCTGTCCACGTGCCATCCTTTTTTCGAGGAGCTTGCAAAGCGATCTCTTACAATATCGATAGGGCTGCTCGACATATGGGTTTTGACCAAGGGGTCCCACTTGTTCGTCAGCCGGTTGTCCAAGAAATCATGTTATCAACTGTTCTCGATGCTATTGCTCTTGTGTCGGGTAAAAGTCTGCCTTTCCTCACGGAACGGAATCCATCAACGACCTCCAAATACAACATATTTTGGCAGGATGAGTTTCTTGCTATTCATGGATTCGTGAATGATGTGGTAGAGAATCGTCAAGATAAGCCTTCTCTTGCGGTTTTAGCGGAACATCCATTGTTGAGGGGTCCCAACCGAAATTCTGTTAGTCCAAATGCAGATAGTCCCCAGGTGAAGGAACGAAGATCTAAAGATCGTGCGGACGGCTTTCAGTCAGACTCCATGAATCTGCCGACTTTTAGTTCATCCAATATGCGGGTACGTACGGCTCTCCTCTTGACCTTGGCCTGGATCGTTTATTTCCTTGTTCCTTTTCTGAGAATGCGCCCTTGTATTCTGTCCAGGGTCTCAGATGATCGAACGCCTTTGCCAAACTTGCGAGCAGTCAGAAAACATCATTTTTTGAGACAGAGAGCGGCGTTGCAGAGCCTTCCCATGATGACGTGGAACTCGAAAAGGATGAGAGTTTAGGGTCTAGCGGTGGCGAGAGCAATTCTTCCGACAGCAGTGTTGAATCTTCGTCTAGTCAGTCTGAAACTGAATCGGTGAGTCCCCTCCATGTTTTTCTTCTTTTCCCTTTTTTTTTTTTTTTTTTTTTTTTTTTTGCAGTAAAACTAAATTTTGATTTTTAGGAGGAAACCGTTCCTGGGGATGATCTTGAAGTGGAAGACCACCAGAATAAAGACGAGCCGTACTTCCACTTTGTGGAAAACCGTGCCGACTAGCGACTTGGACATGGAGATTCATCGTCCCGAGGGTCTTTGCCGTGACTCGGGTGGAGGAGAGCACTTCGGGGGTGAAATCGTAGTTAGGGATCTCCTGCCGATTCTTGATCCGATTGCGGGTGCCACCTTCAATCCTCCGTATCTGGCCCCTTTCCCGAGGTCATGTGTTGATTGGTGGATTTAGCATGCCGGCTAAACATGCGACATTGTACACCAAGATGCGGGAAAGCTATGGTCACATTGCCACGACTAAGAAGATCACTAGTCGACATGCGTTGGTCAAGCGTGTGGAGGAAGCCTTGTCTTCGATTGATGAGATGTGCAACGTGATTTGGTCATACAATTTCGAGGATGTAATCTCGAGTGGAAGTTCAATCGTGACATGTGCGTGGGCTTGAATTCAACATTCCTTGGTTCGTTGAAGGTCTCTCTACGATGTTGAAAGGTCGTTGGTCAAGCGGTTGAAGGTCCTTCCGCGGACATGATGAAGAAGCGGAAGCGTAATTCAAGAAGTTGTGCGGAAGCTAAAACTTAAGAGGGTGGCTCTCAAAGCACGAGGGAAGCCTTTGCCAAAAGTAGCAAGCCATTTGTTGGAAAACTTCCCTTGAATATATATCATCTTCCGGACCTCTTATCTTTAGGTTTTTTTTTTTTTTTTGAAAGGCAAATGAGACGCCTGGTTTTGGTTCTTGATTTTCTCGATTTTCTCGGGTTAATAGATAAATGCTACCTTGACGGTTTTGGATTATATATATATTTTGAATGAAATGTTTAGAATTGAATTGTCTTTGGCTATGAATGAAAGTGACGCAGACATCCCAGGGAAACCATGGAACCGTGTGTTGGTAGATGACATGGGATGAAACATGGTTATAGGTTTTATCAAAACTTGAAAAAAGCAAACCACGTATTTTTGTCTAGATATAAGACTTACTCGGTTTCTCAGGTCTTCTGATGAGAATAAACTTTCCGGGTGTAGGACCAAGTTTTTTTTTCTCGAGAAACATGGTCATGGGAATTCCCTAGTCTTCCGAGTCGTTGCTGAGTTGTCTGATAACTGCGTCGTTAATCCCTGGGCGGATCATTTTGCTTCCAGCCTCTGAGAAGTTCCCAGTCATCCCTTGTCGTGTCATGACTGATGATCCAGCCGTCGAGTAACTGAGTCGGAGCGGATCGCCTTCCTTTACCATCTTGACGTCTGGGTCGAAAAATGAAATTGTTGGTTGAAAATTGACATTGTTACCGAAAGATCGAACCTCCCACTGTGGTCGCCAATTATTTGTAGGTGAAAATGGTTTCTGCTGATTTCGGTAATTGGGTGTGCAGGTGAGAAACAATTTAAACCCTAAACAATGTACTGCAAGGGAGTACTTTAGATTCGAGGATCAATCTGTACAAGTCCGGCCTAAACCAAGAAATGGCGTTCCAGACTTGATTCGGTCACAAAGTGGAGGAGAATGGGTTTGTTTTGGGGAGGGAAGCAAGGAAAGTGGTGAGACCAGAATAGTTGATTCTGTAAGAGTAGTTGGGTTACTACGACTTGTTATCAGAAAAGTGAGAGAGCTAACAAGGTGAGCTAGCAAGTAAGTATTTCTGAGTGTTGTATCTACCGTATGAAATTGTTGTTCAATGGAAATATGTAAGACCTATTTATACAAGTCGGAGCAAAAACGTACCCTGGTCTCATTAAGGAGTGGGGAAGTAAATGGGAGGAGGTGGTAACCGTATGCATGGAATTGATGTTCCATAAAGTGGTTAACGCATGAAACTGGTTTTCATGAAACTACTAACGTTACGGAATTGATGTCCCATAAAGTTGTTAACGCATGTGCTTTATGTCCCATGAACGTTTCACACATAACTTCCCGTATTTACTAAACGCCTCACCCTTATGACACTTCCTTATGACGGGCGTAGTGTACGTCGCACGCTGTAAACCGCCAAACCAATACCCAAAGAGGATCCCCCAGTTTGTGTTGATGTCTCGAATGTTTTGGAAAACATGTAGCACGTTGTTGTGGCTTGGCAAGTCAAGCTCGAGAAACTTGCCAGCCTGGTGACCTTCGACGGTCGAGATTTTGCATCTTGAGAGGAGGGGCAACCGTTCATCGTTGCACGACTTCGTTTTGGGAGCCGCGTAGTGAGGGCCAACGTGGTGGCGCGGCTAGGTTGGCATGCCGTTGGCATGGCAAGGTTTGGTGTGGCCAAACTTAGGTTTTCGGGCCAAAGGTTACCATGTGTCGTCTGGTAACCTTGGATGGATAGGATTTTCTCCTGGGATTGAAGGGAAACCGTTGATTGTTGCACGCCTTCGTTTTGGTAGCCGCGTAGTGAGGGCCAAAGTGGTGGCGCGGATAGGTTGGCATGCCATTGGCATGGCAAGGTTTGGCGTGGACAAACTTAGGTTTTCGGGCCAAAGGTTACCATGTGTCGTCTGGTAACCTTGGATGGCTAGGATTTGCTCCTGGGTTTGAAGGGCAACCGTTGATTGTTGCACGCCTTCGTTTTGGTGGCCGCGTAGGGAAGGCCAACAGGGTAGCGCGGCTAGGGTATGGTTAGGCTTGGCATGTGGGGCCAAGGGTTCGCCTTGGGTGTGGCTAGCTTTGGCTAGGTGTGATTTTGGCTTGGCATGTGGGGCCAAGGGTTTTCCATGGGCGTATGGCGTGGCTAGGGCCAAGGCAAAGGCGTTTGGATTGGCATGATGTGACTAGCATGGCTAGGACCAAGGAAAAGTGCGTTTGGCATGGCGCGGCTAGCTTGGCTAGGTTTGGTTTGGCTTGGAATGTGGGGCCAAGGGTTCGCCTTGGGTGTGGCTAGCTTTGGCTAGGTGCGGTTTTGGCTTGGCGTGTGGGGCCAAGGGTTTTCCATAGGCGCATGGCGTGGCTAGGGCGTTTGGCTTGGCATGATGTGACTAGCATGGCTAGGGCCAAGGCAAAGTGCGTTTGGCATGGTGCGGCTAGCTTGGTTAGGTTTGGTTTGGCTTGGCATGTGGGGACAAGGGTTCGCCTTGGGCGTGGCTAGCTTTGGCTAGGTGCGGTTTTGGCTTGGCGCATGGGGCCAAGGGTTTGCCATAGTCGCATGGCGTGACTAGGGCCAAGGCAAGGGCATTTGGCTTGGCATGATGTGACTAGCATGGCTAGGGCTAAGGCAAAGTGCGTTTGGCATGGCGCGGCTAGCTTGGCTAGGTTTGGTTTGGCTTGGCATGTGGGACCAAGGGTTCACCTTGGGCGTGGCTAGCTTTGGCTAGGTGCGGTTTTGGCTTGGCGCGTGGGGCCAAGGGTTTGCCATAGGCGCGTGTCGTGTCTAGGTTGGGCTAGGTGCGGTTTTGGCTTGGCATGTGGGGCCAAGGGTTTGCCATAGGCGCATGGCGTGACTAGCATGGGCTAGGTGCGTGACCAAGCTAGGGTCTTGGGGCAAAGGTTGTTTGATAGCCGCGTAGTTAAGGCCAGTATGGTGGCACGACATGGGGCCATGGCGAGGTGCGTTTGGCATGGCGCAGTAGGTGTGGCTGGCATGATTTGCCATTGTCACGGAGGTGCGGCTAGCATGGCTGGCGCGGTTGGTGTGGCTGGCATGATTTGCCATTGGCACAGAGGTGCGGCTAGCATGGTTGGCATGCTTTGGCGCGGTCGGTGTGGATGGCATGATTTTCCATTGGCACAGAGGTGCGGCTAGCATGGTTGGCATGCTTTGGCGCGGTCGGTGTGGCTGGCATGATTTGCCATTGGCACAGAGGTGCGGCTAGCATGGTTGTCATGCTTTGGCGCGGTCGGTGTGGTCGGCATGATTTTCCATTGGCACGAGAGGTGCGGCTAGCATGGTTGGCATGCTTTGGCGCGGATCGGTGTGGGCGGCATGATTTGCCATTGGCACGGAGGTGCGGCTAGCATGGTTGGCATGCTTTGGCGCGGTCGTTGTGGCCGGCATGATTTTCCATTGGCACAGAGGTGCGGCTAGCATGGTTGGCATGCTTTGGCGCGGTCGGTGTGGATGGCATGATTTGCCATTGGCACACGTGGGAATTAGGGTTTGGCTTGTCGTAACCCTAATTTGAAAAAGATACCCCGGCAATTATTTAGGAACACATTAAAGGTTTCAGTAAATATGCCTAGTAAATGCTTGTTACTTTAAATGTTGTGACATCACTGTCTGCTAGGGTTTAGTGTTTTACGATTTTAACCCTAAGCTAAAAACCACCATCAACAATATTAAACACAAGAAAACCTCTACAAAGATGAATAGGTAACCCTGAAATAATAACAGGAGGAAACTGGACCCATTCCTTCTTTACATAGTTCTTTTGAAGCATATGATGGTCAGGTTCTTCCACTTTCGAATTCTCTTGCATCATTTTTATAGGTTAGTTCAAAATCAGTTGGATTGTCTTTAGAGATCCAAGCAACATCTCATTAATTTTGCTTGTGTAGCTACTTAGTGCTTTCCAAACTTCAGCTAGAGAGAGTGTTCTATTTTTTATTCTTCTTGGTACTTCTATTGTTTTTATTCCAGAATTATAATATATTGCGAAAGTTGTTTGATGTGTAGTACTTTGTTTTCCTTGAAAAACTTTTTTACATATTTCTTTCCATATGAACCATATTTTGGTTAGAATTAATTATATGGAAATAGAGTTGCTAGACTTTTCCATCAAGAGTTTGCAAATCTCTAGAAGTTTTTGTTAGAGCACTGCTCAGTTGAACTCGCAAGCGTTGCTATCTCAAGCTTGTTTGTCAAGTTTAGTTGCCAAAACTATAAGTCTTGATGTCTAGTCTACTTATAGCTAAGTCTCGGATTAGGATAGAAAGTGTAGTTGAGCTTAGACTTCACGATGTTCATCTATTGAAGACGAAGAACTACTAAGGGGAGCTTGTGGAACTTCATCGACAAAAGGTATGTGGAGACTTGAACTCATCTATAACTCAAAAGTCTATCTACTCTATCTCCTATTTGAGACAAAAGTCGTATAACTATATAGACTACAATGATGCACATTTGATATTTCGAGTTGAGTTTAACTCGCGTACATATTTCTCCAAATATGTGTTGATAAGCTTTCGATTTAACCAAGTTCATCTTATATCCTTGACGAAAGTCAAAAGATGATCATGTGAAAATCGCCTGATAACATCTTACATGATTTGTGTGAGACAGTCATTGTTGTAGACTCAGAATGTTTCGTATTGATCATTCGATCACTTGAAAATTGTTTGGAAGCTAATAGTTTGTGTGAGACAGCTATTCCCGTCTTCCGAGAATGTTTCAATGGTTGAAATGAGAGTTTAGAAGAATTGGATTTAAGCATAGTATGCGTACTTGCATATATGTAATCCATGTCCGGGAACCATAGTATGCATACCCATATGCGTACATGTTGATTTGTGAAAGCCCGGGACCCTAGTACGCATACCTGTACGCATACTGGCGTAAGGTTTAGGTCCGGGAATTTCTGCTAAGTTTGGAAGTATGCGTACCTGTTTGCATAGTGGCGAACCAAAACTTAGTCCTACCACTAAGGTATGCGTACCGGTTTGCATACCTGAGTGGATGATGTTCTAAAATCGGTTTGTTCATGAACTAATACATTTATATAATAAGGAATGCAATCTTTTGCAAACCGTGGCTATAATGTTCATGACTTGATTCGAGTGAATCAAAATCGATTTTGCTTCAATTGTGTCTTGTATACTTCGATGAGAATATAAACAATTGAACAACTTTAGAACTAGTTTCATTTGAGTCATTTGAACTAGTTATGGTTAAGATGAATGAGGTTGATATGAAAGTATTCATATGGCTAACTTCGGTTAACTATTGTTGAGCCAACAAGGTGTACATGTTTAGGTATGGTTACTCATATCTAAATAAAGGTACATTTCATTTGTGTATAACAAGCTAAGTTCGATCTAACGGTTGAAAGATATTAGCTTGAGTCTAATCAGGTTTTCATCTAACGGTGAATATTGAATGCTTTGTTACCAAGGTAACAATGATTGCAAACCCTGATTTGGAGACAATATAAAGGAGAACTCTAGCAACTGGGAAACCCAATCCCCACACCTCCTGTGTGATACTAGTTGCGACTAGAGTCGATTCTCCTTTAACCTTAGGTTTTTCATGAAACCTTGTAGGCTAACGACTTGAAGACTTCATTGGGATTGTGAAGCCAGACCTAACTTTTTTCTCTGTAGTTGCGTGATCTGATCATGTTGTTTTCTATCGTGATTGAGTATTATCTTCTCTAAGATTGGCTCGAGATTTAATCTCCGATAGGCAAGATAAAAAGTAGTCACAAACATCTTCGTCTCATCGTATGTGATTCCACAATATCTTGTTTCGCTACCATACGATTAAGATTATTGTGAGATGATTGATATTTCTAGGCTGTTCTTAGGGAATATAAGTCCGGTATATCAATTGGTTCTTGTTCACCTTGATTTATCAAAAGACGGAACAAAACTCATGGGTTTATCTGTGGGAGACTGATTTATCTATTCAATAGACTTTTCTGTGTGAGACAGATTTGTTTATCAAGTCTTTGACTCTGGGTCGTAGCAACTCTTAGTTGTGGGTGAGATCAGGTAAGGGAATCAAGTGCGTAGAATCCTGCTGGGGTTCAGAGATGTAAGGAACGCGACTGTACCTTGATCAGTATGAGATTGGTTAGGGCTCAACTATATTCCAGTCCGAAGTTAATTGGCAGGGAAGCTAGTGTCTGTAGCGGCTTAATACAGTGTGGTGTTCAAATCTGGACTAGGTCCCGGGATTTTTCTGCATTTGCGGTTACCTCATTAACAAAATTTCTGGTGTCTGTGTTATTTCTTTTGCGCATTATATTTGTTTATATAATTGAAATATCACATGTTGTGTGTAGTTCATTCAATTAGACAATCCAACCTTTGGTTGTTGATATAAATTGATTGACACTTGAACATTGGTCTTTGGTACCGTTCAAGTCGCTTCTCATAATAATCAGGCTCACGGATTCACATCTGTTTGATTTGTTGATTGATTACATTGAGAAATATAGATATAACTATTGGATATATTTTCCTTGATTGAGTCTAATCCCCACACCTCCTGTGTGATACTAGTTGCGACTAGAGTCGATTCTCCTTTAACCTTAGGTTTTTCATGAAACCCTGTAGGTTAATGACTTGAAGACTTCATTGGGATTGTGAAGCCATACCCAACTATTTTCTCTATAGTTGCGTGATATGATCATGCTATTTTCTATCGTGATTGAGTACTATCTTATCTAAGATTGGCTCGAGATTTAATCTCTGATAGGCAAGATAAAAAGTAGTCACAAACATCTTCGTCTCATCGTTTGTGATTCCACAATCTCTTGTTTCGCTACCATACGATGAAGATTATTGTGAGGTGATTGATATTTCTAGGATTTTCTTCAGGAATATAAGTCTGGTATATCAATTGGTTCCTGTTCACCTTGATTTGTCAAAATACGGAACAAAAATCATAGGTTTATCTGTGGGAGACAGATTTATCTATTCAATAGACTTTTCTGTGTGAGAAAGATTTGTTTATCAAGTCTTCGACTTTGGGTCGTAGCAACTCTTAGTTGTGGGTGAGATCAGCTAAGGGATTCAAGTGCGTAGAATCCCGCTGGGGTTTAGAGACGTAAGGAGCGCAACTGTACCTTGATCAGTGTGAGATTGGTTAGGGCTCAACTACATTCTAGTCCAAAGTTAACTTGGAGTAGGCTAGTGTCTGTAGCGGCTTAATACAGTGTGGTGTTCAAATCTGGACTAGGTCCCAGGGTTTTTCTGCATTTGCAGTTTCCTCGTTAACAAAATTTCTGGTGTCTGGGTTATTTCTTTTCCGCATTATATTTGTTTATATAATTGAAATATCACAGGTTGTGCGTAGTTCAATCAATTAGATAATCCAACCTTTGGTTGTTGATATAAATTGATTGACACTTGAATATTGGTCTTTGGTACTGTTCAAGTTGTTTCACATAATAATCAGGCTAACGGATTTTTATCTGTTTGATTTGTTGATTACATTCTGAAACAGAGATATAACTCTTTGATATATTTCTTGATTGAGCTCGCTTTATTAGTTGGTGCTCTCAGAATTATATTGGAGTTTGTCCATATAGATTGCTAAAAGAAATATTGGGTGAGATTGTTAGACCCCCGCTTTTTCAATTGGTATCAGAGCAGGCAAACACGTTTAAGACCTCATAAGTATGTGTTTGTAGCGATCTGACTCTATGGACAGAGGTGCTATCTCTATAAACGTACCACCAGTCTTCGATGGCTCAAATTACTCATGGTGGAAAATTGTTATGCGTGCCTTTCTTCAAGCGAGTGATTTTCAAACATGGGTATATGTTGTTATTGGCTATGATCCTCCAATTTTTACAGTAGACGGTGTATCTATTGCAAAGGATATTGGTAGATATGAACCTAACGAGATTCTCGCTGCAAAGCAAAATTATGACGGTTTAAATGCTATCATACATGCCATTACCCCAGATCTTCAGCACCATGTGACTATGTGCACTCGGTCTAAATATGTGTGGCATATCTTAGAAACTGTATTCGAAGGAAATTCCTCTAAGAAAGAAGCTAGGCTTCAAAACCTATGTTCTGATAGGGAAAACCTTCGTATGGCTGATGAGGATTCATTTGATGAGTTTAATCACAAAGTGTATGAAATTATTAATGCATATTTTTCGTTGGGTAAGACTATTCCTGAAAAGGACATTGTGATGAAAATTCTCAGATCATTGCCAGCCAAATACGATTCTAAGAAGCATGCCATCGTTGAAGGAAATAAACTTAACACTCTTTCCAGAAACACATTGGTTGGGAAGTTAAAGATCTTTGATCATGAGCATATATCCAAATCTGGAAAGGATATTGCTTTCAAGGCACAAAAGAACACTAATTACTTGATAAAAGTAAGAGTGTTGGCATCTCTGAAGATGATCCTTCTGAGACTGATTCATCAGATGAAGATCTTGATCAGTCAGTCTCTCTGATCACAAGACAGTTTAGAGATCTTATTTTGAAGAGAAGTAAACGGTTCACCAGATACAAACCTAAGTCATCCGTTAAACCTCATAATCGTGTTCCTCCTAAAAACAAGGATTCTGATGATACTGATGACGAGGATATGCCACAGTGCTTCAAATGTAAAGGTTTTGGTCATTTTTCCAATGAGTGTCCAAATCGTAAGAAATACACTGGAAACAAAGAAAGGTCTTGCTGCAACTCTTGATGAAATGTCCGATCACTATGATTCTAACGAAGATGAAAAATCAAGTGTTGCACTCCTCTGTGAAAATATTGATTTTGATAATTGTAGCAATACGTACATCAACCTCGATATTCTTCCTGGAAAGACTTCAATCACCTTGGAGGATAAAATGGATTTCTCTATGTCTACTGGAAATTCTTATTCTAATGTTTCAGATTATACCGTGTGTGTAGCAACTTGCACATCCATGGCGTATGAATCATCCTCTCTATTGACATGTTCTTATGTACTCTCAAGGGTCATGAAATCCCCAATTGTTTCAAGTACAAACATAAGATAATATATGTCAATAAACTACAACGGAGAGCAAATCGATTAGCAAAAAAACTCAAATTTGTTCAGAAGTCGACTGAGGTATGTAATTTTATCTCCTCTCCAAAGAAGTTAATTTCCAAAGAAATGTCTAGACCTTTAGAGAAAAGAATACGGTATAAACAATATGTGAAACAGGGTTCTAAGAATTCCATTCAAGAAGGGTATGGTGGATAGATTATTGTTCACCCCAGCACAACTTAATTGTGTTGGCTGTGTGTCTTGTCTCATGTGCCTGATTCAAAAGAGACAAGGAATTGCACACCTTAGGATTTAAGGAAAAGAGAAAAAGATTTTTGTTATGTCTTTTTAGTCTTGTTTTCACGTTTTGGAATTCTTTCATCCTTTCATCCTTTCATATCTAATTGATATTGAAAGGGCCTTCCCTATTTGATTAATAAAAGAGGGTTAATATCGACAATTCTGCCTTCTTTAGGGTTGTGAGTCGTGCGTACGTGAATATTTTTTAGTGTATAAAGGTTTCGTAACCCTACATTCATTTTTCCTTCTCTGAAAAACTCTTTCTATCACAAGATTGCTGGTTGAGTCTGATTTGTGAATTCCTCCCACAATACCATACTTGTATGGAGAATCCAAGTGTTATGTCTTCTGATGGAAAAGATGTTAATATGATTGTTAAGCCATCAACCATGAAGGAAAATGTTAAATCTCCTGTTCAACCAACTTTGAAAATAAAAAGAAGGAATGTGAGGAAACCAAGGGATGTTCCTTCAAATCTTCAGAAGTTTTCTGGTGTTCTTGAAGAGTTGATTGAAACAAGAAATGAGATTTAGCTAATAAAGGCTATTGTTTTGAGGACTCTCGAAATTTCATCAGTCTAGAAGGTTTGTTGGAATTGACTCCTTTCTTCATGAACCTTATGTTCCAATGGCTGTTGACGACAAGGAGTTCGGGGACGATAAAGAATTTTTTAAAGGCCTTAATGTCTAGGAAACTTCTTATGAGAATGTATTGTTAACTAGGGTTTGGAATAGTCATTATTGTGAGTACACTTAGCTATGTCCAACGATTTTCATCTTGCAATGTGTTTAGATTTATTTATTTAAATTCTAAAGTTGATTTGGAAGATGATTTTGCAGTATTAATCTTTATGGTTTCATATATTGCAACTTGTTATGGGATATGTGTGTTTGCGTCCGTGAACTATGATTGTCCCATACACATGTCAAAATTTAAGTCTTTCATATGTCATTATGCAAATATTGATAAAATAATGAATGAACTTTTGACAAACACAAGTTAAGCCTATTATGTCATTATACAAATATTGATGGAAGATAGGATGAACTTTTGTTCACAAAGATTAAGTCTATTATATGTCTCTATGCAAATAGTGATGAAAGATAGAATTAATCTTTGAATACTCCGCAGTATTGGTCTTTCCCTGATCCACATCTTTGTGTATATACTGTGCGGCTCCGTAAGTTCTCTTATGTGAGCATTTCCGATTAAATTAATCATGGGTTCTCTTGTGGTTAATTAATTGAGTATTTTGGATACAAGTTCATGTTTCATGCGATTTGTTAATGTCCAAAGAAATCCTTATTTTCTTGTGAAAGTAAGGTCACTCTTGTTGTTCTTTCGGGAATGCCATTATATGGGGGAGAGTTCTTAATTGAACTTATGCATAATTGCCAAATCTTTGTGGAGAGTGCGGTTGTGGAATATTGTAGGGGTTATCTTGTATCTTTATAAACTCCTTGATGAATGCATTTAGTTTCGGCTATATGATTGCATCTAAACAAGTTGATATGTTGTTCTCTTTTGGTCATGAAGTATCTCTATGGAAATTTCATTAGGATCCCACTAGTTTTCGTACCTTTGCCAATTTTTATTGACAAAAAGGGGGAGAATTAATGTGTAGTTCACACTACAAATACATATGATTTACGGATCATTATGTAAGGGGGAGTGGTTTTCATGTGAGATGAAGTATTGACTAAGGGGAGTGATACATATCACCATAGTATTGTTGTCAAAGTTGTGACACAATTGAAATTTGATACTGTGTAATAATACTATGACACTGTATAACAATGCTTGAGACCAACTGTTTTCTCATTGTTATAGCTACGGATCTTCAACAACATTGATGCTGAGTTGAACACGTTCAGAATCACTGCAGTAATTGGAAGTGACGAAGATTTCGAGTAATGTTGAAGAACCAAGGAGATCAAGCATTTGGATGAGAAGCTACAAAGTTTATTTATTTTGTAATCCATTTGTATTGATAGTTTTGTCACTAAAATTGACAAATGAGGAGATTATTAGAGCACTGCTCGGTCGAACTCGCAAGCGTTGCTATCTCAAACTTGTTTGTCAAGTTTAGTTGTCAAAACTATAATTCTTGATGTCTAGTCCACTTATAGCTAAGTCTCGGATTAGGATAAAAAGTGTAGTTAAGCTTAGACTTCACAGCGTTATCTATTGAAGACGAAGAACTACTAAGGGGAGCATGTGGAACTTCTATCGACAAAAGGTATGTGGAGATTTCAACTCATCTATCACTCAAAAGTCTATCTACTCTATCTCTTATTTGAGACAAAAGTCGTATAGCTATATGGACTTCAATGATGCACATTTGATATTTCGAGCTGAGTTTAACTCGCTTACATATTTCTCGAAATATGTGTTGGTAAGCTTTCTCTTTAACCAAGTTCATCTTATATCCTTGACGAAAGTCAAAAGATGATCATGTGAAAATCGCCTGGTAACATCTTACATGATTTGTGTGAGACAGTCATTTGATGTAGACTCGGAATGTTTCGTATTGATCATTCGATCACTTGAAAATTGCTTTGAAGCTAATAGTTTGTGTGAGACAACTATTCCCGTCTTCCGAGAATGTTCCAATGGTTGAAATGAGAGTTTAGAACAATTGGATTTAAGCATAGTATGCGTACTTGCATATATGTAACCCATGTCCAGGAACCATAGTATGCATACCCGTATGCGTACATGTTGGTTTGTGAAAGTCTGGGATCCTAGTACACATACCGGTACGCGTACTGGCGTAAGGTTTAGGTCCGGGAAATTCTGCTGAGTTTGGAAGTATGCATACCTGTTGCATAGTGGCGAACCAAAACTTAGTCCGGCCACTAAGGTATGCGTACACGTTTGCATACCTGAGTGGATGAGTTCTAAAATCGGTTTGTTCATGAACTAATGCATTTATATAATAAGGAATGCAATCTTTTGCAAACCGTGACTATACTGTTCATGACTTGATTCGAGTGAATCAAAATCGATTTTGATTCAATTGTGTCTTGTATACTTCTATGCGAATATAAACAATTGAACAACTTTAGAACTAGTTTCATTTGAGTCATTTGAACTAGTTATGGTTAAGATGAATGAGGTTGATATGAAATTGTTCATATGGCTAACTTCGGTTAACTATTGTTGAGCCAACAAGGTGTACACATTTAGGTACGGTTACTCATATCTAAATGAAGGCACATTTCATTTGTGTATAACAAGCTAAGTTCGATCTAACAGTTGCAAGATATTAGCTTGAGTCTAATCAGGTTTTCATCTAACGGTGAATATTGAATGCTTTTTTACCAAGGTAACATTGATTGAAAACCCTGATTTGGAGACTATATAAAGGAGAACTCTAGCAACTGGGAAACCTAATCCCCACACCTCATGTGTGATACTAGTTGCGACTAGAGTCGATTCTCCTTTAACCTTAGGTTTTTCATGAAACCCTGTAGGTTAATGACTTGAAGACTTCATTGGGATTGTGAAGCCATACCCAACTATTTTCTCTATAGTTGCGTGATATGATCATGCTATTTTCTATCGTGATTGAGTACTATCTTATCTAAGATTGGCTCGAGATTTAATCTCCGATAGGCAAGATAAAAAGTAGTCACAAACATCTTCGTCTCATCGTTTGTGATTCCACAATATCTTGTTTCGCTACCATACGATGAAGATTATTGTGAGGTGATTGATATTTCTAGGATGTTCTTCAGGAATATAAGTCTGGTATATCAATTGGTTCCTGTTCACCTTGATTTATCAAAATACGGAACAAAAATCATAGGTTTATCCGTGGAGACAGATTTATCTATTCAATAGACTTTTCTGTGTGAGACAGATTTGTTTATCAAGTCTTCGACTTTGGGTCGTAGTAACTCTTAGTTGTGGGTGAGATCAGCTAAGGGATTCAAGTGTATAGAATCCCGCTGGGGTTCAGAGACGTAAGGAGCGCAACTGTACCTTGATCAGTGTGAGATTGGTTAGGGCTCAACTACATTCTAGTCCAAAGTTAACTTGGAGTAGGCTAGTGTCTGTAGCGGCTTAATACAGCGTGGTGTTCAAATCTGGACTAGGTCCCAGGGTTTTTCTGCATTTGCAGTGTCCTCGTTAACAAAATTTATGGTGTCTGTGTGTTGATGGTGGATTTTCATTTAAGGTTAAAATTGTAAAAAAATCAGAAAATCATGCGCTGACATCTTGTAAAAGATAAAGCCATTAATAAGTGTTGGATACTCCCTCACTTAATTCACCTAGAATGGAGCATGTGACAACAATCCCATTCTATGAATACACGAAATTCATCCAGGTTGGAGCATGTAGCAACAATCCCATATACCCTGTGAATTCTAGCATTATTAATTAATGCGCAATCAGCCTTGTTTTTCCTGTACTCATTATCAGTACGGCATGACGACTGAGTGTTTCTCTTACAGAGCAACACGAACCTCCAAGCATTATAATGAAACCATGTACGAAATACCCGTACTGGTGACTCTCGGTGTGTTATACTAGCCGATTGAGCCCCTCTCGGTGTGTTATACTAGCCCGATTGAGCATCCGGGACTGACCGTGTATCGGTCCGGATATGATCTGATCATCCAACTCCACAAGCATGATTGGATGACCCGGATCAATTCCATCACCCCCAAGCGGTATGGAATATCCCTTTGCTTAGAACCAACGCGGACCCCGCATGGTCGGCCTCCCTCCAATTGGCCTAGCTTTCCAAAACGTCCAAACCATAGCGGTATGGGCGGAAAACCCTAAATTAGGGTTTGCGGCATATTACATGTGTCGCAAAGCAGTCTCAACCATCCATCTTCGCGGTATATATGGAGGGTGTAGATGTAGATTCAAAGGGCCCGAGCATGTCAACACAATCACCGTGGGCCTTTGCATACCGACCAATCGGTCGGGACCAACCATGGTTGGTTATCTCAATTCGTGCACCGAATCAAGCATTGACGCACGGCCTTGAAACCCAAAATTAGGTTTTCGAGCATCACGAGCGTCCATCTTCTCCGGCACGAATGGAGGGTCCAAGATCAGATTAAGCAGGTCCGGTCATACCAAAGATGACCACCGTGGACCCATCTATCCCCTCACCCGATCGGCCAAGGCATATCATGCTGGTTACTACAAGACGCGCGCCCAAACTAGCGTGGTCGCACCTCCCAAACCATGGCCGATCTCGACCGCCCAACTTTGCCGGACGATTTGGATGGCTCGAGATCACGTTTTCATGGGATATTCGGGTATAGGCGTGAACACCAGCCTACCACCTTCACACTGAGACCAATCGGCCAAGACCGACCAAGATTGGTCATCTTGGAACGTGCGCCCGAAGTGGGCATGACGCGCGGCTCTTGCGGCCTTTGGTTTTTGTCACAAATTGATCACGACCACTCAACTTCACCGGACGAATTGAGTGGCCCAGATCATACTTACGTGACGTAATGGGTATAGGCGCCTACACCGTCATGTTGTTTACACACACGCATGGTCGGCCTTGTCAAAATTATATCCCATGCTTGGTTTCGACCAAGCTGAAGAGTGATGCTTGCGCACCTCTTCAAAAACCCTTAATCATTAACGGTCGCAGATGAGTGTCTCAAAGAACATCTCGTCCGTTCAACTTCACCGACTTGGTTATACAACCCAGTCGGGAGTTAATTGGTCAAGTGAGGCGTCATGGTGACCACCACCCGTCACTTTACCACACCAGGATGCAGTACCTGCATAAAATACACATGATACTTCACAAGTATCAACTTCCTGAATAACGCAGTTATTCAATTTAGAATTACATGCTACCTTTCGTGGATCCACAATTCACACATTCCAGACATCAATCATGTCACAAATCGGGGGATACACGGGGTATTGGTCGGCGGTTTACGGCGTGCAACGCGCCATCACAAGAACGTGTTAGTAAGTTATGGACGGTTAGATATGACAGGAGAAGTGGGCAAGACTGGTCGTGTAACACCAACACACACCTCCACTACTCCATCACTCCACTTCCTCCACTTCCCACGAGAGACGTGAATAAGGCTCAAATGACTTGTATAAATAGGTTCTCCTCCCTATTTTCCAAACGGGAGAAAACAAGAGCAAGTCCGGACAAAATACGAAACCAAGTGTTAATACAAAACACCGGAATCGATAGCTTGCATCCTGTAGGTTCGGAGTTTCATTACAAGTCATAAGTAAGCCAACACCTTCACAATATCAACACCTTCTTCGCTTCCCTCCCTAAGATCAACCCCATCTCCTTCACTTTGTGACCGAAACAAGTCTTGAACGGCTATTTCTTGGTTTAGGCCGGACTTGCACAGATTGATTTCCGAATCTACAAGCACTCACCGCGCAGTGCATTTGTTTAGGGGTTTAGACTCATTCCTCATCCACACACCCCAAATTACCAAATCCGGCAGGAGTAGTTTTCACCCATAAACAATTGGCGACCACAGCGGGAGGTTAATCTCTCGGTTGTAAAGTCAATTTCTTCAATACCATTCAATCAATTTCGAGATGGTTGGTCTTAGGACCGCCTCGTGACCTCAAATTCCGATGGTTCCTCCGACGGAGACACCCTCCTCCTAACGGCGTATCTGACGGCATGATCAGGAGATTTCCAACATTAAGCGAACTAGCACGGGTACAGGAAATTCACACGAAGAACATGGAGCTAATCAAAGAAGCGGTAAACGACATACTCGATCTCCTCATCAAGATGACATCGAGAGATGAGCGTTAGGAGACTTCTACACGGGGACTAGTTCCCCTCGGATCAACGGTTTTACTACGAACCGAGAGGCCGGTGGATCGGGAAGCGGCATCTCTAGTGGAAAGCTTGTGTGAACTCTTGCACCTCTCGAAGAATCAACGGCAGAGACGTTTCTGCGAGTTAATAAAATAGCTACGGACGTACACTGTCTCCTTCTCGTCCAGAAGTCTTAACTACATCGGAAACATCTGTAAATAATGTTACATTCACAGAAGACAACATGATGGCAGAGGAAGGTCACAATCGGGCCCTACATGTTACCGCTCACATCAAGGGTTCAGAGTTCAGGAGAGCCCTCGTCGACACAGGAGCATCTTCGAATGTGATTACTCTCAAGACTCTCAAGACAGCCAAGGTTAGCCTATGCAAGATTGTACGGCAGCCCACCACGATGACGGACTTCGAAGGAAATCAGACCCAGCACATACGGGTATGTCAATCAATTTATCAGTAGGGCCCGTTCGATCAAGAGCAAAGTTTGAAGTCATGGAAAAGGAGCCAGGACTACCATATGATACTGGGGAGACCGTGGCTTCACGACAACAAGGTCATTCCCTCAACGTATCACCATTGCCCGAAGACCACGCTAAATGAGAAAGTCATCCGCATTCCTGCATCATTGTCTCCGTACGCACCAATATGCGGAGTGGAGCTGTTCGATCCAAAAGGTACCTCGCAGAGAGGATCAGACAAAGTCCTGTGCACCCCACTACCCACGTGGGTTTCAATCCAGGAAGAAGACCGACTTGCATCACTGAGGGCCAAGCACCACGACACGCCTTCTCTGACGAAGTGTCCATCTTTATCTAGTGAAGCTTCAACCCACGTTCACACCAAAAGGGAACGCACTTTTGAAGCGAAACGTGACCAGAAGGGAAGACAATATACGAGCGCCGCATTGTTAGCAATTAGCAGGAGAGACGGCACTTTTGGTCTCTCCGCCCAATTGAATCTTTGCAAGAACGACGGAATACAAGAGGAGGTATTGGACGCCCGCGACAACTACAGGATGGAACCAATTCCACGGACCGACGAGCTCTCGAGGCTGTTAACATCGGGAATGAAGAATCTCCCAGCCGGTCTCTATCGGTTCGACTCTGTCCACAAGCGAACGTCGAGTCTTGTTCAACTACTCAAGGAGTACCAAGATGTGTTCGCTTGGACATACGAGGAAATGCCAGTCCGGATGAAAAATTGGTCACCCATCACTTACATGTCATACCGGATCCAAGCCAATCAAGCAATCTCAGAGGCAATTCGGACATGAGGTAGAAGAACAAATCAAGAACGAAATTGAAGTTACTAGTCTGCTGACTTCATCGGACCTATTCATCATCCGACTGGTTAGCTAATGTGGTCCCGGTAAAGAAGAAAAACGGACAGATTCGGTCTTTGCGTGGATTTCAAAGACTTGAACAAGTCTTTGCGCCAAGGACGACTTTCCCCGCCTAACATCGACATGTTAGTAGACGCCACTAGCGGACACGGCATGTTTTCCTTCATGGATGGTTACTGGCGGCTACAATCGAGATAAGGATGTATGAGCACGACGCAAGTAAGACTGACCTTAGAACCCCTCTTGGCAATTTTTACTATCTTTGTTATGCCATTCGGTTTAAAAACGTCGGCGCAACGTACCAACGTGCTATGACAACAATCTTCCATGACATGATGCATAAACAAGTAGAAGACTACGTAGATGATATTGTGGTCAAGTCAAGGGCTCGAGCAGATCACACCAACGTCTTACGGCAAGTGTTCGAGAGGTGTCGAGAATACAAGTTGAAGATGAATCCTTTGAAATGTGCTTTCGGTGTCTCTTGGGCAAATTTCTAGGATTCCAAGTAACCGCGGAAGGGATCAAGGTAGATCCGTCCAAGACTCAAGCTATCCTCACAATGCCACCTCCACGAACTGTGAAGGAACTCCAAAGTTTCATGGGCAAGGTAAACTACATCCGACGTTTTATCTAGGGTCTAGCCCAACTTGCCGCCTCATTCACTCCCCTTGCTAAAGAAAGGAGCTAGCTTCATTTGGACCACAACCTTGAGAAGAGGCTTTTCAAAAGATTCAACGAATCTGTCATCTCCAACCGTTATGAAGTCTCCTGCACAAGGAAAGCCGCTACATCTCTACACTGGCTGCCTTCGGTGACACCGCGAGAGGAGCTCTACTCGCTCGGGAAGACGACGAGGGAATCGAACATCCCATATACTACTTCAGTAGAATATTGAGAGATGCTTTGAACTCGAGATACCCCAGAGCGGAGAAAGCATGTTTAGCCTTGATCTATTCCATTCAAAAGTTCGGGCATTACCTCTTTTGTCTAATAGGGTGATACTCGTGTCGAAATCGATCCCGCAAAGTTTTTACTTTCAAAGCCGGCCACGATTTGGAAGGACAGGCAAGTGGCTTCTCCTAATGTCATTTGGACATAACGTGTGCGTCACCTAGAGCTATCAAGGGTCAAGTAGTTGCGAGACTTACTTGGCGGCATTTCTGGAGAGGGCACTACGGGGCTACACGAAGATCTCCTGGAGAATTCCCAGACGTCTCTGTTTTGGAAGAAGAAGCGTGGCTTTTGTATTTTGATGGCTCTGCTACCCCTAGCGATATCTTTGGAGGAGCGGGCGTGGTATTAGTATCTCCAACTGGGAAGTATTCTCACACTCCTTCAAGCTGGACTTCGAATGCACCAACAACTCAGCAGAGTATGAAGCCTTTCTCATAGGGTTGTTAATAGCCAAGCAAGCGGGAGTCACGCTCCTGGAGATAAGAGGTGACTCCAAGTTACTGGTGAATCAGATGAATGGGGTATACGCACTAAAGGAAGTAACACTAGCTCCATATCGATCGAAGCACGAGAGGTTCTTGAATTATTTTCTTTGATGCAACCATAACCCATGTCGGTCGGAGCAACAACAAACACGCCGATTGTCTAGCAACACTGGCTTCCAAATTGAAGTTCGAAGGTTTGGAAGAAACCCTGACAGTAAATAGGAAAACCATAGAATCGACATGGTTATCACAATACAAAGACACCAAGACCGACGATTGGCGAACTCCGATCATTCAAGAGCTCAACAGCTCACTCTCCCAAGGAAAGGTCAGTCTTAAAACCCTGCGGAACTTCTTCATGCTTCATGGTATGCTGTATTATCGGAACCCGGATGGTTCCCTGTCAAGATGTCTTGGGGATGACGAAGCACAACTACAGCTGAATCATGTTCACAATGAAATTTGTGGACAATTGGTAGGCTTGGGAAAGTGTTTCGCCTACGTATTACTGCAAGTGCACAGCGCCTGTTGGAGGCGTGGCAAGTACAGGTCGATCCACAGGGAAATGGGGTGCTGTAGAGTTGATCGAAGGCTTACTCTAACTGATTTATAGTGAAGTGACAGAGTTGTATGAGCTGTGGGTGTCGAAACGACTAGTTGAAGGTTGTAACAATGATAACAAGATGAAATACAATTATAGAGATTACAGGCACTAGGATTATCAAATCCACCACTAATTCAAGGTTATGTGATTCAACTAATTTGAGTGTTCTTGTTTGTGACGGATAAGGAAAGTGTGTCGGGCTATCGCTTATCTACGGAGTTTCACGAGGGGATAATTCAATTGTCGGCTAAAGATACTAATCCAGAGCACTAATTGTCTAGTTAAGCACAACTAGTCAAAGGGTTAGCAATGATGGTTAAAGCTTGAGTGAACACACTCAACACAGTGTTATCCTAACTACAATGGATACATGGCATTCATTGTGAGATCAATGCATTGAAAGTGCTGGAATTGAACTTCTCTTATAACTTAAGCATGCAAAAACAACTCAAATAAAGTTGAACCACAGAACAAAGAACTAGGGTTTCATTTTAATCCTAGCAGATTGAACTAGAACATCAAATGAGCAATTAAACACAAATTAAACTGAATTGGTGCACTGGCTAGTCCAGGCATGAGTTCTAACACACACCCAAAAGCCTTATTTATACATGCAATTCCCAAACCCTATTTTACTTCAAAAATAGAAATTAAACAATACCCTTTCGCCCATACCCTCTGAATCTGCTGTCGGCTCTGTTTAATCGGCTCTGAGAACTCCTTACTTTGATTTTCCCCAAATATTGATGAAACCCTAACCTAATTCTTTCTATTTCTCACTTAGCTTCTAGGGAAGAAGCTATGAGTGAAATAGAAAGCAAGTAGGAGGTGATGGCGGAGGCGGCTGCGTTGTTGGAGGCTGTTGTTGTCGCTGCTGGTGAAGAAGATGGCTCTGCCATTTTTGGTCGGGAGAAGAGGAGAGGGAGAGCTCTGCAGCTGTCGGTGAAGAGAGAGGAGAAAAAATGAGAAATGAGGAAGGGATTGTTTGGTTCGGTTGGGATGAAGGGGTAGACGGTTTTGTTGTGGAGCAGATGCAGCGAGGATTGATGTGCAGGTCGCAGCGAGCGTTGGATGCGGCGGACGAGATCTCACGGCTCAGATGGACGGACTTGGATCACGGGTCGTGGGTCGGGTCTTGGACTGCTCAAGCCCATGTCTTGTAAATGGGTTGCTCCTTGCTGGGTTGCAACTGATGCGCACGCGGGCTTTGGCTTTTTGCTCCATAGACGCTCGTCTCCAATTTTCTTCTCTTTTGACTCCTCAACTTCTCCGAACTTTATTTACTACCTAAAAACACAAAATTAATTAGTACAAATATTTATTCTTGAAAACAAAGAAAATACAGAATATGGGATAATATCTTATTTCTGAGCACAAAAGATGAGTTAAATGCCAATAAAAAGGTATAGAAATATGCAATATTTGGCACTCATCAACAATCACTGGTGGTAACGCTGTACTGACGACTTCAACGCCTGGGCTATTACTGGCCAGAGATGGAGACTCAATCCAGACTACTTCAGAAGTCATGCTCGAATTGTCAACTACCGCCACATCAATTGGAAGTTTTTAACGTAAACCACACTGGGGACTGGAGAGAACCGTACATTAGTTATCTTCGTGACGGAACAACTCATGCCAATCAAAAGGATGCTATCAAGATGAAGCAAAAGGTTAAGCGGTTCATATTGCATGAAGGGATCCTGTATTGCAAGAGCTTCGGAGGTGATCTACTACGATGCCTGGATGGAGAAGAAATCCCAATCATGCTGAAGGAAGCACATGAAGGGGAACATCAAGGGAAGAGGAAACTGTTTCTCCAGATACACGAAAAATACTATTGTCCGACCATGGAGGATGATGCAGCCGCTTTTGTACAAAGCTGTCACAAATGCCAAATTCATGGGAACCTCGTTCACGCTCCTTCCACCCCTTTACACTCGGTAAGCAGTCCATGGCCATTTTACGGTTGGGGACTGGACATTATCGGAAAAATCAATCCTCCATCATCGAAGCAGCATGAGTATATCATAACTGCGACAGAATACTTCACCAAATGGGTAGAGGCCATTCCCCTGCGAGGAACTACATGAGCAACAATTGCGGCGTTCATAAAAGAACATATTATTTGTCGTTTTGGCGTGCCTAAGCATATCATCACTGATAATGGCACTCCCTTCGCCAATAAACAGGTACGAGAGTTACTTTGAGGAGTATGGCATTAAACAGGTCTTCTCCACCATCTACTATCCTCAAGGGAACGGACAAGCTGAAAGTACCAACAAGACATTGATCAGGATCATCAGTCGAACAATACACGACAATCCTAGGAAATGGCACGACCAGTTACCAATGGCACTATGGGCATACTGGACATCGCCCAGAAGCTCCATTGGGGTTTCCCCATACTCACTTGTTTACGGAGCGGATGCAATTCTCCCAACAGAGATCAAAATCCCATCGGCCCGGGATCGCGGCGGCAACCGGAATCCAGGGAACGAGGTGAAGCCTCTAACTCCAGTAGCGGAGTTAGACACTCTGGATTTCGAGAAGAGACAAAGCGGAAGAACGTACTCGGGTGTACGAGAACAGAATTTCGGGGCATACAACAAAAGCTGTGAAATCACGTGTTTTCAAAGTGGGAGATTTGGTTTTGAAAACGGCCAAACACATCCAACAAGACATGTCCTCACCAAAGTTCTCACCGAAATGGGAAGGTACTTACACAGTCACCAAGGCTTAAAACACTGGCTACTACAAAATTATTAAGGTGGACGGAGGCAAATTGGAAGAAGTCATCAATGGAAAGTGGCTCAAGGCATATCATGCCTGACCACTATCTGCTCTGTCAACAATACAGGCATTTATTTTCATTACATGTTTGAATCATCAATTATATTTAGAGATGCATCAATGAAAAAACCCGTTTCACCAATCAAAACCCATGCAATTTATTCTGCAAAGATGTTCAATAAACTTTGACATAAAAGGAATATAGCTGAATACGACTTAGAAAAGGCCATCTAGAAGATTATAGTTCCTTGAGAGCATCATCTCCAGTCTAGCTTGATATCTTTCTGTTCTTTTCTTCAAGTCTGCATGACCCGCTCTACCTCCTTTGATTCTGCGGCCAGAGCCTTATCCTCTTCCAAGATAGCTTTCGCAGCAGGAAAAACATTCACGAGGATGCCCGCTCGATCGACCTTGATAATATCAAGACGCTGCCGCAACCAGCCCACGTTTAACTCCATGGATTCGCAGGTAGACACCATATTCTCCCACTTTTCGAGGCTTGATTCAGCAACGTTGCGGATAGAAATATTCTCCATCTCAGCAATCATGGGAAGAAGGCAGTTTACCGCGGTGACCAAAGCAGATGGTGAGTCTTAGGACCACATTCGGTCGCGATATGGCGTACTTCCTCCATAACTTTGTGTACAAAGACACAAACTCCTTCCGCACTAAGAATCCACCGAGCATCTCGGTAGCTGGAGGATAAACATTTCATACGAACATCGAAGGAAAGACCTGCATTGGGATATTCATAAGATGAGATACCCAGATCAGCATCTTCGAGGTTCACAGGGCTAGGTGTGTTTGATTTTGAAGGAAGAGGAATGTTTAAGTCGTCATCATCGATAACCGTCACACATGTTCCGGTAGGATATGTCTGCAAGGATGAGAGGATTATTCACCTGATCATTATGAAGAACAAGCAATTATTCAGAAAAGGAAAAAGAGACGAACCGGTATGATCTTCTTGACTCGGAGAACACGGCGGGGATTCATCATGAAGCCCGAGACGCGAGTCGTGCACGTTTAACAGAAGATTCTGGATGGTATGAAGAAGACGATCCACTGGTGTTCGACATGATGAGGAAACAAAGTTTCTGCGAGAAAGCCCTATTGCAAAATCGTAAAAGTGGTTCAAAATCTCTATACCTGCATATGTGCTGGGGAAACCCTAAAACGATTATGATGCCCGATATATGGGGATTCGACACCGACCAAGTCAGGCTTTATTTTTAGCCCTAATCAGAAGAGCATCTGGATACACGAACTATTCAACCAGCAGTGTGTAAGCACCCACGCCCAGGATCCCAGTAGAAGAAGAATCCTATCCCTGACTCAAACACCTAAGGGAGGAAGCCGGCTCATCAGGGCCTGTGGTAACGCACGTATAGAGGATTGCCCACGGCCAGAATCCCTCCAGGTAGACTTCCTTTATCTTGTCTCCTTACGTTTGTATATGTCACCATCTCATGCCTACCCCACAACAGTGTAACCATTATGTGCTAGGCAGGGGACTTAATGTTGATGGTGGATTTTCATTTAAGGTTAAAATTGTAAAAAAACCAGAAAATCATGCGCTGACATCTTGTAAAAGATAAAGCCATTAATAAGTGTTGGATACTCCCTCACTTAATTCACCTAGAATGGAGCATGTGACAACAATCCCATTCTATGAATACACGAAATTCATCCAGGTTGGAGCATGTAGCAACAATCCCATATACCCTGTGAATTTCTAGCATTATTAATTAATGCGCAATCAGCCTTGTATTTCCTGTACTCATTATCAGTGCGGCATGACGACTGAGTGTTTCTCTTACAGAGCAACACGAACCTCCAAGAATTATAATGAAACCATGTACGAAATACCCGTACATGCTGACTCTCGGTGTGTTATACTAGCCCGATTGAGCCCCTCTCGGTGTGTTATACTAGCCCGATTGAGCATCGGGATGGCCGTATCGTCCGGATATGATCACTGATCATCCAACTCCACAAGCATGATTGGATGACCCGGATCAATTCCATCACCCCCAAGCGGTATGGAATATCCCTGCCTTAGAACCAACGCGGACCCCGCATGGTCGGCCTCCTTGAATTGGCCTAGCTTGCCAAAACGTCCAAACCATAGCAGTATGGGCGGAAAACCCTAAATTAGGGTTTGCGGCATATTACATGTATCGCAAAACAGTCTCAACCATCCATCTTCGCGGTATAGATGGAGGGTGTAGATGTAGATTCAAAGGGCCCGAGCATGTCAACACAATCACCGTGGGCCTTCGCATACCTGACCAATCGGTCAGGACCAACCATGGTTGGTTATCTCAATTCGTGCACCGAATCAAGCATTGACGCACGGCCTTGAAACCCAAAATTAGGGTTTCGAGCATCACGAGCGTCCATCTTCTCCGGCACGAATGGAGGGTCCAAGATCAGACTAAGCAGGTCCGGTCATACCAGCATGACCACCGTGGACCCATCTATCCCCTCACCCAATCGGCCAAGGAATATCATGCCTGGTTACTCCAAGATGCGCGCCCAAACTAGCATGGTCGCACCTCCCAAACCGCAAACTGATCTCGACCGCCCAACTTCGTCGGACGATTTGGATGGCTCAGATCACATTTTCATGGGATATTCAGGTATAGGCGTGAACACCAGCCTACCACCTTCACACCAGACCAATCGGCCAAGACCGACCAAGATTGGTCATCTTGGAACGTGCGCCCGAAGTGGGCATGACGTGCGGCTCTTGCGGCACTGGTTTTATGTCACAAATTGATCACGACCACTCAACTTCACCGGACGAATTGAGTGGCCCAGATCATACTTACGTGAGGTAATGGGTATAGGCGCCTACACCGTCATGTTGTCTACACACACGCATGGTCGGCCTTGTCAAAATTATATCCCATGCTTGGTTTCGACCAAGCTGAAGAGTGATGCTTGCGCACCTCTTCAAAAACCCTAATTCATTAACGGTCATGAGATGAGTGTCTCAAAGAACATCTCGTCCGTTCAACTTCACCAGCTTGGTTATACAACCCTGGTCAGGAGTTAATTGGTCAAGTGAGGCGTCATCGTGACCACCACCCGTCACTTTACCACACCAGGATGCAGTACCTGCATAAAATACACATGATACTTCACAAGTATCAACTTCCTGAATAACGCAGTTATTCAATTTAGCATTACATGCTACCTTTCGTGGATCCACGATTCACACATTCCAGACATCAATCATGTCACAAGGCGGGGATACATACTTGGGGTATTGGTCGGCGGTTTTACGGCGTGTGCAACGCGCCATCACAAGAACGTGTTAGGAAGTTATGGACGGTTAGAGATGACGGGAGAAGTGGGCAAGACTGGTCGTGTAACACCAACACACACCTCCACTACTCCATCACTCCACTTCCTCCACTTCCCACGAGAGACGTGAATAAGGCTCAAATGACTTGTATAAATAGGTTCTCCTCCCTATTTTCCAAACAGGAGAAAACAAGAGCAAGTCCAGACAAAATACAGAAACCAAGTGTTAATACAAAATACCGGAACTGATAGCTTGCATCCTGTGTAGTTCGGCTTCACTTTACATTACAAGTCATAAGCAAGCCAACACCTTCACAATCTCAACACCTTCTTCGCTTCCCTCCCTAAGATCAACCCCATATCCTTCACTTTGTGACCGAAACAAGTCTGGAACGGCCATTTCTTGGTTTAGGTAGGACTTTCACAGATTGATTTCCGAATCTACAAGCACTCACCGCGCAGTGCATTTGTTTAGGGGTTTAGACTCATTCCTCATCCACACACCCCAAATTACCAAATCCGGCAGGAGTAGTTTTCACCCATAAACACTTTGTTATTTCTTTTCCGCATTATATTTGTTTACATAATTGAAATATCACAGTTTGTGCGTAGTTCAATCAATTAGATAATCCAACCTTTGGTTGTTGATATAAATTGATTGAAACTTGAACATTGATCTTTGGTACCGTTCAAGTTGTTTAACATAATAATCAAGCTCACATATTTTTATCTGTTTGATTTGCTGATTACATTGTGAAACAGAGATATAACTCTTTGATATATTTCTAGATTGAGCTCGCTTTATTAGTTGATGCTCTCAGAATTATATTGGAGTTTGTCCATATAGATTGCTAAACGAAATATTGGGTGAGGTTGTTAGACCCCCGCTGTTCAGTTTTAATGATGCATTGAATTGAAATTGAACATGAGTGGGAAGACAAAGATTAAATTGATTTAGCAAACTGACAGTGAAAAATTTACGTGTTCTATTGTTTCTTTTTCATCACAGCGCGCAGGCAGGAGAAAGATCTTTTACTATTCCGAATAGCCTAGAATTATTTTTGTGAGGGCATTTTGCAGACATTTCCAAAAGAAGAGTTTTATTCTCTACTATGTATCAATTTTCCATAAATCTCTCCAGAATTTGTCTTGCATGTTCAGATCATTAGAGTTTATCCCATTCTCATCCAGCTTGTTGTACATTGATTTAAGTGTGAATTCACCATAAGAAGTCAATAACCATCTGATTTATCTGGTTTTAGACATTTATTGTTTATAGCGAACATGTTGATCCTGCATATTCTATCAACAACCATTTTAGAAAAAAAATGAATTTCGATAACATTCCACTTTTTTGTGACCGAGTCTGCAAGATCAGCCTCAACTGTTAAATGAGTGTTAGAGGAATTACGATACTGAGAAAGTTTATAACCCAAGTATGGAATCCAATTATCATTCTATAAATTAACTTAATTCTATCACCTACTTCCCAATTACTGGTTTGATCTAGAAGTTTAGCCCCTTACAAATACAGTTCTAAATCCAAGAGACAGACAGATTTAGACTTTTTCTTTTGCTCTTTATGCAGAAATTTTCTTAAAGTACTTAGATTTAAATAGGGATGCCCATAATGAGTCTGGCTCAATTTACATGCTACTTTGGGCTGTAAGGAAAGAACTTATATAGTTGTTAAGGGGAGACACATTTCTCTCCCGAGGGTTGCTATTTGGGTTGACTCATCTGATTAGGGGTGACACAAATTTCTCTCTCGAGGGTTTCAATTTGGTTTAACTCACCTGATTAGGCCAAAATATATAGAGAGATATTATGCAAATAGATCACAGTTAATATGCACCAAATTCATACCCTTTTATGTGTAAATTATCTAATTCTAAATTTAGTAGTGGTGAATTTTATTTTATATTGTTATTTATAGTTTTATTTTATTTGCATAAATTAAAATTCATCTTCTTCAACTACATCAGAGATGGTCGGTAACCTCACAACAAGTTGCGCACCGACCCCTTTTTGAATAACAATACCCATCATGTGGAATTTTTTTTCCCTAAGTTTGTCGTGGAAATCATGACTAGCTATGCAGCACCTCAATCTTTTCAGGAAAACCACCATGTCCTCCCCAATCTCACCAAGAGTGGAAAAAGCTAAGACACCGAGACCATAACCTTGAGCACTACACTTTTCCAAATATTTCAAAATATTTATTTATTATTGTTATTTTTTTTTTTTTTTTTTTTTTTTTTTTTTTTTTTGTATATGATGGATTCCACACAGAAACCATGTCTAACCAACAACGCTTGAGTAATAAAGGTGCATGAATTTAATGTAGAAACCTTGGTGCGTGTACGAAGTATTTTGGCCAATTAAGCTTCGAATCACGCAACCAACGAACGAACTAAGGATGGTGTGGGGGTGTAACCAAATTCAATTTCTTAAGGATATATATTTTCTTCCAAAATAAGTATCCCCTCAAAATTTTACTCTTATCTTATACAACAATTTTAGCCCATCTAGACTTTTAATCCTGTTTCCTTTGTTACACGCGACTAGGTCTTAAATTAGAGGAACAATATTTACAGTAGCGACATATTAACTGGGATCAATTAATTGCTTTGTTGTGTCCTTGACGAACAACTAGTAAGAGGAAGTCCAAAGAGTGTCATCTGTTCACAAACAACAATAATCGGGATGGAAACAAACTTAAAACTTGTTTTGATGAAAGCATCGTCAATAAAATACTAGAAATCCTTAATTTTTCCTAGAAATGATCTAGAGGATATTTCTTACTGAAGTCCGGAAAACGAAAGGTAAATATACAGTTAGATCTTTATATAACTCAATAAATAGTAATACAAATAACAACAATACCGAGTGGTGTAGGATATGGAAACTAAAAGCAATACCTTCTATAAAACTCTTCAACTGGAAGGCAGCATGATCGATCTTACCAACAGGTTTGAGAGTCGCAACGATTCTTCCTAATATTAATACGAAATGTAATCTGTGTAATGAAGATGAGAATTGTTACCTCACCTTTTTCTCAAATATAATTTTGCAATTAAGGTATGGATGCACCTACCTTGATATAAATTATGTAACAAATGGGAGGAACTGTTTTCATGACTGGTTAAATGATTGGTTCCATGAAACAGTAAAGGAGAAGGCATAATAGAATGACCAAAATTTTGTAGTATAATTTTATGGCATATTTGGAAAGCGAGATGTGAAATTACATTTCAAAAAAATAAACAAAACAGTTCTTACACAACAAAGAAGATAGTTCAATCTGTCAATAGCTTTATGAGAATGTAAACAACCCTGATCACAACATTATGCAAACGCTAAACTATGATCCTATGCGAGATGAAGCATTGAAAATTCTGGAAAGAGAACTTGAAAAAATGATAATATATCTAAGCCTAAGAATGTCAATTGTTGTATCTATGCATTTTCCCATAAGTACCTCTGTGATTGGTTTAACTTTAATGGATTTTGCAGGGAAAACAATTGAGGCATGATGATGCTATGAAGATTATACAGCTAGGGAACAACTAGAAGAAAAAGGAGTTGAAACTGCCTTCCAATGGGCAACTGAATTGAGCGGTTACAACATCACCTTTCAAAGTGACTCAAAACCTATTCTAAAGTTGTTGATGGGAAGATACGCAAAGGCAAGAGAGCATCGTTATAGTATTAGTGAATACTTTGAAATTAGGATAAACACTTGTATCAACTTCAAAGCTAATGTTTTTATATTTACTAGATTTGGGCCCGTGCTACGCACCAGATATCTTTTTTCTTTTAACTTGGTGTGCGCGGGGCTTCGCCCCACCTCGTGGCGATGCATTTCTGATTTGGTGTGCGCGGGGCGTCTCCTTGCCCCATGGCGATACATTCTTGATTTGGTTTGGCTCGGCGAATACATTAAATAAGTGGAGAAAAGATAACAACTATTTGGGGATTTTATTTATTTTTTTCTCTTATTTTCACAGAAAATATGTGTGAAATATCTGGGTTTTTTTTTCTCCCTTTATGTATTAATTTGGAAAAAATAGTCATAATATGGTAGATACTCGATTCCGAATTGAATTTGGACTTCCATAAAATTCCAAACACGGTAAGTTAAGTTTTTCTTTTGAGTTTGTAATTTTTAAACCAATCATACGTTGCCAAGTGTCCTCACCAATACACTCGCTTCACAAAATTCAAAAATGACCTATTCGGCCAATAAGAAGTGAGGGTTTCGTCACCGTTCAACGTAGGAGCTTTATTTGTCTAGGCCTTATGTCTTTTAGATTTCAAGATATAGTATAACTAAAGTTGCAAACATATCGACTTTCTGTAATTATGTAATCCTATAATGCTATTCAAAATATCTGGAAAAACGAAGGCTTGTTTATTATATTACACAATCTTTATATTGCAAACTGTATTAATCTTGTAACGGTTAATGATGCTCAGATTTCCGAGCATCGTACTTATCAACATATTACTCGAGGTTCTATCCTTTTTTCGTGAAAAAAACAAAAAAAAGAAAAATGTAGAAGAGGGGAATATATGGACGCGCAAATTCAAACTATAACCCTATACTTTCACCTAAATGCACATATTAATGATGGTGCACTCATAAACGAAACTTAAATTGTACAATTTTCCATGAATAGGTTGATAATTGATGGGAAAAATATCGTTTGGTCCTTTTTTAGGTGGATCCATGTCAGTTTAGTCCTTTGGGAAAACGCCTTTACTGTTTGGTCCATAATTATTTAAAAATATTAAATGGACCAAAGTACCCTTCCGTGTTAATTCCCAACTTATTTTTTGTAGCAGTTCATTCGTCAAAATGAAGTCCTGTTAATTTCTACTTAATTTTTCAGAAAACCTATATAAACCAGAGTTCATTCCATAAATGAACTCCTGATAAAAACCTATATAAACCAGAGTTCATTCCAGAAATGAACTCCTGATAAAAACTTAAAAAAACAGAGTTCAATCAAGAAATGAACTCCTGATAAAAACCTAAAAAAAAACAGAGTTCATTCCTGAAATGAACTCCTGATAAAAACCTAAAAAAAAACAGAGTTCATTCCTGGAATGAACTCCTGATAAAAACCTATATAAACCAGAGTTCATTCCAGAAATGAACTCCGATAAAAACCTAAAAAAACAGAGTTCATTCCAGAAATGAACTCCTGATAAAAACCTAAAAAAACAGAGTTCATTCCAGAAATGATCTCCTGATAAAAACCTTAAAAAACATAGTTCATTCCAGAAATGAACTCCTGATAAAAACCTATATAGACTAGAGTTCATTCCAGAAATGAACTCCTGATAAAAATCCATAAATATCAGAGTTCATTCCAGAAATGAACTCCCGCTAAAAATCTATAAAAATCAAAGTCATTCCAGAAATGAACTGCATCAGCATCATCTTCATCATCTTCGTCGTCTTCAACAACAGCAACAACAAACATCATCGCCATCATCATCTTCATCTTCTTCAACAACAAACAACAAGCAAAAATGACGAAAAACAAAAATTCATCATCGTCTTCATCATCTTCATCATCATCGTCGTCTTCATCATCATCATCTTCATCCTCTTCATCATCATCAACAGCAACAGAGACAAAAAAGATTCAAAAAAACTTCATCACAAAATCGTCTTCATCGTCTCCACCATCTTCAGCAACAGCAGCAGCAACACAAAAGAAAAAAAAATACAAATCTTCATCGTTTCATCATCATCTTCATCTTCAACACCATCGTCATCTTCATCTTCAAAAACAGAGAAAAAAAAATTAAGAACAAGAAAAACTAGATCTGAAAACTAGGAGAGAGAAAAGAAATCTAAAAATGATTTCTTTTTTGCTAATAAATCCTATATATGGATCTGAAAGGGTATTTTTATGACTCCCAGAAGAAAATTACATCATCCATGACGTCATCCCGCGTGGGAATTGTATACCCTAGGACCAAACCATAATTTTTAGGACCAAACAGTAATACATTTTTCCAAAAACGACTAAACAGACACATGACTGAGTCAACTGGACTAGACTCTATCTAATATATTATTTCTAGGATTAAATGGTATTTCCTACATAATTGATTTACATGAATTAACAAAAAAAAAGAAGCAAAACCAATGAGGTCCTTTGGTAGTGGACTGAACAGAAGAGATAGAATTAATCAATGGACACAACATGAATCAACTTGACCGATCTTAAAAATTATTGATTGTGTTCATTAATGAGAAATACTTGTTGCAGTTGCATACCGTTGAATTTGGGAAGTTGGATATATATAGAAGTAATAGAACATCAATCCTTTACCTGCTTCAAAAAAAAAAATCAATCCTTTACCTGCAATAAGCCGGATAGTGTGCTGCTGATTACGTTATAATAATGCGTATGAGACGCTTCTTATTCTTCTCAACAGGGACCACGTTATTTAATACACATAACACATATCAATCTGATCTTGATATTTTTGGATGCATGGGATGGGAGAAGGAAAAAATTAAAATTAAAATGATGAATATGATTTGATTTAAATGTTCTTGTTGGTAGTGTTGGGAAGGAATCCATGTCATGCGTTAAAGGCTTGAAAGCTTTTATTGCTAATGCTTTGCTTTCCTTCAACTATCATCAACCTCTTTTAAATTGGTTTGGTGCTCACTGCTCACCACAAAAAAAGGTTGTTGCTGTTCATATATTATCGACATCTACTACTAGATTCGCTTCAATCATCTGCCACTTTTATTCATGTGTCTTATGAGATTAGGATCTTCTTAGGCCATATACGCATAAATAGGATATGCCTAGCTAGCAGGCGGATATTAATGATAAAACTTAGGCCATATACGCGTAAATAATATATGGCTAACAACATTTTTTTTTGATCGGTAAAGAATTTGGTTTATCACTTAGTTAATCCTATGTAACTGAACGTTCTTATATGACCGGAGGATTGTTTTTACTCGGCACCCCGGTAAGCTAATAAAAGGGACTCTGGAGTTTTCAATCATAAAAATCATGTTTCAGTCCTACCTTTGTCAGCTTTCAAACACATACTACTTACGCAAAAATTCAAAATCTCAATGAATTCTCTAAAATCGACATAATTAGTAGCTCGTATGTACGTACCTTTTGAAAAATTCTTGCTACAATCTAACGGATATTATTTCAAAATCCACAAAAATTACACTATCAAAACTTGGGTTCTACAAAACAAAATCGCACATTCACATTTTTTGACATATCCCAGTGTTAGTACGTTTGTACTCTAATATTCCCATTTCCCATCTTATCTTTTTTTGTTTTTCAAAGGATTAGTATTTGTTAAAAACATAGATTAAGATTAAGACAAACAACAAAAGAAAATACTAAACATTTTACTGATATTACACAGAGCAGCTCAAACATCAATGTAGTTTTCTTGTCTTCTTGACGGCTTTGTAACTATACAGCTCAGCTAATTTTTAGGATACACGTGGAATAATCTGACAACGTAAAGAGTAGGTCCCATTTGCTAACCCTAACTCTTTATCAACTAATCATATCCATTCATTTTCTACATAAAATACAACAAGCATGTATTATTGGTCGACACAGTAGCATATCTCGTGATTATACAGTGGTGTAGCCGTGTAGACACTGAGCTGTAAACTCTAGTGAGTGAATTTCGAGCCGGGTTCCCACCGTATTCTACTATACGTATTAAACGTACACCGTAGTTTATACGCAACAAAAATACTCGTTTATAGTAGACACTTAAAGCCAAACACTCCCCCTCAACCTTCATCTCTTCTTCTTCTTTCTCTCTTTCTCTGTATCCTCTTTTCTCTACTCTGTCAATGGGGTTGCCATTTTTACTTATTTCAATCCTTATTATCTCATTTACAGATCTAAGCACAGGTATACACAGCAAAAATGAAGTAGTAGAAGAAGATGAGTACTTGAAACTAAAATTAGTTCATAGAAATGATCCATTCCCAACACCACAAAAGACCCTTCTTTCAGATTCACATAGACTATCAGTCCTATTATCAACACTACCAAATCGAAAAGCACTAAAAACACCAGTCGTATCAGGAGCATCAAGTGGGTCGGGTCAATATTTTGTTTCATTTCGGGTCGGAACACCACCACAGAAGATTTTATTAGTTGCTGATACAGGTAGTGATTTAGTTTGGGTTAAGTGTTCAGCTTGTAGAGATTGTTCAAGACATGAAAAGGGTACATCATTTTTTGCAAGACATTCATCTACATTCGCACCATTTCATTGTTATGATAAAGCGTGTCAACTGGTACCTCAACCACCCAGAACCCATTGTAATAAAACCCGAATGCATAGTACTTGCAGGTACCAATATTCATATGCAGATGGATCAAGATCAAGTGGGTTTTTCGCTAGAGAAACAACAACATTGCAAACAAGTTCAGGAAAAAACACTAAGCTTAAAAACTTGGCTTTTGGGTGTGGGTTTAATATTTCTGGGAATAGTGTTTCTGGAGCTAGTTTTAATGGTGCTCATGGAGTAATGGGTTTAGGACAAGGTCCTATTTCATTCTCAACACAAGTAGGTAAGAAATTTGGAAACAAGTTTTCTTATTGTTTAATGGATTATACAATATCTCCACCACCAACTAGCTATCTCATACTTGGAAAAGCAAACACTATCAAGAAAATGAATTTCACTCCATTATTAGCTAACCCATTGTCACCAACATTTTATTACATTGGAATTCAAAGTGTTGAAGTTAATGGTAAGAAGTTAGATATTGATCCTTCTATTTGGGAATTTGATGATGAAGGTAATGGAGGTACTATAATGGATTCAGGAACTACATTAACGTTTTTAGCTGAACCAGCTTATGAAGAGATATTAAACGCATTTGATGATGAAATTAAGTATCCAAAAATATTTGATCCAGCTCTAGGTTTTGATTTATGTATAAATGTAACAGGTGTGGAGAAACCGAGTTTACCATTACTGAGTTTTCGATTCGTTGGCAACTCGGTGTTTAGTCCACCAGTAACAAATTACTTCATTGATGCTGCTGATGATATTATGTGCTTGGCATTGCAATCAGTTACTTCTCCATTAGGGTTTTCGGTATTCGGTAATCTTATGCAACAAGGCTATTTATTTGAGTTCGATAGAGAAGTTTCAAAACTCGGTTTTTCTCGACACGGTTGTGCTCACCCTTGAAGATGATGGTGGTGCTGAGTTTGTATGGGGTTAGATCACTGAGTGAGTCATTTCGTTTTTCTTGATATTTTTTATTTTTTTATTTATATAATTTTATTTTATTTTTTGGATCTAGGTAGACAAATCTTTTTTTTTCCTTTAATTGTTCTGTTTGATCTTTCATGGAGACAATGAAAGGGAGGGAGATATGTTTTTTTTTTTTTTTTTTGGAGAGAAGAAGGGATTTAGTGATTAGTGTGTAATAAGTATGTAATTTGTGTATTTGTCTCTTCTTATTTTTCATTTTATTACATATAACACCCAAAACAAAACAACATTCTCATTTGCCCATGGATTCACTCTTGAGGAGATTCTGGAGAAAAAAGATTGTAAAGAGAGGGAGGGAGGAGGAGGAGGAGGAGGTTGTTGTTGGTGTTTGTGTGATTAAATTGATTGGTTTTTTATGACTCTAAAAATCTCACCTACTAAAAAGCTAAAACTATATGATTTTCTTTTCATGGAAGGAAGGGTTGGTTCTCTTTTCTTCTCCTTCCAAATTACTTTTTCTTTTTTGGGGGTTCATTAATGAGATGAGTGAGTTGTAAGAGTAGTATTGAATGTAGAAATGGATGAATGTAACTGCAAAAGATTTTTTTGGGACAATATGATCAAAACGATTGTTTGGATTTGGAATCATTGTATCATAATTATATTTTGATCACATTTTACTTGGTTGAATTTTTCTTCATGTTATGTAATCTCTCGTAATCTGTATGCAAAATTTTCAAGGTTGCTACAATGATTATCAAATTCCACATATAGTTATTGAATCCATCATATCCGCAGAATTGATAATTCTTGTAATAGCCATGGAATTTGGTAAATCTTATAACAGTCATGGAAAATTGTAGTATACGCACAAGAGTGCCGTAACAATAGAGAAAGGGAGAGATCTTCTCTTTTGGAATATGATGAAACAATAAGCATCCAAGATTAAAAAGAAGTGTGGGACAATTTCTTGGATGTAGTTCTTTTGATAATTAGATATAAACAGGGTCTAGGGTCCATATGAACCCATGTGATGAGTAATGTTCTTGCAGGAGAATATGCTAGCTGAAGATTTGGGACTAGAAGGGGTCGTCATATATTTATACCCACATTCTTATTACTGTTGTCCATCCGCCATGTCCGCGCATTCAGCGAATAAGGCAACGTGCAGGATGGGATTCATTCCTCCAGCTCCATAATTGCTATCTTCTACAAATTCTTCTTCTTGGAAGGAACTGTTTATAAATCTCCAACGCTGTCAAGCATGATGCGTTGATTTCATCTGTGTGGTCGTGTAGGTCTACTTATCACTATGGCAGCACAATGCAGGTTTTAATTTTTAAATCATAGTAATTGAAGATTGAAGACCCACTCCTCAATCATCTCCTCTTCCTGTATGCGGGAAGAAAGGTAATAATGAATTAAGTTAGAATGCAATGGCATAGGATGGGAACGCATACTTGCGACTTTTTTTCTACTGATATTAAAGTAGCCCGCCTGTCCCATTACTTTTGGAATCCTATTATTGGGGCTTAAAAGGGATGGGACTTTGGGGGCTTAGAGCAACTGCAGTCATGAGACTAAAACCAAAGAGCAAAGACTAAAAAAAAACCAAAAAATTTGGTTTACTCCGTGTCTTAACACTACGGTGCAGACTAAAACCCATCAGAAACTACGCCCCATTTTTTTTTTTTTTTTTGTTATGGGGCGTAACTTTGAGTTACGCCCTATCATCAGGCGCAATCCCCACACCCCGCTCCATCAGGCGCAATCCCAGACTACGCCCCATTTTTTTTTTTTTTTTTTTTTTTTGTTATGGGGCGTAACTTTGAGTTACCCCCATCATCAGGCGCAATCCCAACACCCCGCTCCATCAGGCGTAACTTTAAATTACGCCCGACTAAAGACCAGACTAAAGGCTAAATATGGTCTGGGTTTTGGTTATAGTCTGGTGTTTGGTCTTTAGTCCTTCTCCACTGCGTCTATTTTTTACCAAAAAATTTGGTTATACTCTGCGACTGTGGATGCTCTTAGATTACTAAGTGGAACCTAAATGTTATAGGGGAGATCAGCCGTAAGTAAAAGTTCAAAAATACCCTTAATCATTTTAGTTTATTACCTTTCTACCCTTTTATTAACTGATTAATCTAATAAAAAAAATGAGAAATCATTAAATAAAAAAAAACTGAAAAATCATTAAAGGAAAAAAAAAAAAAACCGTCCCTCACCCTCACTCTATTTCTTTCTTCTTCTTCTCCTCACTTTCTTTTCTTCTTCTTCTTCCATTCTTCGTTTTTCAACGATTAATCGTCGATTCAAAAAAAAATTCTTCGTCGATTAAACTCATTGTATAAAACCATGAAACCTAAGGAAAATCTAGGTCAATCTTCGTCGAATCCATCTCCTTATGAAGCAGAGAAACCAACTTCATCAAATGAAGATGAAACTGAAGATCAAGAAGAAGTGAATGAAGGTGATGCACCAGCCGTCACGAGTCCTGATATGACAACAATAAGGTATGAATTTCAAAACCCACTCTTTATTTAAGCGTTTTGTTGATTATTCTGTTGGTTTCGAAAATTTTAGGTCTGACAAAATAGTTTCTGAAACTGGTTACGGCTGGGAGTTCTTGTATTCCCAGCCGTAAATAGGTCTTACGGTTGGGATTGATTGTTTTCCCAGCCGTTTATATGTTACACGGTTGGGATATCCTAGAACTCCCAGCCGTTTTTAGGATTTAAGGCTGGGATATCTTAGAACTCCCAGCCGTAATATAGTCGATGCGTACGAGATGGAGAAATCCTATCCGCAACCAGTTGTATGCGGCTAGGTTATTCCTAGCCGTATATTCTCCCGTGTTCGAATTTTTTTCAGCGGTAATATTTACGTCTCGGTCTTTATGTCCGTAAATTTGTTTCCGTTATTTGTTTTTGGACCGGGTAAAATGGATGTATTTTATTTGTTTTTTTGTTATTGAACTAAACCTGTAAATTAGGTTAGATCGAGAAATTACTAATTTTCCAGATGTGATGTGAGGTGAAGATGAAGCCAGGTTTTGGTTGTCACAGGGAATCGAGTTTTGGTTTTGATCGAACAGTTTAACATTGAAACGAGTGGAATTGAATGCGGAGAATGGAAAAAGATCACGTGGAGATAGGAGTTAAGTATTTGAGTTTCCTAGCAGCTCCGAGAAATTTCAGTTGACGTTTTCCACCAAATTCCTCACACAATCCCAGCTTTTTACGAGCAAAAATCCAACCGGATGGAGAATTGGTTTTGAAAGAGAAGTGGAAGAGTGGAGAAAAGTTCGAGATCCGAAAAGGAAAAGGCTTTGAAGATTTGGAGAATTTTGAAGTTTATAAATAGAGAAGTCACGTAAAATATTGTTTTTACTAATTTTTAAAGACATTCATGATTGATTGATAGATTGTTGGAGGTTTTTATTTTTTCTTGCTTTGTTAGCCGTATCTAACTTAATGCAAGACCCAAACAAACATCTTATGGAGTTGAGCAACCATCCTCGTTATCAGAGAGATTATCGCAATTTAAAATCCTGAGGCGTTTTGGATTTGTCATTATGGTGTGGTTATTTCTCACCAACACCTAAGAATGAGAATATGGTTGTGGATTTGCTCCAGGACCAGCAAAGTCTACGTGGGGAATTTGACAGTAGAATAATACACCGTATCTAGTACTATTTTTCTTGTAAATTATGTATTTTACTTTGAGTCACACTGAGGGAAAGAAGAAGAAATCACCTAAATTTGAGCCAAAAGGGCAAAAGGTCAATTGATAGAAGAAAAGCCAAATCTTACAGAAATGTGGTGCTATTATCAGTAAAATGGATGTAACACCTCGTCTGACCGTGATATTTAGTTTCTAGCTAAAGTTTTATAGATTACAACTTGGAATTTCCTAGCCGTATATAAGATTGTCTTTGAATATCAAACCACCGTGTATTTACACGTATATGTTTTCCTATCTGTTATTTGTTTTTCGGCTGGATCGCTTATTTAGTTTCCTAGCCGTTTATGTATTACGGCTTGGAGTTTCCTAGCCGTTTGTTATTACGGCTAGATCGATTACTAATTTTCCCATCCGTTATGATTGTTGCGTCTTGGATTATCCAATTTTCCTAGACGTTTTGGTTGTCACGGTTTGGTTGTGTCAAAATTTCCCAGCCGTTTTTGCTTATCTACTATTGGTTTTTAGCCTTGTTTTTCTTTGTACAGAGGAAAAGAAAAGAAGAAGAAAAGATCACAAGAAGTAACACCTCGTAGTGACCCGACTCCGCAACCTCGTCACGTAAAATATTGGGTGCAAACGCAAGGAATGCAAGTGGAGTTGTAACTGTTGGACAAAATGAAGGTGGAGGAGATGGAGTTGGAGTTACTGGAGGAACTGAAGTTGGAGTTGCTAGAGAAACTGAAGTTGCTGTTACTAGAGGAACTGAAGTTGGCACTTCTAGTGGTGGAGGAAATGAAGGTGTACTTGTTGTTACCGGAGGAACTGAAGTTGGCACTTCTAGTGGTGCTGCTATTGATAAAGGTAAATCCGTAGTTGAGGAGGACAAGAAGGAGGGAAAGAAGAAGTATAACCTAAGACAACGGCAAGAGAAATAATTGATGCTATGGAGCCTTTACCTCCCAAGAGGAATGGGAGACCTTGGGGTGAGGCAAGAGATCGTTCCGTCTTGATTGGCTACACGTCTTCATGGGTTGCTAGGGTTTGTGGCACAAAGGTAATAAATCAAATTACATATATGTTATATTCATTTTGTTATGAATTATTAATTATTATAACCAATTTTATTTTGTAGTTCCCGGATAAAGCGGTCCCTAAACTAAAGCACCAACAAGCAAGGTTTTGGCCGTAGGACAAGGAGCATCCAGATGTGATAGCTTTGGTAAAAGCTCCGGAGTTATGGTCTGGAATCGAAGCTTTGCAGAAGACATATGATGTTGTGACAGTTTGTGGTTTTAGAGAAAGATTTTGGCCCGAACCTATGACTTTTCATCTCCCATTCGGCGAGATGACTATCACTCTGGATGACGCAAAGCAAATCACTGGTCTAGCTTTGGAAGGAAAGGTTGTGTTTGAGGGTTTCAACAATTCTATGCCTTTTGATGAGCTTTGTGCCTTGGCGAAGAACTGTCTTGGGTGGGGTAAAGATGAAGCGGAAGAAGAGTTTGAGATAGGGTATGGAGCAACGCCTAGAGCTAAAAGGAAATTTAGTGCACCGGGCGAATTTAGTGAAACAATTAATATGTCAAGGAAGATTAATTTGGTTCGTCTGAAGTATAAGTTTGGGGATTCTGACCGCAAGACTAAGAGTGGATTTGTGGTGATGGACGCAGAAAGAGATAGACATACGGCTATAGCTTACTTGTTGCACGCTCTTGGGACCGTATTTTTCCCCGATTTCTCAGGAAATAAGGTAAATGATTGTTACTTGCAGTGGTTGAAGACTCTCAGTCTCGATCCAGAAACAAATGAGGTACCTAGGTACTCATGGGCCACCGCCTTCCTTGCTGATGTGTTGGACTGTCTTTGCAAAGCTTCTAGATGGAACGAAACACAAATTACGGGATGTGTTGCTCTTATCCAGGTATCTTTTTGTTTTAATATAACGAATGTTTATTTATTTTACTTTTATATATTGGTTTGTCTTATTAACAATAATTATTTTTTTTGACGTAGTCATGGGCTTACGACCATTTTAAAATCTTGAGTCCTACTCGGGATACAAAATGGCCTCTAGAAAAACCTACAGGAGGAAGATACCCCTTTGGAGGGACCCAACACAAGGCTAAAGAGGCGGAAATGAAGGACATGAGGAAAAAGTTGGATGCTTTGACAATCGAAGATGTGGATTTTGATCCATATTTGAAATTTGATGAGGATGGAGAATATGAAGTTGGTGATAGCGTATTTTCTGATGTGGCGACCTATACGGGACCTTTGTTTCATGCAACTGGGTTCGTCATTTTAGATCCTTGTAGAACGCTCCGCCAAATCGGTATTGTCCAGAAAATTGTACCTGAAGAAACACCTTTTAAACTGAGCATAGCCAACTCCCAGTTTAAGGACAAAGATGTCAAATTAAACTATGAAAATGCATCGTCGATCGAGCATTGGAATGCTCGTTCCCAAGAAGTAAACCAAATGAGTAGAAGACTGCTTGAAGCTTCTCATGGGACTTCCCAAGCGGATGCGAATAACATGGAATGGTATCAAGAGTGGGATCATCCTTATGTGAAAATTTGGATTCGGAAGCGCAGAGACATTTCAAGAATGCAGAGAAAGAGAGTTCAAAATCAAAGGCATCAATGAATGAATAAGATGATTGGGAGAAGATGGTGGTACGTACACTACTAATTATGTTTGTATATGTTTTTTTTTTAATTATCTATGAATAATTAGAGTATGTGTGTTTGATATGAAAAAAATAGGTCGAACGAGTTAATTGGGTGGCCAACGACATCACCCGTATGATTAATTTGTGTGGTATCTGAACAAAGATTACTCCGAAATCGAGTTAGAGGTATAATAATCCTTGAGAAAGCAGGTTTATATCCTGATGAAGCGGAACGACCAAGGATAACTACAAGGGCTAGGTATCATTCTTATAGCGACGACTCGGACACTCACCCCCCCCACCGTGACCAAGTTCAATCTAAGCAAGGAAAAGCCGGTCGAAGTGGTAGAGGTGAAAAAGGTCGAGGTGGTCGAGGTGCAAAAGGTGGCTGTGCTGGAACAAGTGCAAAAGTTAGCCGTGCTGGAACAAGTGCAAAAGGTAGCCGTGCTGGAACAAGTGCTCGAGGTGGACATGGTGGAGGTAAAAAGACTCCAATTCAAGGTGGCAACGGTCGAGGTAAAAAATCTAGAGTTATAGAACAAGTTGTGGAACCTGAGCAAGAGTACGATTTGTTGTTTTGTGCACTTTCGGCTAGGTAGATCCTTCACATAACCTAGCCTAAAGTGCATATAATTCTTGTCAAATAAACCTGCAAAGAATTTCGGTTGGAAAGTCCCGACCGTTACTGGAAAACGGTTAGCAAATGATACCGTAGCCGTGTTACGGTCTAGAAATACCTAGCCGTGTATTGCACTGGAGACTCAAAAATTAAATTAGTCTTGGTTACGGCTACATTTCCGGGCCGTAATCATTTTAGCGGTTAGAACTCCTAACCGTAATTCTGGCATAAATTTGCAACTCTGGTTTACGGCTTGGTCGACATTTGAAGTTCCTGGTCGTAAATGCATTTACGGTGGGGATTTCGTAACTGTATGTCACTCTGATAACCAAAAAAAAAATGGCTCCTTGTTGCGGCTATATATCCAGGCCGTAATTCTGACAAAAATTAACAATTATTATTTACGGCCCGAAATACCTAGCTGTAAATCTGACACACCACAAACCCCGCAGGTTTACACAGAATTACGGCTGGGTCTACCTTGCGTTTTCTTAGCCGTAAATTCCTATAGTTTTGAATACCACATCATATCGGCTAGTTTTTTGAATTTTGAAAAATAGATCCGTTTGAAGACTAATTTATAGAAGGTTCTGGCTGTTCAACCACTTATTTAAACTTGAAATAACTCTACCTCTATATAACCACCCATTCCAAATCAAAATCACACCTTCTACATCAATAATCTCCACCAAAACTCCTACAAACTCAATGCAATGTACTCAAAGGATAAACCCAACTTTACTTTGGAAGAAGACTTATCTCTTTACAAAAAATTTGTACTATGCTATCCAAAGAAGGGAGAAGAACGAAAGAAACGTGGTTTACCAAGTCAATCGTATGTGCAACCAACTTCGACTTAAAGGTGAGACTGATAGAGAAGTCGCAGCTCAAGCTAAGAAGGAATGGAGAAAATGGAAAGGTTATAATTTCAACTTGGAAGCTCAATTTGCCATCATCAAAGACTTCTTAATACATCGAAAGGGATGTTATTAAAACCAACTTTGTAATGGGGATCTATTAAGTATGTACCGGGTTTTATTGTGGTCTATTTAATGAAAGTATTACTAATTTTGAATCGTAGTATGTATTCATGTTGAAAATCAAAATTTCTCAGCTTACATATTCAATTACGGACGAGAAAAGTATGTTATCCCAGCCGTAATACAGACTCAGGAGATTCTGGGAAGAATAAGAGCCAGAAGTTCTTCACTTCCCAGCCGTAGTTTGTGTTTACGGCTTGGAATTCTTCAGATCCTAACCATAACTTTGGTATTACGGCTTGGAATTCTTCATATCCTAACCGTAATTTTGTTATTACGGCTGGTTCGATACAATTTCCCAGTCGTAACATGTAAAATTTCAGATTTTACCTCTGATTTTTTATGGATTTGAATCGATAAATTGATGTTGGGAGTTGATTATAAGGTTATCCCAAGTTTTGTGACGAAGGGTTTCATCATTTCTCTTCAAATTTTTTTCAAAATCACCATTTTTCCTTCTTCAAAATCAAAATCAAAATCAAGGGAAATCAAGTTTTGATTTCCAAAAGATTAATCATTTGATTAGTCTAATCCATTCACTAGTACTGATTAGTTATCTTAATCAATATAATTAGTACTAATCATATTATGGTAGAATGGGTATTACAAAAATACCATGATAAGGGGCTCTATGAATTGTTATTTCATGACCCCATAAGCCCCCAAAATCCCCTCTTTTTTTAAGCCCCAATAATAGGATTCTACTTTTGTACTATTTCTACAGTTGTATAGTGTCTACACGCATTTTTGGTTTTTCCCTACAAGATTTACATAATCAATTTAAAAGAAAATTAAAAATGGGGATAGGGAAATGAGCAACCTAAATTTTGCCCGGAGAGTTTGTTCAATCTTCATTATTTATTTTATTTATTTTTTGGACAATCAACATATTTCAATTCATTCAAATCAAAACAGTGATTACATGTTCGCTTACAAGAATGACAAAAACATCAAAATAAGAGATAATCAAAACCCTAATACAAATATGGACATCAATTACAAATACATCGCGAAGATAAAAAGCGATAAACCGCAAAGATATCCAAAACAACTTTATGTATAAGGGAAAGATGATGGTATATCCAGAAATATATTCCGACCATTTAATCTGATTGTATTCTTCTTCCAAAAGAGATTCTCCTAAAACAAAGGAGTACTTTGACCATAAAATTGTCGATCCACACGAACACGGATGCGTGATATCGTGATAAATCGTCGATGTTTTTGAATTGAGAATATCAAGCCACAAACCAGCCATTAAAATTTGAAGAACTCGCCCGACAACGACGAAGAAAAATCTCCCTAAAACGACGAAGAAATATGTCAAAAGACACCAAAAATGATGTAAAAACATCTTATTTTGCAGTCGACAAGAACATCCGCTTGTGGTTATGATCAAATGCAGGTCTTTGGACACCCTTGTTCAAGCATACTGATCTCACTCATAAACCAGGTGCAATCACACTCCTTGTGCGCATCTAGCATCAACGAAGAACTCTTTGCAAATGCAAGACCTTGGTGTATCGGTTTTCCCTAAATTGCGTTTATTTCTTCATCCTTTCCATAAGCTTTATGCTAGATATGAATTGGCCATCCAATTCTTCATTCATGGCATCACATTGCCACAAACATGTTAGTTCACAACTAGACTTTGCATTACCACCAAGGTACATGCATTCGAGAGAGATAACTATAATCTTCCATCAACTGGATACGATGAAAACACCTTCAATCTATCGCATAGACATGTTCTTCATCTTCTTTGCCACTGCAAAGGCCAACAACATCTTTGTATTCAGGAATTTCCCCAAAACTCCCGTTACTACTTGCAATGTACTTGGTACTGATAACACTACGAAAGAATGCATTCCAAATGCATAATCTTCGCATACTTGTGAGAAACATGGACTTTAACACCTGACTTGCACCATAGAAGTCAACATACTCCTTAGTTTTGTCATGACATCACTTGAAAACCCGGTTTCCAATGATTCTCGCATGTTCGTCTAACACTTTGGGCTGGAATTCAGGCACCTTTGCCATGAACTTTCTTGGCTTGTTGCTACTTCAAGCTTAAAAGTTCATTCCAATTGATCTTTCCATACAAGACCGACTTCTTCTAGTCTCCATACTAGTGAAACCCAAACAATTCACCACTGAATTTGACAAATAAATGACACCAACTTGAGTAAAAGAGAAAAATCAGCAATTGTGTCCCCTAACACAACGCTGATACCAGCTGTCACATGCCCATTTAATCGCCTAAAATTTTCATGGGACATGATCGACAATGATTGTGGTTCAGTGAATCAACTTCACCCAAAATCATTCAGCCTTGCATACTTGCATCAAAGTACGCATCTGCCTTCACTCATAAGGCATTGTACAACGGAAGTCTTTTCTTCTTTCTCTCTAACTCTTCATGCCCCCATAAGTATAAGAGGTTCCGCCATGTACTTAACCAATTCTCACACAACATCAGCAACATCACAAACACAAAGACATGACACAATTAACCCATTTTATTGTATCAAAGGAAGATTACAAACTTCTGTCCAACCAATGGACTAAACAGGCCATCACCCTCTTGGTGATGCCTTTATTATCTCAAGTATGATACTACATGTCTACAAAACTCTCCTCTATGTAAGCCTACTGATTTTCCCACTCCTTAGGACTATTTATACAACAAACTCACTAGCCAAAACCGTGCACAACTGTTGCACACGCAAGGGACAACCATCTGTCCCATGGAGCAGTTCTGTAACCGCTAATAACTGTGCCAACTGGCCAGTTCTCTTCCAACTCACGCCAATCATCCAACACCTGTTCTCTAGCAGTTAAGAACCGTCTCCCATGCTTATAAACTCCTTTATAACCGTTCTACTTCATCACGCGTCATTGGCATGCTTGTGAAGCTCGTAACCATCACTTGAGCCGTAATGCACCACTATTGTGCTTTACTGAATTCTGCCTCGCGCCAATGCTCAGCTGACTTGGCCCTGCATGCTTATCACTCTAAGCTAATGCACGGATAATCCTTATGCTTCAATCATCGAGGCCAGCTCCTTAAGCTCACTCTAGTTACTCATGCGTCATATATGCTTCACTTCGCCAATTAACTTGGCAATAGTAATGCAACTCTTGCATTACCAACTTGTTTGCACCGTTCAAGCTTTGGCTAGCCTTGAACTAATGCCATAGACAAACTCCTGGTCTATTCTCCACTCTTGCATCATCCTTGAGTTTGGGCGAACTCAATTCCACGGATATGCATAAACGCCAACATCGCATGTTGCATCTGTCAACTTTGGCCTCGTCTTGCCTTTCCTTCAATGAAGCTTCATTGTGTCGGCCAATAAGCTTCATTACTTATCCAAATGTCTTTACAGTTTAGCGCAACCTTTTCGCTTCACTGGCCCTGCAGGGTGCCACTATCTTAGCGCTTGACGGTCTATACAGTATACCGCTATTATGGCTTTGCATTGCGCTATTATGGCTTTGTATTGCGCCATTACGGCGGGTCACTGACTTGGCCTGCAACACTGTAACGCGTAATCATTGTGCGTCACTTGCAGCCATGTCATAAAAGGCCAGTAGTAACAGTGTGAAAGGCCTATACGTAATATCCTTATCAAATAATAGATGCGTCCCTCCCGGCTATATTGGAATATTGTAGGGTGTACCTACAGGTCCGTACTTGAAGAGAAGATTAAGTGACCATGCGTGAAGCAAATACCAAGTTAAAGAAAACCTAGATAATTATGTTATGTTATTAGTTTTCTAAGATATACACTACCTAGTTAAATGATATATTGTGTTATTGAGTTTCAATGTAAGTGCAAGATTATCTCAGTGATTACTAAAGATCAATAAACAATTATCTCTGCAGGGTTTCATCGGTGGATATAGGTCTAGTGACCGAACCACGTTAAATTATTCGTCTTAGTTTTATTTCTGTTTTTGATGATCTGTCTCGATACCCATAATTTATTATGGTACCATAGCGGGAGATCCGCTCGGATTGCTTCCGCTTTCTATTATTATTTTATCATTTTCATTTATTTTCTTCGGACTAGTCTTTGAAGATGCGTATTTCGTACCCTGGGAGTGAGTAATTGTATACGTACCTACACAATGATGTTTGTTGGTGATTTGGTTGTTGGATCACAATTACGATCAATTACAGTCATTAATTGGTGATTATCTCGTTCAATATCAGTTTGGGTTTGATAATTATCTTCTAAGTCGGCTACAGTGAACAGTATAGAAAGATAATGAAGGGGAGAGAATCAGTGAAAAGTGTATCTTTATTGATCAGAGTAAATTATGTACGTTGTACTTAGTTTACAAAATTAACCTCTCTGGAGGATCCATGGACACTCTTAGATGGACAAGGTCGGACAAGATTTGTGCCATTTTTTCCGGAAAACTCAAACGACAATGAATTTAGGTCTAATATTTTAATAATATGTTCCTATTACAAGACTTTATATTCCTACCAAATATGAATGCAATTCGAGATAGCAAACCTGACCATCTACCGATCTTAATTTCAACCGTTAATTTTGAACTGCTGATATTCAAAGGGGTAGATGGTGGTTTTATACATCTCGAATTCTGCTCATTTTTTGTAGGAATGTAGAGTCTTATAAGAAGAATATACCATCAAAATATTAGACTTGAATTCATTATCGATTGGGTTTTGCAGAGAAAATAGCGCAAATCTTGTCCGACCTTGTCCATCTAAGAGTGTGCATGGATCCTCCCTCATTTATAATAGCATAACTACCACGCAAGAAGCATGTCTAATGAGGAAACGCCTTAGTCTTGCTGGAGATTACGTCATAATCCACTCAGACTTTACTTCCTTGCAAAGTAACTTCATCGACTTGGATATAGTTCTCCTTTCGTGTTGTACTCCATACTCCATGTCTCGAGCTCTTGGTCTTGACTTTCAGCTGCTTTCTTAGTCCAATTTTTGATATGGGATCCAAAACTCAGGTCGTGCACGTGATTGTCTTTTTCTTCGGTCCGTGAATGTAGGAATATAGTGCCCTTCAGGTCTTCACACGTACTGGAGACTTGTTTAGCAGATTACCATACAAATAATAATTATTATTGATATATAAAGTTTTGGTAATTCTTTTGTTTTTCAAAAAACATTCCACCAGAACAAAGAATCGTGTACGATAAAGATTACCATACAAATGTTTCTACAAGGGTTTTGGAAAGGTGTGCTAAAAATATGGCTTGTGACTCTTTCGGATTTCTTAATGTCAATGGAAACGAGACCATCTCCTACATGAATATGAATCATTCACCCTGCGTGATCGATTACGAAAAGGAGTTTCACAAGATGGCTCGAACTTGTGCTGAAACTAAGTTGGAAGTATTAATGCTGAAACGTAGTCTTGAAAAGTCTTTACTTGTTCAAGCTCAAGTTCTCAAACAACTAGATTTACTCTCCAAAAGAATAAACGAAGAGGAACCCAACTTCCACAAGGTTGAGGAATTATTCTTCAATCAAGGATCTCTTCAGGGAATTCGGAGAATTATTCCTATCAAGCGAAAGAGATCCCAAGGTCATGAAGGGTTATGAGTCCTAGAAAAATAGACATCAGTTTTTGATTTATTTCAATTATTGTACAAGGTCTATTGCTGAATAAAACTATCTATTTATGAATAAAATTATTATTTTATAATTTTTCTTGTGATAGATTTTCGATTACATAGCCTGTGCTTGAATGCTTTATATTGTTGCTATGTGTTTGTGGGATGTTCGATTTCGGTTTTCATAACCTTAATATTCGATCTCATATGATGTGTGAACCCTTATGGTTTGTGTGGCTTTTTGATTTAACGGGATTAAGTTCTAGCCCATGTTGGTAGGCTTTATCAAAGGATCATAAGGTGTTCCGATTGAAACTCATGTGTGAAAAAGTCACATAAGTTGTTCCGATTGAAACTCATGTGTGAAAAAGTCACAATATGTTGAAACGATTTGTGTTTAACATAAAAGCATATGTGTTTCGGGTTTTCAACTTTTGCTATTGGCACGCATTAGTTAAAACCGATTCAACCTTTCTCTGGTAAAGGTTGCTTTTGTTCTTGCGAGAGGATGACAACACAATAGGGGAGAGTTCTAACTTGAACTTGCACTTAATGATATATCTTTCTGGGGAGAAGAGGATGTGGAATCTGAGGTCAAGAATTCGTTAGTTAGTCATTTTCCTGTTTAAGAAAAGCTTGGGTTTATTGCATATATTTTGCTTTTGCTTAACAAATTCGGTACAATTGATGTTGATTCCATTATGTATGTATGGATGTATGTGTGTGTGTGTTATTCAAATGTTTACGGTTAAGAAAAACTGGTTTGGTATCTTTCTTTATTGTTTGGTATCAAATGTTTTAGACTTCAACGAAATTTCGGTGCAATTGTGGTGCTTTAATGTATATGTATGTATTGTTTATGGCTTAACAAAATCCATGATCATTTGTTTAGTCCAATTCTCATTCACGATAAGAAAAACTAAGTTAATTCTGATCTTAGTTAGACTTATCAAAGTAAAGGATTTGGTTATTCAATTCTAAACGAATGCCTTGACAAGAAATATTAGTTAACTAACCTAGTATTTGTCTTGTCTAAAGTGTAAGGTCTAAGTTATTGTCTGAATAATTAGTGCCTAATGAGAGAAATAAAGTTAATTTTGATCTTTATTTTGGTCTTATCGAAATAAGTGATTGTATTCGTGCAATCTGTTTAGCAAGGGAACTAAGTTTCTTAGTCAATTTGTTAAACTATTAGGGAAAATTGCTTCGGCAATTGTTTCCTTGATAACATATTAAAACCAAATTACTTGTAGTTTCGGTTTTGATACTGGTTATCTAAAATGGTATGTGAAACCTTCGTGCTTAACTCTTATAGGTTGTACAATTCTCTTAGATTTGTAAGATCCCTTCGGTTTTGGTATTTGCTCGGACCTTTGTCATTTTGTGACAAAAAGGGGGAGAAATATATGGAGTAAATAATTGGTTTGTAATCACTTAGGAAAGGACAATTTTGCTTAAACGTTATATCTAACGAAAGAGTAAAGCATTGACTAAGGGGAGGAAACATATCATATGATGATTGTAGTTATTTGGACTACAAAAGGGAAATAACAAAGATGTGCGGATTGAAAATCCACCTATCTCACCTTTAGGGGGAGTATTAGCTTTGTTATTTAAATGTCAACATCGGCATTTATGGATTGAATATATGCATGTTATTGTGTTGTTGAAACTTGGAATCAAGCGTATGTATAATGAATTTTTTCTAATTTGTTTATCCATATGTATTAAGAGTTTGTCACTAAAATTGACTAAGCGGGAGATTGTTAGAGCATAGATCGGTTGAACCCACCAAGCGTTGGTATGTCAAGTTTGGTTGTCATATTTTAGTGAATCAAAACTCAATTAAAGAGTCGCTTGATTATATACTAGAGACAACTTCGTATAGGTTAGGCTAGAAAGATTAGGATTATGAGACATACAAGTATTACTCGAAGACTTGAAGAATGTGAAGAAGTAACAAGCTACATCGACGACATCATCCTTCCTCTTGAGGTTAGTAATATTGTGACTTGAATTGTTTCATTCCCAACGTATCTTTCAAGTCGTGCTATATTGAAAACATAACTGCGAAGCTATGAATGATTATACTCTAGTAGACATAATGTTAAAGAATTCGAATACAAAGTATAACACTTATCTTTTGAACTTCGTATATAAGACATCGACATAATCGTATGAATGCTATTGTGTTTATGTGTATGGGTAAAGGTGAAGATTTCATCCTAGGAAACAATGTTTAGATTTGTTTAAAGGAAGCACATTCATGAACTTGTTTTATGAATCAAAAGGGAAATCGTTAGGCTTATTGGTATTGTTATTCATTTCATATCTTTGGATTACCAATATGTGTGAGTTAGTAGAACCGATCATAACTTGTTATGTATCTTGGTAAAACTAGTCACAATGCCTGACTTATGTATTGGTATGACTTTTATTAGTGTAACCGATCCTAAGTAATCACCTTATATGGTATGATCGATATTTATAATTGGTGTAACCGATCCTAGTAATTGGTATGACCAATCACAAAAGAGTATGTGTAATCGATCCTTGTAATTGGCGTAACCGGTCCTGGTAATTGGTGTAACCTATCCTAGTGACTAGTGTAACCGATCACAAGTAATACCATGAGAATATGGTAAACGGTCCTGGTAATTGACGTAGCCGATCCTGGTAACTGATGTAACCGGTCCCAGTAACCATATTAAGGTAGAAGCGATCTTGTGTTTGGTAGAACCGTAAACCCATGATTAGTGTATTGATATTTGATCAATCACATAGTTCTTGGAAGTCAGATGAACCAATTCTAAACTTGTTTGGAAGTGTGGTATAATCTGTTCCAAGATTGTAAATATGAAAAAGGATTTACAAAGAAAAATATGTCGACATACTTTGAACATGTTCAGTAACTCTTATCTTTTATTATTCAAAGATATTGCTTAATAACTCAAGGAGATCCCGGACCGATATAAATTGAGAATCTTTTAATTAAGGTTATTAATTTTATATGTTTTTAATTACTAGCAATTAAAATGCATATATCTGAAAAATAAAAAATTGGTAATGTGCATTTATTAATTGGAGATTTTCTAGTGAGATTTCGGTTAATATTGGACAGAGCATTTCTAGGAATTATGAAAACCGATTTGGGTATTTATTGCATATCTTTAGAATATTTCGGTTTTGGAAATTCCTTGGTGTCCAAACTTCCTTGGTCTATAAATACCCAAGTTTGCATTTCGAGCAAACTATCCTAAAAGCCAGCAAAACTACCTTGTTGTGTTTTTACTGGTGGAGCCGTCTATTCGGAGAGGAAAGTACCCTAATTAGGAAAAATCTCTTACGACCGCTCATTTGAAGACTTCGGTGGGATCAAGAAGCTCTACGAGTACCGTTCGTGGGAAACTAGATAATTGCAGATTATTAGTTTTCGATTTGATTTGATTGACTATTAATGGTTGTTGAACTTTGATTGCACCTAGTTTGTTTATTCTTGAGAATTTTCTCTTCTGATATAAGATTCACTCAAACTAGATCGAAGTGTCGACGGGATCTTTAGAACTATTTGTAGATCTAAAGACGTCTTGTGATAATCCATTGTTAACAGACTCCGTTCTGTGCGTGATTGATCACAAGAGATTCAAGTTGTGGTGTGCAGGTGTTTATTGAAGATTAAAGAAGATTTGAAGACAAAGATAATTTCTTATTGGTTTCATAATCTATGGTGTGCACAAAACTTGATCGTCTAGGATCCAACTATAATCGGCTTATCCTTGATATATTTGATTTATTAGTTGCGTAGATCGGCATCACTATATAGTATCTTGGTAGATTCTATATTTGATTGCAATATCTAAACTATGCTACTTTTGTAGTTGTTGGATAGATAGATCTAAACCCAACAAAGGAGTTTATTGGATTAAACAGAAGAGCCTTTGTCTAACTCATATCACTGAGATTGAATAGAGTTGTTCTGAAAGATTTGTTGTTCCTTTCTTGTTTGGAATTAGATCCAAAGAAATTGTTCCGGTCGTGCACTTATCGAGTGTCAGAAGCGCAGGGATACTGAAGAAACTAGGTGAACTATAGGTTTAGTTGCTTGGTCTCAACTATACGAAGTTGGTTTGATTTTGTATAGCGGCTTAATTCTGAGAGTATCCAATTCTGGACTAGGTCCCGGGGTTTTTCTGCATTTGTGGTTTCCTCGTAACAAAATCTTGCTGTGTCATTTACTTTTGTTTTCCGCAATTATAATTGTTGTTATTATAATTTAAAGTAAATTACACAAACGTTAACTCCGTATTACTTGATAGTGATCCTATAGAGATTGGTTAAGTCTGAACCTATTATCAAGTAATCACACTTTGATTGTTGTATTGTATCGATCTCGTATCCATAGACGATCACACAAAGTTTGAATACCGATTCGTTGTATTGTCTCGACTCAGTCCATAGACAATCACTTTCGGTAAGAGGACTTATAAGTGGAAAAGTTTAAGATTGTGGTATATTTGGGTACGCTCGTCTTTTCAATCAGTATCAGTGCAGGAAAACACGAAAAGATCTAACAATCTGTGTTTGGTGCGATCTAACCTATAAGAAATGAGTCTGCAAAAAGTTAAGGCAAAGACAAAAATAGACTCTGTTAACGTATCACAAGATTTGTGTAAAACTCGTTTCGGGTTGAACTTTAGAAAATGTTTAGAAGGGATGTCTTTTACAAGTTCTACTTACTCTTTTGAAAATATGTCCATGTGTTCTCAAGAAGAAGTTGAGTTAAGCCCTGTATTCACAATCAATGACTCTGATTCTGAATCACTTCATGATGATAAAGAAGATATTGATTATGTGAATATAAAAACAACTCAGCTAAATGATCTGAGCAAAGAGTTCATGTCATGTGCAATTGAAATCACACTTGCACTAAAAAGAGAAGGAAAGCTTCTTGAAGACTTATGTCATATGAAAGCTGAAAATGATCAACTCAATCTTGATCTAACATCTCTTAAAGATGACTTAGATTATCTAAAGATCCATTCTTCCTCAAGAATCCTATCTTTAGAAGCAAAACTAAGGAAAACATTGATCGAGAAAAGAAGACTGGGATCTTAAGAAAAACATCAACATATGAATACAATGCCTTAAAAATCTCATATGATTCTGAGATAAAGACAGTTTCCGAAAAGGTCAAAAGGCTAAAAAATGAAATGTGTTCATTAATGACAGAAAATCAGATGGCTACAACCTTCCCGGATAAATTAAAAAAAATCTGGTTTGATCCCTCTTTCATAAGGAAAGAAGAATGTCAACATAGGAAGGTCTAAAAAGAGGGTTTCATCTTATAAAGAAGGATTGGTATTCTCAGAGGATCATAAGATGAACTAATCACATCAGAGTTTTTCACATCATCATAAGCATCATTATAGACGATGTTTTCATTGTGGAAAGAAAGGTCATGTTGTTAAGGACTGTCAACATTTACCTTTTTCAAACTCTGAAAAAATCACCTCCAGTCTAAGGTGTAACATAAGATCTTCTTCTAATGAAATCATACATAAACATGATCTGATTAGATCAAAGGATTCTTAAAAGAATTCTTCCAGAGTAGTTCATCATAAAAGGAAGAAGGATCAGAAGACTAGGAACTCATGGAAGTGGATACCAAAGAAGACCATGGAATTAAACAGAGAAAAAATTGGCAAAGTCTCCAGATCATCAACACAAAAGGTAATACCTAAATATCTTGATTATAGTCATTTCTATGATAAATTTGGTTTGTCTTCCAAAAGGAGTAAGGTTCTTATCAAAACAGATAAGGAGAAATTCTCTATTACTCCTGAAAAGTGTAATCTGTCTCAACCAGATACCTAGTATCTTGGTAAAACACACTGACTCATGTAGTGCTCAAACTTTTATTTGATGAGTTCAATGTATATTGCACAATAGTTCAAAACTTGCAAGATTTATGAAAATATTCACGAGAATGCACTTTCCTAAAATCCTTAATATTGAAAAAATTTCGGTTATTCCATATTAAGGGAGAATATTTGATTTCCACAATAAATGAACAAGTTTTTGGAAACTATTGATATATAAAGTTTTGGTAATTCTTGTGTTTTTCAAAAAACATTCCTCCGGAACAAAGAATCGTGTACAATACAGATTACCATACAAATCTTTCTACAAGGGTTTCAGAAAGGTGTGCTGAAATATGGCTTGTGACACTTTCGGACTCCTTAATGTCAATGGAAACGGGACCATATCCTACATGAATATGAATCATTCACCCTACGTGATCGATTACGAAAAGGAGTTTCACAAGATGGCTCGAACTTGTGCTAAAACTAAGTTGGAAGTATTAATGCTGAAACGTAGTCTTGAAAAGTCTTTACTTGTTCAAGATCAAGTTCTCAAACAACTAGATTTACTCTCCAAAAGAGTAAACGAAGAGGAACCTAACTTCCACAAGGTTGAGGAATTATTCTTCAATCAAGGATCTCTTCAGGGAATTCGGAGAATTATTCCTATCAAGCGAAAGAGATCCCAAGGTCATGAAGGGTTATGAATCCTAGAAAAATAGACATCAGTTTTTGATTTATTTCAATTATTGTACAAGGTCTATTGCTGAATAAAACTATCTATTTATGCATAAAATTATTATTTTATAATTTTTCTTGTGATAGATTTTCGATTACATAGCATGTGTTTGAATGCTTTATATTATTGCTATGTGTTTATGGGATGTTCGATTTCGGTTTACTTAACCTTAATATTCGATCTCATATGATGTGTGAACCCTTATGGTTTGTGTGGCTTTTTGATTTTGCGGGATTAAGTTCTAGCCCATGTTGGTAGGCTTTATCAAAGGATCATAAAGTGTTCCGATTGAAACTCATGTGTGAAAAAGTCACAATATGTTGAAACGATTTGTGTTTAACATAAAAGCATATGTGTTTCGGGTTTTCAACTTTTGCTATTGGCACGCATTAGTTAAAACCGATTCAACCTTTCTCTGGTAAAGGTTGCTTTTGTTGTTGTTCTTTTGTTCTTGCGAGAGGATGACAACACAGGAGAGTTCTAACTTGAACTTACACTTAATGATATATCTTTCTCGGGAGAAGAGGATGCGGAATCTGAGGTAACGAATTTGTTAGTTAATCGTTTTCCTGTTTAAGAAAAGCTTGGGTTTATTGCATATATTTTGCTTTTGCTTAACAAAATTCGGTACAATTGATGTTGATTCCATTATGTATGTATGGATGTATGTGTGTGTGTGATTCAAATTTTTTCGGTTAAGAAAAACTGGTTTGGTATCTTTCTTTATTGTTTGGTATCAATTGTTTTAGACTTAACGAAATTTCGGTGCAATTGTGGTGCTTTAATGTCTATGTATGTATTGTTTATGGCTTAACAAAATACGGGATCATTTGTTTAGCCCAATTCGATTCACGATAAGAAAAACTAAGTTAATTCTGATCTTAGTTAGACTTATCAAAGTAAAGGATTCGGTTATTCAAGTCTAAACAAATGCCTTGACAAGAAATATTAGTTAACTAACCTAGTATTTGTCTTGTCTAAAGTGTAAGGTCTAAGTTATTGTCTGAATAATTAGTGCCTAATGAGAGAAATAAAGTTAATTCTGATCTTTATTTTGGTCTTATCGAAATAAGTGATTGTATTCGTGCAATCGGTTTAGCAAGGGAACTAAGTTTCTTAGTCAATTTGTTAAACTATAAGGGAAAATTGCTTCGGAAATTGTTTCCTTGATAACATATTAAAACCAAATTACTTGTAGTTTCGGTTTTGATATTGGTTATCTAAAATGGTATGTGAAACCTTCGTGCTTAACTCTTATAGGTTGTATAATTCTCTTAGATTTGTAAGATCCTTTCGGTTTTGGTATTTGCTCGGACCTTTGTCATTTTGTGACAAAAAGGGGGAGAAATATATGGAGTAAACAAGTGGTTTGTAATCACTTAAGAAAGGACAATTATGCTTAAACGTTATATCTAACGAAAGAGTAAAGCATTGACTAAGGGGGAGAAACATATCATATGATGATTGTAGTTATTTGGACTACAAAAGGGAAATAACAAAGATGTGCGGATTGAAAATCTACCTATCTCACCTTTAGGGGGAGTATTATCTTTGTTATTTAAATGTCAACAGCGGCATTTATAGATTGAATATATGCATGTTATTGCGCTGTTGAAACTTGGAATCAAGCGTATGTATAATGAATTTTTTCTAATTTGTTTATCCATATGTATTAAGAGTTTGTCACTAAAATTGACAAAGGGGGAGATTGTTAGAGCATAGCTCGGTTGAACCCACCAAGCGTTGGTATGTCAAGTTTGGTTGTCATATTTTAGTGAATCAAAACTCAATTAAAGAGTCGCTTGATTATATACTAGAGACAACTTCGTATAGGTTAGGCTAGAAATATTAGGATTATGATACATACAAGTATTACTCGAAGACTTGAAGAATGTGAAGAAGTAACAAGCTACATCGACGACATCATCCTTCCTCTTGAGGTTAGTAATATTGTAACATTCCCAACGTATCTTTCAAGTCGTGCTATATTGAAAACATAACTACGAAGCTGTGAATGATTATACTCTAGTAGACATAATGTTAAAGAATTAGAATACAAAGTATAACACTTATCTTTTGAACTTCGTATATAAGACATCGACATAATCGTATAAATGCTATTGTGATTATGTGTATGGGTAAAGGTGAAGATTTCATCCTAGGAAACAATGTTTAGATTTGTTTAAAGGAAGTACATTCATGAACTTGTTTTATGAATCGAAAGGGAAATCGTTAGGCTTATTGGTATTGTTATTCATTGCATATCTTTGGATTACCAATATGTGTGAGTTAGTAGAACCGATCATAACTTGTTATGTATCTTGGTAAAACTAGTCACAATGCCTGACTTATGTATTGGTATGACTTTTATTAGTGTAACCGATCCTAAGTAATCACCTTATATGGTATGATCGATATTTGTAATTGGTGTAACTGATCCTGGTAATTGTTATGACCAATCACAAAAGAGTATGTGTAATCGATCCTTGTAATTGGCGTAACCGGTCCTGGTAATTGGTATAACCGATCCTAGTGACTAGTGTAACCGATCACAAGTAATACCATGAGAATATGGTAACCGGTCCTGGTAATAGACGTAACCGATCCTGGTAACTGATGTAACCGGTCCCAGTAACCATATTAAGGTAGAAGCGATCTTGTGTTTGGTAGAACCGTAAACCCATGATTAGTGTATTGATATTTGATCAATCACATAGTTCTTGGAAGTCAGATGAACCAATTCTAAACTTGTTTGGAAGTGTGGTATAATCTGTTCCAAGATTGTAAATATGAAAAAGGATTTACAAAGAAAAAGATGTCGACATACTTTGAACATGTTCAGTAACTCTTATCTTTTATTATTCAAAGATATTCCTTAATAACTCAAGGAGATCCCGAACCGATATAAATTGAGAATCTTTTAATTAAGTTTATTAATTTTATATGCTTTTAATTACTAGCAATTAAAATGCATATATCTGAAAAATAAAAAATTGGTAATGTGCATTTACTAATTGGAGATTTTCTAGTGAGATTTCGGTTAATATTGGACAGAGCATTTCCAAGAATTATGAAAACCGATTTGGGTATTTATTGCATATCTTTAGAATATTTCGGTTTTGTAAATTCCTTGGTATCCAAACTTCCTTGGTCTATAAATACACAAGTTTGCATTTCGAGCAAACTATCCTAAGAGCCAGCAAAACTACCTTGTTGTGTTGTTACTGGTGGAGCCGTCTATTCGGAGAGGAAAGTACCCTAATTAGGAAAAATCTCTTACGACCGCTCATTTGAAGACTTCTGTGGGATAAAGAAGCTCTACGAGTACCATTCGTGGGAAACTAGATAATTGTAGTATTATTAGTTTTCGATTTGATTTGATTGACTATTAAAGGTTGTTGAACTTTGATTGCACCTAGTTTGTTTATTCTTGAGAATTTTCTCTTCTGATATAAGATTCACTCAAACTAGATCGAAGTGTCGACGGGATCTTTATAACTGTTTGTAGATCTAAAGACGTCTTGTGATAATCCATTGTTAACAGACTCCGTTCTGTGCGTGATTGATCTCAGGAGATTCAAGTTATGGTGTGCAGGTGTTTATTGAACATTAAAGAAGATTTGAAGACAAAAAAGATTTCTTATTGGTTTCATAATCTTTGGTGTGCACAAAACTTGATCGGCTGGGATCCAACTATAATCGGTTTATCCTTGATAGATTTGATTGATTAGTTGCGTAGATCGGCATCACTATATAGTATCTTGGTAGATTCCATATTTGATTGCAATATCTAAACTCTGCTACTTTTGTAGTTGTTGGATAGATAGATCTAAAGCCGACAAGGGAGTTTATTGGATTAAACAGAAGAGTCGTTGTCTAACTCATATCATTGAGATTGAATAGAGTTGTTACCGAACAGATTTGTTGTTCCTTTACTGTTTGGAATTAGATCCAAAGGAATTGTTCCAGTGCGTGCACTTATCAAATGTCGGAAGCGCAGGGATATTGAAGAAACTAGGTGAACTATAGGTTAAGTTGCTTGGTCTCAACTATATAAAGTTGGTTTGATTTTGTATAGAGGCTTAATTCTTAGAGTATTCAATTCTGGACTAGGTCCCGGGGTTTTTCTGCATTTTCGGTTTCCTCGTTAACAAAATCTTGTTGTGTCATTTAATTTTGTTTTCCGCAATTATAATTGTTGTTATTATAATTTAAAGTAAATTACACAAAAGTTAACTCCGTATTACTTGATAGTGATCCTATAGAGTTTGGTTAAGTCCGAACCTATTATCAAGTAATCACACTTTGATTGTTGTATTGTCTCGATCTCGTATCCATAGACGATCACATAAAGTGTGAATACCGATTCGTTGTATTGTCTCAACTCAGTCCATAGAAAATCACTTTCGGTAAGAGGATTTATAGGTGGAAAAGTTTAAGATTGTGGTATATTTGGGTACCCTCGTCTTTTCAGACTTCAGTAAGTCTTTGTATTGGATTTACAACAGATGCATTCTGAAACAAAGAGGAATAGAGAGATTAGAGAAGATTAGGGTAAGAATGAGGGGTTGAGAATGAAGAACAAAAGAGAGAGAGAGATAGTCAGAGAATAGGAAGATAAGATTCAATAATTCATGAGTCCGTACAAGGAAGAGATAACAGCTAATATAGTGTGTCTTCTACTCACGTACAACATGTGAGTATAATAACTAAAGACACATGCAAATAAAATAAGCCCCCCCCCTGGTAGATAGATAATAGGGTAGCCCATAACATAATAATAGTACTGGTACTAGGCTATGACAAATGCCCACTCCTTTAGAGATTCTTGTCCTCATGAATCAGTTTTGGGTAATGTTGTTTCATGAAGCTAGAATCCTCTCAAGTTGCATCTGCTGGGGTTGAATGGTTCCAATGAACTAAGACCTGAGCAACAATATGTTGATTCTTCTTAACAAGTCTAGACCCTAGTACCTGTAATGGAGAAACCTTCAAACAACCATCAAAAGCAAGAGAAAGAAGTGTGGTTTGAGGAAGCAATATTGTACCAAATTTCAGCTTGAGTTGTGACACATGAAAGATCAGATGAATTTAAAAGTAGGAGACGAATTGAGACGATAAGAAACCTTTCCCACTCTGGCTAACACTTGGTATGGACCAAAAAATTTAGCAACTAGCTTTAGGTTTCTTTTCAGCTGGACATAAGTTTGATGATAAGGTTGAAGTCTCTGATAAACCCAGTCCCCCTCTTTAAATTATCGTTCAACTCTGCTTTTGTTAGCTTGTTGCTTAATTCGATGTTGTGCTTCTTCAAGAGTGGATTTGAGAATAATAGTACCCATAGCCCGTCTCTTCTGCGGATAGTCATCAACAGAAACATTGATAGCTTGAGAGTAAAAGAGGCCATACTGAGGTGGTGTATGTCCATATAGTGCCTGAAATGGAGTAAGTAGAAGGCTAGTGTGATAGGTAGTGTTAAACCACCACCCATCCATTGGTAACCAACTAACCCATTTGGTTGGTCTATAACTTTTCATGCACCTCAGGTAAGTTTCTAATCAAGCATTAACTCTTTTAGTCCGGCCATCAGATTGAGGGTGATATGATGTGCTCATGTGAAATGCACTGCCGAACTTGTAGAATAGTTATTGCTAAAAATTACTTAAAAAGATGTTATCTCTGTCAGATACAATAAAAGTAGGTAACATATGAAGCTTATAAATGGTAGACAAGAATACATTAGCAATGACAGAAGATGGGAAGGGATGGCTTATGGCAATGAAGTGGTTGTACTTGGTTATTCCATCCACAACAACCAAAATGACTTCTCTGCCTTCAGATATAGCAAAGCCAGTGATGAGTTGTCAAGCTTGTTCTGGCACAGGTAGACGCTGTAATAATACACCAGGTAGAGTGTGAGAACTCTTGTGTTGCTGGCAAATGTCATACTCTTGAATGTATTTAACCAAGTCTCTTTTCAATCCAATCCAAAAGAAAAAACCCTTTGCTCTCTGGTAACTGGCTTGTTGTCCTCAGTGGCCCCCAACTGAAGAAGAATTTAAAAAAGATAGTATTCGCTGTCTTAAGTTGCCTTGCACACCAATATAGGTTTTGTTCTTGACTCTAATAATACCTTGAGAATAATAATAATGTGGTGTACCAGTTGGAAAAACCATTAACTGAGTAATTAAGTCTTTAGCAAAAGAATCATTTTCATAGCTATTGACCACTTCAGCAAGCCATGCAGGATGTACTTATGTCAGACTGTTACATTGAGAAAATGGTTGAGGTGTAACCCTAGACATAACATCAACAACTTTATTTTCAGTTCCTTTGTTGTAACACAAGTCATAATCATAACCAAGCATCTTAGCCAACCATTTTTGTTGTAGCATAGTATGCATCCTCTGTTTCAGAAGCTTGAGAACATCTTAAATGAGTTGCCAGTTGAACCAGATACCCCACTTCTCCTTTCGGAGATCCATAAGGATGCAACTCATCGAGCATAGTGGAAAGATTCTCTGAGCGCTCGAAGAACTTAAGAAGCAGTCGAATGGTAATGCGACTCATTTGAAATATGTCTCATTGAGGGTCTATACGAGCTAGCACTTTGTGGCAAAGAGCATTCATAGGATCATACAAAGGAATTGGAAGACCGACTTTTAGTTGTCCGCAAGTGACGAAAACCCTATTTTCATTCCAATCTTCCTTTTGTATACATCCCAAATTGAGACTAAATTGAAAGGTATGGTGAGTTTGAATCCCCGTTGAGCACATTCTTTGGAAAAATCAAAAAACAGTTTTTACGTCCTTGGAAGATTTTCGGAGCCATGGAACTGGAAACCAAAATCAGAAGAACTCAATCAGAAAAACCCAAGCAAGAACAGTCGTGGTATAAAAGAGATGATCAAAACAAAGGATGAAACTTACCTTGAAGATGATGCAATATGGAGAGAAACGCTTCTACTAGCAGGCATGGAAGAGATCGCATGGAAAACTTAGTTGCAGTGAGGATGAACAGTGAAGAAGAAGAATAAATGATGATGAAGTAATTATCCCAAAACTCGAGAAGAATATTTTCCTATGTACCCTAAGCAACCTGCTGGAGAGGTAAAAGGTCATAAAGGCCGAAGAGTTGTGTCGGTTACATGCGAAATGTTTTCTTATATGGTAACAAGAAATGTGGTGACGATTACAAAACCTTAAAACTCTCTTCCATCTTACCCCTGAAGAGGCAAAATCTGTGGGTAGAAAATCACGTCACCACGTGGAAACATCGTAGAGCACAAATACAAGAGATTCCAATTTGTGACAAATTAAGACGCCCGGAAGGACACCACTTAGCTTTTGGTACCGAGCTTCCAAAATGAAAACTAAAAAAATGTGGAGGTGCGGGGAATCGAACCCCGTGCCTCTCGCATGCGAAGCGAGCGCTCTACCATATGAGCTACACCCCCGTTTGCTTTCTTTCTTTAATTGGCAATAAATAACAGAACAAAAAAATACACCCCAAAAATAAAAAGTACTGTAATACTGTAACTTGTAACGGAGGAATTAAGGGGATAGTGTTAGAAAAACATCCACTTTTTATTTATTTGTTTAATATTGCCTTGGATTCAAAGTCATAAAAGAGGCTAATTCAGCTTAATCCCTTTTTTCTCTTTCCTCTGTAATGTTGCTCACGAAAATTTCATTTCAATCCTCCTCCTGATGTAAATTTGTCTATCATTTACTGCTATACTCATCACACTTCTCTTAATCTCTCTTTATCACTCTGAATTCCTCCTCTTTTTATCACTCTGAATTTCTGAGTTTTTCATCAATAGAGATTACAAGAAGAAGAAAAAAGTTTCAGATTTTGCCCCCTTTTTAGTAGGTGGTTGGTTCTGCAGGGTTAATGCAGCAAAGGACAACTATGAGCTGGAGAAGAGTCGCTAAATCTGCTCAGGCTCTAGCTGCTCACACTTTTCTCTTTTGTTTCACGATTTTACTCCTACTCAAACTTGATCATGTCGTTTCTTACTCTTGGTGGTTAGTCTTCAAATTCTTAGTTTTTATAACAAACTTTTCCGTAATTGGAATTCACATGTTATTAATTTTGATCCTTAACGAGTCTTAGCAATTTGAAATTGTGAATCCAGGAATTTTTTGGCCTGATACCTAATCTTGAAAGTTCCAATTTAGGGAATTTATTCAATATTTGTGCTTGTGACATAGTTTCAATTAAGTCATGCAATAGCTTTCCTATTTTAACATCATGGTTCATGTTCGATTCCATCGTTTAGGTGGAAAGGGAGGAGTTTTGTGTGTGACTGAATTATTAAAATTGAGGGTTCTAGCTACTGAATAGTGTTTATATGGATTATTATGGACTTTGTAGGTATATATGTATGATAACCATTTTGACAGTGTAATGATTTGTCAGCCAGTGAGATTTAGGGTAAACTACTTGTGATTTAAAAACAGTTATTTTGTTCCAATTTGCAAATTAGGTTTAAGGTTGTCCATTTCAAATTTAGACATGCTATGAAAGCACAAAGAAAAGATTGTTACTTTAAGTAGATTTGTGTAAGTAAATGCATGCATATGCGGACGTGCACAATGATCTTGTTGAGTTGTTGGTGTTCTAAAATCTGGCTAACTATTTATGTAGTGTTTGATCCTTTCTAGATATAACTGAGACGCACCTACAGAAAAAGAAAAACTTCTACGTTCATTTAACTTATGCTAGATTTTCTTTTTTACTGCGCAGGATGATTTTTTCCCCACTCTGGCTATTTCATGCAGTTGTTGCACGAGGGAGATTCTCTTTACCAGCTCCAGCTATACCGCATGATCGCCATGTATGTATTTTATGTTATAGGCCAGAATTTTTTGGTTAATGATAAACTACTTTGCAAAAAGAACTTTTGGTTGCGTGATTAAGTGATGGCAGGGGGTTATACTCTTTCTTTCTTGGACAGTGGGCACCTTGTCATGCCATTGTCGCAACACCATTGCTTGTTGCCTTCGAGCTGCTCCTTTGTGTGTATCTGGACAGCATATATGGTATGCACATAACACCTTTGACTAACAATTATGAGGGTTAAACTCAAAATAGTCGGGGATTTGCAGGGATCTGTTCATCTTTCTAATTGGGCACAATGACACCTTTGATTGCAAAATAGATGAATGATTATTGCTTCTTCCTTTTTCCCTCGTAGCCTCATTGCTGGCGCATACGTCATTTATTTAATGTGCATATAAGAGCTTGTATCTTAATAAACTAGATGCTTTTTGCTCAGTGCAAGGTTATGCAGCTCTAAATTTGAAGATCGTTTTTCTTCCACTGCTGGCTTTTGAGATGATTATTTTGATTGACAATTTCAGGTACTTCTTGTCTTAGTTATATGTGCCATCATCGCCCAATTCATCTAGTTATTGTTTCGTCTTATTTATCTATTCTTCTTATCTCCAGGATGTGCAGGGCTCTTATGCCTGGAGATGAAGAAGGGATGAACGATGATGCGATATGGGAGATGCTTCCGGTAAATTTCCTTATTTAATCGTGGCTTTGGTCCAAGTATTGTTCATGCTATTTAAAAGTCTAGTCATTTTATTCAACCCTGTAATAATTGTTATCTCAATATAATAAATTATACTGGTATGAGAATTTATTCTTAACCTGAGGACTTCGTATAAGGTAGGGGCCAAATGCATGTTGTTTGAGACCAACATTTTCCATCACTCTCAGGCCTGCCTTAACGTTGGAACTCTACACGAGTCTTTACTGCTGTGTTGCTGCAATGCCTCCTGCAATTTCTTGCTACTACTGTACAGTCCCTAATAATTTTGATTGCTTACCATCGCAGTCAAAATTCAAACTATGTGAATCGTGAAGCACTCTCATGCTATTTTTATTTTTCTTATTGCATTGTTGCTAGTATGTTTGGACATTGCTCCGATGAAAAATGTTCTACCACCTTACTAGTTAAATATTAGTATTGTTGGCGATAAAAGGGACATAACTTTGAAATGAAGGGGGTTTATACTGTGCTTCTCATATTTGTCTCTTCATATGTATATGTATATGTGCATCTTTTTATGGGTATATGCATGTATCTTTCAGATACATAAACCATAAATCACATGTCTTTCATATCATCCTGAAATTCACTAACTTCACCATCTCTCTTTCTAGCATTTCTGGGTTGCGATCTCTATGGTTTTCTTAGTTGCTGCGACGACATTTACACTTCTTAAGCTGTCTGGTAAGTTCTCTATCTCAACTCAAAGAATGGTATGTCCTTTAGTGAAGTCATTATTCCTGTTATACTCTCTTTGATCCAGTTTGTGTCAATGGGATAACAGCAGGTGCTAAAAGTAACTTAAATTGTAATGATGGATAGTTTATTATTATGGTGGTTAACGCTTAATCAAATTCTTGCGACGGTGATTTGAGTAGATATTACATTTCAGTTTCCATTTTCATTCTTAACTTATCTTTTATATTTTGTAAAAGATGTGTCTGGTGTGCATTTGTTGAATAACTATACATGCCAAAGTATCACAATATAATTTGATGAACAATGTATGTCTGTGGATGAAATATCGTGAGTACAATTCTCACCCCTAAAGTAGGTGTTTACCGTGTGGTGAATGTTTGACTGTATTGCAAGGCATAACTAATTGAACACATAACATCCATATCCCAAGTTCGAATGATAAGATCTGTGTTATTTTCCTTGTTGTTTTGCATAGCTAATTTAGTATTCTACTGCAGGTGATGTAGGTGCTCTAGGTTGGTGGGATTTATTTATAAACTTTGGGTACTCTTTTTACTTTACAATCTGTTTGTCTCAATATCCTTTTTTTCCCCATTGTTGGCTCTTACCTGTTTTTCTTTCCTGTGTAGCATCGCAGAATGCTTTGCTTTTCTTGTTTGCACAAAATGGACGAACCCAATGATCCATAGAAATAATCGCACTCGAGAAGCAAGTTCTTCCTCTAACGCTGTTAGATATCCCGACTCAAGCAGTAGTTTAGTGGTTTCTTCCGAGGAAGACCAGTACCAAGAAAGATTGTGTACCCTTCAGGATATCGGCGGTCATATTATGAAAATCCCATTAATTTGTTTTCAAGTCCTTCTTTTCATGCATTTAGAGGTATGACAGGCTATCTTTTTTCCATGTATACTTTTGGTTACTGTTGATAATGGTAGCTTTCTGAATCTATGGGAGTGTCTTTGATTGATTTGAATATCAGGGAACACCACCTGGGGCTAGGCATATGCCACTTCCACTTATTTTCTCTCCACTCTTCTTGCTTCAAGGGGCTGGAGTCATTTTTTCTATCTTAAGTTTAGTGGAGAGGGTTGTTCTTTTACTTCGTAGTGGAGTAAATACAAGTACAACAAGATATTTTAGAATTTCTTCAAGGGCTCGTGATTGCTTTGGATTTATTCGCCGTGGTTCTAGGTATGGTCTCTTAATTTCCATTAGGTGCACAGTTTGGAGAGCAAAAACACTATATTTTAGTGTAACCACTAGATATCCTGCAATATTGTGTGATAAGTTTCATTTCATGTTGGTGATGTTTTATGTCAGGCTTCTGGGTTGGTGGTCAATTGATGAAGGAAGTCGAGAAGAACACGCTCGTCTTTACCAGTGTGGGACTGCTGATGCCGGGTGAGTCTTTGTACTAGATTTTGAGATTTCTACTACCATTTCTGCTTGCTAACTCTTGTACCATTATTATATAATGCGCAGATATAACACCTTTTGTAAATACCCGCCCGAGATAGTGAAGAAAATGCCTAAAAAGGATCTTGCTGAAGAGGTGCCTTCTTTTTTGCCATCTTGCCTTGTTTTATTTCGCAGCTATTGATTCTTTAATATTCACTCTGTTCAAAATTTCATGCACTGTGTAGATTATTCATTTTTTTGGTACTGTCAGCAGTTTTTGTTATTTGAGATAGTGTGTCTTGCTACTCTTGTCAGGTTTGGAGACTACAAGCTGCTCTTGGGGAGCAAGCAGAAATCACAAAATATAGCCAGCAGGAGTTTGAGAGACTTCAAAATGTAATTTGCACAACCTCGAGTCAATGTTGTACAAAAAAATATGTAAAACTGTTTCTTTCATTTCATTTCTTATCGAGGAATCCTCAACTGATAGTTCTTACCTTTTTTTTTCTTGATGGGGGGCGGTCAGGAAAAAGTCTTGTGCAGGATATGCTTCGTGGCGGACATAAATGTGGTCTTACTTCCTTGCAGACATCGCATCCTTTGCTGGTATGAGATTACTATGACCGACTACTATTGTTGCAAATCTAACAATTTAGCAACTCTGTTTATAATATTTTTTTTGTTTACTTCTTTCGTTTAAGATTTTTCGAAAATTTCTTTCATACACAGTGCTTGCTCCGACAAATGTAAGAAATGCCCGGTGTGCAGAGTCCCCATCGACGAGCGCATGTCTGTATATGATGTATAAATATATTATCTGACACATTGCCGAAAAGCTTTTATATTAGCAGTGCAAAGCAAAAAGTTCAAGAATGGCGCCTCAAGCGTGTAATTTACATGTACAGGATTGATACAAAAAAGAAACATACAAGGGCGGGGGAATTTGGGGCTTTTTTCTTTTGCAAATTTGGAACCTTTTTGTCATGTTTTGTAGTGCAAGCATTAGGCAGTTGCAGGGATGTTAACATGCAGTTTCTCTCTATAATCAAACTTGTAAATAGTGAACTGCAAGCATGGTAACAAAAGTTTGTCTGTTTTTCTAGGTCTCGCAGGTTGTAACATTAAAAGTTGCTGGCATCTAATTCTGCTATAAATATATTAACGGTTGATTTTTGAACCTTGTAGTCTCTAAGTCCAGTCCCACTGTACCCTTGCTTTACTTGGGGACTACCTGGGGACTATTGAATTCTAGGTGGAAACAGGATTTCATGAAATGTGACATAGTAATTAGTTTTCAACCTTTCATTAACAAAGAAACATAGTAGTAATTAGTTGATCCACAAATTAATAAATTACATGAATGATAAAAGCTTATTTGGTTCTTCAACAAATTAGAAAAACAAATTCAAGCAAATGTTCGCTATGGGAGTTCTGAAGCAGAATAAACGTAAAGTAGACAAATCCAACCAAATGTTGGTTACTCGAGCAGTTTTGGGGTCAGGCATATGTTGCTGTTATAGGCCTTACACCCACCAAAGGATTAGTAGCAGCAATTCCATCATCAACTCCTGAATTTTGGACTACTTTTACTGCATTCTCTAAAGGTGGCGAGTGCTCAATGAGTTTGACGACAAAGTCATCGAAGCATTCCTCTATAGTCTTGAAAGGGATATCGGGGTACAATGAGCTCACTTCAACATTGTCTGGTCCTTCAACCGGATAATTGATTTGACATCCCTTTATAAATATATCATGAGTGAACGAAGCAACGATACTTTGTGGGATCAAGTTTTCTGCATCAAACAGAACAAAACCAGGAAATGACACATTAGCTGATATCAGTACTTTCCAACAAAATACTTGACAAGGAAGAAAGAAAACTGAGAAATGGTCTTAAAAAACCTTTGGCAGCTGAAAGTAAGTCATGTTCAGAGATGGTGACTCTTGGGAGAGTTCTTTTGATCTTGTTCTCCCATAATGATGCTAACTCGTTTATGTTAAGGTAGTTACAGGATGGCCTGAAATGAACTGATTTGTTTATTGTACGTTTGTCTTCGATGGTTTTCAAGGTGAATTTTCCAATATCGGCACCCGCTACAAAATAAGCTGCAAAAGTTCACATGAAATGTATGCATTTTAGACAATAACATCATACGTATGTATTTCTTTCTAACAGCTTTACTTACCCTTAGTGGTGCCATTTCCATAGATCTGAAACCGGTCTAATGGTGGAAGTACTTCAGAAGGGTGAGTGTTGTCGTGATAAGGCCAAGCAGCGACTGAATTACAGCAGATATAAGTGTAGGGAATTCCTGATTCTTTAATCAGACGTCGTATTTCTCGTTTCTCCTTGTACATGGTTAACCCTGGCTCTACTGGATCAGCTCTATCTATGTCGTGCCCAAACTCCGATGGTAAAAACCTCTGCAAGCCACGTTAAAAAAAGAAAATCACTTGCAATGTTTGAATCAAACATCCTGGTAAGGCTTGCCTGTGGAATTGTAAGGTCCTAGGTCCAGCCTGTACGCATGCAGCATATCATGGGTAGTATAATGTGTTTGTGCATGTACCTTGACAGTACCAACCGCTTTGATGGCGTGAATAAGCGTAACCTGGTCTAAAATGTTCTCACCACCAACAGCAGATATCACAACTTCAATCTTGTAATCTTTTAGCAACTTTTCCATGAAATCCTGATCATTGATTGAACCCTGAAGTATATAAACTTCAGTCGCATGAAATCAAAGCAAATTTGAGTATAAGGAGAGAGTAAGGCTTACTATTCAACTTACATGTAATACGATGGCACCTCTGTCTATGAGAGTCTTGATAGTTTTTGCCTTAGATGGATACTGCAAACCAGAACGAGCTAAGAGATATGTAGGTCGACCAGAGTTAAGGCTAGCTTCAGCAATGAAACGGCCAATGAACCCGGTTGATCCAACAATTAGAGTTCGACCCTTCAGTTGATCATGACAAGCAGTTGGTAATGCAACAACAGAAGGAGCCATATATGGGTATAAATGATTGAATACTACTATTTGAGCTATAGGGTGCAATATGTTCTAGGATTTCAATGACGAATGGGAAATATATGTAGCATATGGTTGTGAGAAAAACTCGAAGAATGAAGGTAGTAAAGATGAATTGATTTTCAGCTAACAACAGTTAATGTACTGGAGAATGAACCTAATAGTCCACTTCATGCACATGTGCGTATTAACTATCTAATTACGTTTTCATTTCTATAACAAGTATAACTTCAGGGGGGTAGTTTCATGTGTTTTTATTGCTGTTGTTTATTTCCTTAGCCTAGTTTGTTTGATCAAGGTGGTAGTTGAACAACCACTCTCAACAATCAGGGCGTGGTTGGTTGCACGTAACTGTTGTTTTTCCTTATCGTTAAATTTGTGGGTACCAACACCATACACAATTTTACAGTCTTAGCAAAGAAGCATGTGCTGCTGCAAGTTGCTTGCCGTCAGTAAATGGAGAAGCGAGGGAAAATTTTATGTGATGCAAATGATAGTGTTAATGTGAATCAGGCACTGTACAACTCCTAGGTTTTGTAACTCTTTATTTTCTTTCAAAGAGTGGGATAATGAAACTACATTGTACTAGACGACTAGTTCAAGGGTGTCTTTGGTTTACCTAATCAAAATTTTGACATTAGATTTATGTAACTGACTTATCCATGAATCTTGAAGCCTTGCTCAATACACAGGTCAACAACTACCTCACCTCCTGTATTGAAGTTGAATCCTGACCTCACATGCCTTAATAATTTATTTTCTTGTTGAACTGCCTTAATCAAATTACTATCCTTACTTCTTGGGTCCAATGATAATTATTATGACAGTTTTAGCAATGATCATGTTCATGTATGTACCAAGCTCAAGCCTGTGATCAATCCCAGTGGGAAATTTATCCTTGGCCCAAACCAGCACAAGAGTTCAAATTTTTCATGATTTCTCTTGTGGTCAATGTGGTTGTTTCATCCTAGACATCTATTTGATTTATCTTTCTTAATATGGGGATATAAAATTGTGTATATTTATTTTCTTTCTTTCGTCTACCACTTGTGGAACTCCACCTACATTCTTATTGTAGGTGTAAATAATCTACAGATCCAGGTGGAGGGATCCTGAGCAGCGACGTACCGATAATAAGGAAGGAGCGAAGCACCAGATCACCTCCCTTAAAGCCTGGCGCGAGGAAAGAGACATTCAGAAGGATCTGTGAAGCCAGCACGGATGTGATGGAGCGATACTTATCGGACGCCAGAGTAATAAATGCTCTGACAAGGTAGCTAGAGAAGATAAGAAGAATCTGGTCAAAGTGGGGCCGGAAGCTAATAACGTCGGGACAAGACAGAGGGCGACATCGGATCATACAAGCATCGAGTGGCCAACATCGGGAAGAAAAGATATCGGGAGCCATACTTACCAAGGTCGGGTCAACATCTCGGACATAACATCATTTATCACCCGAGAAGAGCATCAAGGAAGATATACCATGACTCACACTGTAACTTGGATGTATTAACATGATAGCCTATAAATAGAGAGCCTTGTAAAGAGTTAAAGGGGAGGTAATCGAGTAAGGGTGAGAGAACACTAAGAGCTTTGTAGAGAGAATAGAGAGTTTGCTAGTAAGAACCACCATTTGTAACCTTGAATCAAGTAATAAGATCATACTTTCACCCCCGTGGACGTAGGTAATCATGCCGAACCACGTATATCTTGTGTTCATGTTCATCTCTTGCTAGTTTACTTGTAGTATGTGTTCTTGAGATCCATTGGATGTAGTAGTAGGATTTTCCACATCTACATTCTGGCGCCGACTAAGGGGACCGTATAACATCTTCGGATACCTTGAAATCAGTCACTAAAAGAGAGAAATCCAAAGCTCCTAAATCACCTTGTGTGTTAGTTGAGGCTAAAGGAAGAACTCTTTTGGTTAAACATGCTAGTAGATGGAACTTACGAGTTGTTATTTTTTATGAAAAGTGATTTCTTTGCTTTTAAGAACTTCTTGAAGAAGACATAGTAGAGCTCCTTTTGATCTCGGTGTTGAGTTCTTGAAGAAGACATAGTTCGATGAGGTTGAAGAAGACATAGTTCGGTGTTGAGTTCTTGAAGAAGACATAGTAGAGCTTCTTGAAGAAGACATAGTTCGATGAGGTTGTTCTTTTCTAGTTTTCCTTGCCAAGTTGAGTTGTTAGAAAGATTCAGAAGCTCCCAAAATAACGTCTTTGACACTTGGTCGTAGCTAAAATGAAACTTCATCTCGCTGGTTGTTTTCATTTCAAATCGTGTGGTGTATCAAAACTATGAGTATAACGATTAACATTGGTGAATTGACTCAAAATCATTGAGTTAGGGTTGCCGAAACCATGACTAGAAAGGATCTAATGAGCACTTTGGTGATAATCTCGTTCAGATTTCATAACAAGAGTCTTACAACGTAGTTAAAATGGGAAACCCAAAAGAATCCCAAGGAAAAACTATCCTTGAGGAATTCCGAGGGAAAGTTATGGAAAAAAGTCGAGAAAACCCCATTCTGGTAACTTATGTTAGTGGTGACACATGCAGAACAATTGAAGGAGGTCGCCACACCAAAACTTGGCAAAGAAAGAAACTTTCCGACCTGATGTACGGGCAATTAATGATTTCTGGTACAAGAAATGTTAGGACAAATAATGATTAATGAATAGGGAGAGTACCGAAAGCGACGTGACAAGGAACCTTTTCTAAAACTGTCATATTAGTCAAAACTGTCCAGTTTGCTGAGTTCAGCATGGCAAAGTGAAAGGAATCGTACTTAGTTGGATTTTTTCTGGATGTCAGAACCTTTCTATTTTGTACTTCGTTCATAAGACTTTTCGAAAACAGTTCAAAGTGAGGTGTTGCATGTTTTGCTGACATAGGTAGGGAGGAGTCTCGGAAGAAAAGGCATACCCGAGCCGATGGCTAGCACTTCAGGAACGGGAAGAATTCTGAGAAACCGCACTGTGGCCGGCACCAGCATGCAAGAAGGAGTGACTGACTCACGACAAGGGAGTGATCGTCGACACCTACCCGAGGAGAACCGAGCACCAGCTGGAGGAATGGCTACAGTCGATGAGGAAGTTAATCTCGGACAGGATGTCGACAACACTTTCCTGGGAGATGTTGAACCAAGCCAGAGGGGACCCGCGAACATGATAGAAGGACTGACAGCATCTGACACCGAAGACGACGAGGAAGTGTTAATGATGCAGGAGGACCGAAGAAGAGCCAGACAACACGCTGAATATCAGAACGCCGTGAACAGAGAGGAAGAAAGGCTTAGGCAGATCCGACTAGGAAAGAGGGACGGAACCCGAAACCCCCCACCAATAGCACCATCAGCCGCACCACTAGTTGCACCCCCAGCGGCACCATCAATTATGCCAGGAAATCACCTAAATGGTCACTCCAATCACGAGAGCACTGACCCGACATTGATGGAGATTCTTGCAAATCAGAGAAGGCAAGAAGAATTTATGAGAGAATTACAAAGGAGAAATCTGGCACGAGAGCATGAAAACTATCATCTCCAAAATCAGAGATCTAGATCACGAGGGTCCTCGAGTCAAGGAGACTCGAGCAACCAAACCCGATCAGGGCACACCCGAACTCCACCACCCGGCCGAGGACGTGTACCCGATCCCAACCGCACAAGGGGTGGATATGGTCCTCCCGAGAGTTCCTCAACTGATGAAGAGGTGCACAATGGGAGATCTGATGCTTCGACTAAAGCTAAGCTCAAACATCTTGAACAAATGGTTAAGAAGCTGGCTGGAGACAGGGAGGACGATAAGTTGGCAGAAGTAATTAATGAAGCAAAGAAGACTCCTTTTACCCAAGAGCTAGAACGAACTCCATTTACACTTCCTACATTCCCTTCCAAATTCGACGGTACCGACGACGCGGGAGAGCACATCAAAATGTATTCCATGTCGCTATTACAATGGAAGAATAGTGACGTGGTCATGTGTAAGTTTTTTCCAGCTAGCTTGGAAGGGGAAGCGAGGAACTGGTTCTACACCCTACCCGACGAGTTTATAGGTAGTTATGAAGTCTTGGTGGAAACATTCCTTGAGACCTATATGCACAAAAACATTTCTAGGCCAAGGAAATAAACTGTTCTCTTTAGCACGAAAGTTTAGAGAACCCTTAAGATCACTGACTGACAGGTGGAGAAAGTTATGCACCGATATCGGGAAGGTGCCTGTCGACCAGCAGATCTTCGGGTTCGAGAACTCTTTGGGAAAGTCCGGCCCCATCTGGATAGCCATGTATACTGAAAAACCGCAAACACTGAAGGAGATGAGAAAGATGCAATAACACTACATCGCATTAGAAGAAATACAAGAAGGGGCACAAGACAGGGGAGTGCGAGAAGCTAGTGCAGCGGCAGAAATGGCTCCCCAGGAGGTCTCAAAACGATCAGAAAAAAGGCCAGGGCCACCACAGCAAGGCCCGGGTAAGAAGTAATGGGTCGAGAAGGGTAAGATGCCTCGCCACGAACCAAGAACTTAAACGCCTCTTAACGCGCCACTAGAAGAAATCTTCAAGGAAGTAGAAAAGAGGAATGATATCAGATACCCGAAGACCAGGGGGATACAATTTGATGAAACAAAGAACCCCGAATTCTGTCATTATCACCAGTACCGAGGCCATTCGACTAACAATTATCGGGAAGTAAAGGACAAAGTTCAACACCTGATCCGGGACGGTTACTTAAGGCAATTTGCCAGGGCGACAACACCCACTCCCAATACACCCGACGCACATGTGCATCAAGTAAGGATTGATCGGGGAACCCAGTTCGTGTGTAACACCATTTCACACTCGGAAACCCAGGGTTTTGATTTGGGGACGGGAATCACGTCGAGAATTCACAAAAGGGATAGGGCAGGGAAGGATATCTTCAGTGTCGCTAAAACTTTACCGATGGAGGCCTGGATGATGCAGTCGATCACTTTTTCTACCAAGGATGTCCCGATGAATGGCCAAGCACATGGAGACCCACTGGTTATTACCTTACTCATCGAGGAGTGGGGAGTCAAGAGGATACTGGTGAACAGTGGAAGCTCGGTTGAAGTCCTTTTCTATGATACATTTTAAAGAATGAAGATGTCAGACAACATTTTAATCCTATCTACCTATACGATCTATGGCTTCAATAGGACAATAACTATACCAAAAGGAGAAGTCACACTTAGGGTCTTAGACGGAGAAGGATACCTGGATACCCTCACCACTTTTTGCGTTGTAGATGTTGTGTCACCATATGAGGCGATCATCGGAAGGCCTTGGATCGCAGGCATCAAAGGGGTAGCTTCTGCCTATCACCAGAGGTTGAAGTTCCCCACTTACAGGGGCGTCGTCGAAGTGGTAGGCGATCCTCAAGCCGCGAGACAATGCATGCAGCTATATATTCAACAAAATGAGGACAGGCGATCTAGGCTGCGTCGAGAAAAGAATATAGGCTAAGGAAATCATGGCCGGGGAAGAACTAGAGAAAGTAATTTCACAGGCGATCATGACCTATGAAGCAGGCGAGAAAGAGATCTTATAGCAATCAAAGGAGGCGACACCGATCAAGGAGCCAAAGCCAAACTTCTCGGCCCTAGAGTTTACTCGGGAGGTCAACTTAGGGTCCGAAGAAGAACCGAAAATAGTCAGAATCGGGTCCTTGTTATCGGAAGAACAGGCGGAATAACTAGTAGCTCTGTTGCGGGAACATATGGATGTGTTCGCCTGGAAAATGCACGACATGGAGGGGATTGACCCAGAGGTGTGTTGCCATCACCTCAGGTTAGATCCCAAGTTCAGGCCGATCCGACAGAAGATACGCAGAATTGCTCCCGAGCTACAAGCAACGGTAGAGGCCGAATTAAAAAAGTTGCAGGTAGCTGGAATCATTCGAAAGGCCCAGTAGCCACAATGGATATCAAACATGGAAATAGTTCCTAAAAGGAATGGAGGGGTAATAATCTATATCGACTTTAGCGACTTGAATAAGGCTTGCCCGAAAGATAGCTTTCCTCTCCCCAACATTGATCATCTAGTGGAATCCATAGTAGGGTACAAGGCGATAACATTAATGGACGGATACTCGGGATACAACCAAATCCCCTTGGCTCCCGAGGATCAAGAAAACACATCTTTCTTTACACCTAGAGGACTATACAGCTATACCAAAATGCCGTTTGGGCTAAAGAATGCAGGTGCCACATATCAAAGATTAGTAGAGGACATGTTCGAAGATAAATACACAACACCATCGAAGTTTATGTAGACGACATGCTGGTGAAGAGTAGGGTGGCATCCAGCCACATCGATGATCTTCGGGAGATCTTTCAATCTATGAAAAAATACAGAATTAGGGTAAACCCGACCAAGTGCACCTTTTAGGTAACTTCGAGTAAATTCTTGGGATACATAATTACTGATAGAGGTATAAAAGCCGATCCCAATAAGATTAGGGCCGTCTTGGAAGTGCCATCTCCAGTAACGGTGAAGGACGTGCAAAAGCTCAACGGAAACTTGGCGGTATTGGGACGGTTCATTTCACGATCGTCGGAAAAATGTAAAGACTTCTTCGGGACACTAAGGAAAGGAGAAAAATTCAAATGGAGCGAGGAATGCGAGGAGGCCTTCCAAAGGATCAAGCAACATCTCGCAAGCTTACCTGTACTACAAAGACCCGAGCCTGACGAAGAGCTTACTTTGTATCTCGGGGCCACTAGCTATGCCATATGCGCAGTTCTAGTCAAAAACGTCAGAGCTGAAGAGAAACCTGTGTACTTCATAAGCAAGACTATGAACCCGACGGAGAAGAATTACACCAGGATTGAACAATTAATACTCGCCTTAGTTTTTGCGACGCAAAAGTTGCGAACGTATTTCCAAACTCACAGGATTCGGGTACTTACGAAGTCTTCTATAGAATCAGAACTTGACAACGCAGCAAGATCGGGACGGATCTCTAAATGGATTCCCCAAATTAAACAATTTGGCATCTTCTACGAGATGAGGATAGCAGTAAAGGCACAGGCGGTAGCAGATTTCATGGCAGACTTTCCTTTAGAAGATGAGGATGAAGTTGAGGATATCCCGGGCATGGAAGAAGATCGAGAGGATCCGTCCGATCTCCTCGAAATGTGTAGCCCGACACGATGGGAATTATTTGTAGATGGGTCGTCCAACAAGGAAGGATCGGGGCTAGGACTAGTCTTCACTACACTAAAGGGAAAGAAGATGGTCCACTCATTTATGCTTGAGTTCAAGGCGTCAAACAATGTCACTGAATACGAAGCTGTGATACATGCCTTACGGTTAATTGTAGAGTTAGGAATCCATGATATACGACTAACTAGCGACTCTCTGTTGGTGATTCGACAAATTAGTGGGCAGTACGCTATTCACGATCCGGTATCGCAGAAGTATTGGGAGCTCGCCCAATTTTACATCGACCAGATCCCTAACATTAAGTTCCGACACATCTGCAGGAAACATAATCGACACTCAGACGCGTTAGCTTACAATGCCTCAATGTTAACAGATTCGGGTATTGAAGGCATCTGGGTCATGAGGGTTCTGATGCTATTTATACCTGAAGTAACAGACACAAAGGCATACGTGGCCGTAACCACGGCTGACAAATATGAGGCCGGTAACTGGCGCAAGCCCATCCACCAATACTTGGAGACGGGGGAACTACCAAAGGGATGACCGGAGATCAACAATATCAAAAGTAAGTCAGCAGCGCACGAGTTACGAGATGGAATCCTATACAGAAAATCCTATCTGGGACCGCTCTTAAGATGTTTGAGCAAAGAAGAAGGGTACTCAATCTTAAATAAACTGCACTATGGTGCCGTAGGCAATCACAGCTCGGGTCGAAGTCTGTCGACCAGGGCTAAAACCATGGGGTATTTTTGTCCACACATGAACGAGGACGCAAAGCACATGGTATTAATTTGTGACGAGTTCCAAAAGTTCGGTAAAAAAGATACATGCACCAGCAGTGTCATTAAACTCAGTGGTAAGCCCATGGCCTTTCGCCAAGTGAGGGATCGACATTGTGGGACCATTACATGTCGGATCTGGGCAGAGAAAGTATTTGATAGTAGCTATAGACTACTTCACCAAATGGGTAGAAGCTGCACCATTGAGACATATCCGAGACAAGGACGTATTTCGGTTCATTTGGGAACACATCATCTGTCGCTTTGGCATTCCAGCAGCAATCGTCTCGGACAATGGGAAACCGTTGCAAGGAAAGAACATCGACCTACTGTTTAACACTTACAACATTCGAAAGAGTAAGGCAACACCCATTTACCCTTAGAGTAATGGACATGCCAAAATTACAAACAAGACAATAGCTGCTAACATAGAAAACAAGTTGGATGGTGAATACGAAGAATGGTGTGAAGAACTTTACAATATTCTGTGGGCTTACAGAACTACCCGAAGGGAAGCAACCGGCTTGTCACCCTTCATGCTTACATACGGAGCTGAAGCCATCCTTCCAACCGAAGCAATGATACCCACCACAAGGACTGAAGCATGGAGGCGAAACATCTCGGCAGACCTAATACTTTCCAAGCTCGATGATTTGGAAGAGACTAGAGAAATGGCCTTACAAAAAATGGAAAACTATCAGAGACAATTACAACGTGAATACAACAAGCGTGTTCGTCCAAGAGAATTCCAACCAGGATAATTGGTAATGAAAGAACTACCCAGTCATGAGCGTGACAAAAAGGGTGGGAAATTAGCGGCGAGATGGGGCGGGCCATATACTATCGTGTCAAAGGTGGGAGAAGGAGCATATAAGATACTGAGACCAGACGAGACTCCAGAAGCGCGACCATGGAATGCTCGGCACCTGAAACTATATATATCACCCATGAGCGGTGTATAACCAGGTATGATACTTTGTCATTTAATTCCTTTAAAAATCCACAAGGGGTAGGGAATATGACATCTGCGACTAATGGTCATTCGTACTCGGGGCAGTGGCAGTGTGCAAGTGCCGAGGTAGCCTAAGGGTTTTGGTGGTTGGAAACCAGTTACCAAAGGTTGTCAAGAAACGAGTTCTTGCTGACCAGGAAACCTACTTACACTTGAAAGGTTACCCCCATCGCAAGTGTCCGAAATCACTTGCCAGGGATAGTTGCTTGATAACTAACCCGGGATCATCGGGACATAGAACTTAGGATTTACTAAGTACCCTCCTACTGACTCAAGATAACAGTGATGAGATACCTCGATCGGGACATGGCATTGGGCCCGATGACCCTCCCCGTTGAGTGTGTTCGACAGAAACGGAATTTACACTAACTTATGAATGATTGCCATAAAATGCAGGGAATAATAAGGCTACCAATAACAAACAACAAAGTATAATTTAGGTGTAAGACAAGTATCGTCGGAAAACAACATAGTAACCGATTGGCGACGCAGCACCCCATAAAACAAGATGTTTGGAAAAGCATAGGTGTTCAGCGACAGAAAAAGAAATTACAGCTCGACGCAAAGGGGAAAAATAGCGACACAACACTACAAAAGGCATAAACTACTCGTTCGGAGGAACAGACCCCGAGTTCGCCTTCTTAGCAGCAAGATCGGCTCGCTTCTTCTCGATGAACTCCTTCATACCCTCCTTAATCTTCAGAGCAAGATCGGCGTGATGCGCCTCCCTTTCCTCAGCAAGCTAGCGAGCCAATTTAGTCGATGAAGCTTTAGCAGCAGTAACTCTCTCGTTCAACTGGGCCTCACCCTTCTTCAGCTAAACGACCTCTTGCTCTAAAGCTCGGACCTTGCCTTGCTCAACTGAAAAACACGAAAACAAATAAGTATCCTGATAGACAACAGATCAAATAATTCTCGGATGGCTCAGAATATCTGTAGAGATCTGACAATATAGGTAAAGCTACTTTTAAAGATTCTTCGGACTTAGAAAGGTCAATCTCGAGTTTGGATATTTTCGAGGTCAGCTCGTTATAGTGTTGTTCATTGAACTCATTAGTAGGACAGTACTTCTTGTGATCGCTCAAATCAGCTTTTTGTCGGTTGTGCGCCAATTAAAGACCTGAAAACTGAGCTTGCGTCCATTCCAATTCTTGGGACACCCGATTGAATTCCCGAAATCTCCCCCCTAATTCTTGATTAGACCTCTCGGCAGCGTCTTTTTCTTGCAGGAGCCATTTGCGATCAACATGCAGATCTCTATTCTGAAGCCTCAGCCTGTCACACTGACTTTCTAAGGAATCGGCTAATAACCCTTTGTCGGCGGCAACACTCTGGGCCCGAGAAAAATCATCCCGAAGATTATCTATATCCTCGGGCACATACTCAAACCTTTGATAGCGGAGTAACTCGGCTTGAAGATGTTCGATTTCGGCGGCCTGACGATCAATCTTATCACCCTTGTTATGAATCTTTTGGTGGAGGGTGGTGACATGGCCTTTTTCAGTGTTCAATTTCTTATTCATTCGGCGGTATTCCGAAGCAGCGTCTCTATCTAGACTAGACATCTTGGCTAGAAAGACAACACTGAACTCATGATATTTACACTACATGCTTAATCAATAACAACAAGATTTTGATAAAGTACCTTTAGCATCATCAATCTGCCTTTCCAGCCCTCGGGCCCGCTCCTGCTCTTGTTGTAGCTGGATACGAAGGTTCTCCATGGACTCTAGCTCCTTTTGACGGATGGCAGCCTCCAGCAGCGACTGATTTGCGATCTAGAGCAGTTCGATCCCGATCATTAAACAACAGTCGTGCCATTTTTCACATCGATTATACAGTTAAGAAGAAGTGACTTACCATGGCATTAAAGGTATTCCTCAAACCGGCATAGAGGGGCACATCCGCAATCATCTGGTCAGCAGAATACGAGCTAAAGTGTGGAGAAGTAAGAGCCCCCAGTGAATTGCAAATGGGGCCCGAGAAGGTAAAGAAAGTATTTCCACCCGAACTCGGAGGAGAGGAAACATGGGGCAGACTCTTCAACACTTCATTTTCTGGGGCGACGCCCTTTCCAAAGGAAGATTCTTCTATCTGCTTTGGCCCCTCCCCTCCGTCTAGGCCACCAGTTTCCTCTTCCATGCCAAATATTTCCTCTTCGTCCTCGTCGTCGGACATCACAACAACGATGTTATCACCAGTTACGGCAATACCCTTACCAGCAGATGGACCAATAGCTTGCCGGGGCATGTTCCTTCTCGGGGCAGTTTCCTAACCCTTTGACTCCTTACCCTTTCCATCGGACTTTACACCTACAACGGTAGACGAAATATCAAAATATTTCTGAGGCGACTTCATCATGAAGTGAGATAAGGGTAGCCGATCATCGGGATCCTCACCATCTTTGACAGACGAACCTTCAACGCCCCTTCATCAGCTTTGTACTTCTGCACAAGACTCATCGTCAGACCAATTGAAGGCAACAAATAGGGGCAAGTACATGTACTGAAGTTAAAGTAGTATATTTGTTACCTTCACTTGCTCCTTCTCAATCCTTGTGCTAGAACCTCTCTTCCGAGTAGTAGAATCCCTAGTCTAACCGCTCCAGGACTTAGGTTACAAAAAAAAAAAAAAAAACTGAAATCTTGTTGGTCACCCGAGCCGGGTAGTCAAACACCTGAAATAACTTACCCGATCGGCGTTAACCACCCAGAAGGGATAGGGTTCAACAGGAAATCTAGGAGGTGGAAGATTGCCACTCAAAATGGGACCACGAATGGCAAGAGGAACCCGATCCCAAGCAGCATCACTAGTATGACGATCATGCTTGTTGGTATTTATGCTACCTTCAGGATCCTCTTCCAACATCAATTTCTTAAAGCCACCAGTTAGAACCTTGTTGCGATAAGGGATGGCAGCAAAGCCGGCAAGATCACCATTAGTAGCAGTCCCGCTTCGATAATTGCTGATGAAACTGGCAGAGGTGTACTCACTCGTTTGAGAAGGATCGTAGGTCGACCAAGGAGTCGGAGAACACTCACCTTTCACTCGACTCTCCCACTCAGCCATGAGACGACAAGTGTTACCGTTCTACTGAGCCAAAGCATGGGAAGGACGAATTTGAGACAAGACTTCATAGATGAATGGGCGACTTGAGTCATACATCAGAAGACGCAGCCCGAGCTCGAGCCGACCCTTGGTGATAATGGTCGCCTCGGTCGAATGGGAAAAATTCTCGACATCCTCCTTCTTTAGAGTGCCTTTCTGGCCCGACACGAGACTGACGTCATAGCCATGGAGGTTGTAGTCATCCTTTAGTTGGTTGATGAACTGTTCATCAGTCAAATCCTTAGCAGTTTTCTTGTCATTCCTACATAAAAATGGAGGAGAATCGTCAGAAAAGATAGAGTTAAGAGCACGGTAATCATGATGAGAAGGACTATCGACAATAAATAAGGAATCAAGAGGAACGCCATCTTCATCACAGAAAGTATAACTCACACACCTCTTTTCGGTCATGGAAGGAGTCGAAGAAGCCATTAGAAAAGTGAAGGAGAGACGTGAACTGGAAAATGCAAAAGAAGACGGCGAAGGACAAGAATTACAGCAGCAGCAAAAAAGAAGCAGTAGCAAGAACGAAGAAAGAATAGGGTTTCTAAAAGAAAGCTGAGGTTACTCAAGCTGCAGTTGAAGAAAAATGGTGGAAACAAAGAAGCAAAGAAGGCTTTACTTAAAAAACGGTAAGTGAAAAACCAAGGTTTTATCTGTCGAATTTATAGTCCCAACAAGTGCGACCGGGGAAAACGGTAATAGGTCATAAAGACGGAGATAATGGGGAACATCGTGACGGGAAATACGGCATGTCCAGAGACGTGGGAGGCGAAGCGATTTCTTCCCCTCGTGTCGGACACACGAGTGAAAGAAGGGGCATAAATGTAGGTGTAAATAATCTACAGATCCAGGTGGAGGGATCATGAGCAGCGACGTACCGATAATAAGGAAGGAGTGAAGCACCAGATCACCTCCCTTAAAGCCTGGCGCGAGGAAAGAGACATTCAGAAGGATCTGTGAAGCCAGCACAAATATGATGGAGAGATACCTATCGGACACCAGAGTAATAAATGCTCTGACTAGGTAGCTGGAGAAGATAAGAAGAATCTGGTCAAAGTGGGGCCGGAAGCTAATAACATCAGGACAAGACAGAGGGCGACATCATATCATACAAGTATCGAGTGGCCAACATCGGGAAGAAAAGATATCGGGAGCCATACTTACCAAGGTCGGGTCAACATCTCGGACAGAACATCATTTATCACCCGAGAAGAGCATCAAGGAAGATATACCATGACTCACACTGTAACTTGGATGTATTAACATGATAGCCTATAAATAGAGAGCCTTGTAAAGAGTTAAAGGGGAGGTATGAGAGTACACTAAGAGCTTCGTAGAGAGAATAGAGAGTTTGTTAGTAAGAACCACCATTTGTAACCTTGAATCAAGTAATAAGATCATACTTTCACCCCCGTGGACGTAGGTAATCATGCCGAACCACGTATATCTTGTGTTCATGTTCATCTCTTGCTAGTTTACTTGTAGTATGTGTTCTTGAGATCCATTGGATGTAGTAGTAGGATTTTCCACATCTACATTCTGGCGCCGACTAAGGAGACCGTATAACATCTTCGGATACCTTGAAATCAGTCACTAAAAGAGAGAAATCCAAAGCTCCTAAATCACCTTGTGTGTTAGTTGAGGCTAAAGAAATAACTCTTTTGGTTAGACACGCTAGTAGATGGAACTTACGAGTTGTTATTTTTTATGAAAAGTGATTTCTTTGCTTTTAAGAACTTCTTGAAGAAGACATAGTAGAGCTCCTTTTAATCTCGGTGTTGAGTTCTGTTCGATGAGGTTGTTCTTTTCTAGTTTTCCTTGCCAAGTTGAGTTGTTAGAAAGATTCAGAAGCTCCCAAAATAACGTCTTTGACGCTTGGTCGTAGCTAAAATGAAACTTCATCTCGATGGTTGTTTTCATTTCAAATCGTGTGGTGTATCAAAACTATGAGTATAACGATTAACACCGGTGAATCGACTCAAAATCATTGAGTTAGGGTTGCCAAAACCATGACTAGAAAGGATCTAATGAGCACTTTGGTGATAATCTCGTTCAGATTTCATAACAAGAGTCTTACAACGTAGTTAAAATGGGAAACCCAAAAGAATCCCAAGGAAAAACTATCCTTGAGGAATTCCGAGGGAAAGTTATGGAAAAAAGTCGAGAAAACCCCATTCTGGTAACTTATGTTAGTGGTGACACAGGCAGAACAATTGAAGGAGGTCGCCACACCAAAACTTGGCAAAGAAAGAAACTTTCCGACCTGATGTACGTGCAATTAATGATTTCTGGTACAAGAAATGTTAGGACAAATAATGATTAATGAATAGGGAGAGTACCGAAAGCGACGTGACAAGGAACCTTTTCTAAAACTGTCATAATAGTCAAAACTGTCCAGTTTGCTGAGTTCAGCATGGCAAAGTGAAAGGAATCGTACTTAGTTGGATTTTTTCTGGATGTCAGAACCTTTCTATTTTGTACTTCGTTCATAAGATTTTTCGAAAATAGTTCAAAGTGAGGTGTTGCATGTTTTGCTGACATAGGTAGGGAGGAGTCTCGGAAGAAAAGGCATACCCGAGCCGATGGCTAGCACTTCAGGAACGTGAAGAATTCTGAGAAACCGCACTGTGGCCGACACCAGCATGCAAGAAGGAGTGACTGACTCACGACAAGGGAGTGATCGTCGACACCTACCCGAGAAGAACCGAGCACCAGCTGGAGGAATGGATACAGTCGATGAGGAAGTTAATCTCGGACAGGATGTCGACAACACTTTCCTAGGAGATGTTGAACCAAGCTAGAGGAGACCCGCGAACATAATAGAAGGACTGACAGCATCTGACACCGAAGACGACGAGGAAGTGTTAATGATGTAGGAGGACCGATGAAGAGCCAGACAACACGCTGAATATCAGAACGCCATGAACAGAGAGGAAGAAAGGCTTAGGCAAATCCGACTAGGAAAGACAACACGCTGAATTTCAGTCAACGATACTCCCACCACTGCCCCATTAGAGCCAATAGATGAGGGGTGAGCATGGTCTAGATTGGACCAGTTTAGTCTTATCCACATCCGGTCTAACACGTGAGAGATTTCAAGTGTAGGATT